>KZ112941.1:0-330643 GCA_002120325.1 Daldinia sp. EC12 | reverse complement strand
TTAATAAAAATATTAATATATAAAATAATTAAATTAAATTATTATTTAATTTTTATATTTTAATTTAATTAATTTATTTTTTATTTTAATTATTTTTAAATAATAATTTTAAAATTTAATTATCGTTTTATCAATTAAAATAAATAAATTTAAATATTTTTAAATTAAAAAATTAATAATAAAAAAAATTTAATATTATAAATTAATTTTTTTAAATATTATAAATTTTATAATATTAAAATTTTATATAATAAAATTATAAAATAATAATAAAAAATATTATTAATTAAAATAATATTTTATTAAAAAATAATTAAAAATTTATTTTAAAAATTATTAATAATTTTATTATTTTTTATTAAAATAAATTTTTATATAAATTAAATAAATAATAAAAATATAAATTTTAATTAAATTTATTATAAAATTATATTAATTAATTAAATAAAATTTTATTATATTATTTAATTTTTAATAATATTATTTAAAATAATAATTAATTTAAATAAATTATTATTTTATAAAATAAAAAAATATAAAATTAAAAAATTTTTTAATAATATTATTTTAAATATAATTAATTAATTTATAATTAAAATAATTATTTTAAAATTTTTAAAAAATAAATATTATTAATTTATTAAAAAAAAATTATAAAATATATATTTATTAATATAATAATTAAATAAATAAATTTTAAAAAATTTCATTTTTTTATTATTTTATATAAAAATTTTATCGATAAAAATATCGTTAAATATTTAAAAAAAATAATATCGATATTTAATTATTATATATCGTTAATTTAAAAAACGTTAAAATTATTTCCGTTATTAAATTCGTTATCGTTTTTATTATTTTTATTATTTTTATTAAAATCGTTAAAATAAATTTCATTTTAAATAATTTTTAATTAATTTATTAATAATATATTAATTATATAAATAATTAAATTAAATTTAATTTATTTATTAATAAATTAAATAAATTCAAATTTATTAAAATTTTTAAATTTAAATATTTATAATATTTTAATAAAAATAAAATTAATAATTATTTAATTATATATAATATTATTTTATAATTTAATTTAACGTAATAAATTTAAATATTTTTAAAAATATTAATTCAAATAAAAACGCATTAAAACATACGAAAAAACACGTTAAATATTCAAAAAAATACATATAAAAATATTAAAAACTAGTACCGAGATTATTTTAATGGGGTGGTAGATGGCGCTAATTTTTGACCCTTGTTTGGGCCTTCGAGGGATAGGTAAGTACTTTTATGACACTTACCTCATGTCATGTTTATGCTACTACGCCAAAAGGAAAAAAAAAAAAAAAAAGGTTTCACCGAGTCATCAATTCAAGGGTCTTTTTGCTTGTTCTTTTTTTCACACCCCCAACTTTTTTTTACCATTTCGTCATCGAGGCGGGAACCCTTTATTCTTTTCATTTTAATCACTTTTTTTTTCTCCAATCTCACGTTACGTAGTCAACCGAATCTGTATTTGAGCGAGATTGCCTCCCTACACCTTACCTCATACTACATAGTACATTTCCATTATTATTATTTGACTTGACTGGAAAGCATTCATTCGTAACAACTCATGTACCGTGTACACGTACAAGCCTCAGTCTCAATGGGGGTCATTATCTTTTTCTCATCTAGGCTATTTGTCTAGCATTGAATAAGAGTGGGAACAGGCTTTTCAGTAGTTTCTGAGAAAGAAAAAAAATTAGTACGAAGTAGAAGAATAGGAACAAGCGGTTTATGGATTATAGTGTTATTGTCCGTCTCCACGCTTTCAAAGCGCTGTGTCTCCCACCCCTTCGACCCTTGCCGCCGTCGCAAAGTAGCGCCATTGAATCGCAGATCATTACCTCAGGCGACATATTCTCTTGCCCTAATAGGATCCAGAAACTCCCGTAGTGTCGACCCTCTATGACACTCAACAGCCCCCCCGAAATCTACCAAGTCTACCAAGTTTACCAGTCTACCAGTTTTTACCTGCTGTACCTTGGTTCTTCTTAAGTACCTGCACGAGACACCAGGTCAGTCGCCTTGCTCCAGTCAGGCAATCCGAGAGCGCCCCCATCTACGTACATCTATCAAGTCAGGGCAAAAGCCTTTCCATTCTTATTTCCCGTGCAACCAAGTTGCGTCTACTAGTACTTCCAAGTAGAGATCGCCGTGGTCCAGGCCTCATTGTCCATTCCACACACACTCTCATACACACACACGCACACCACCACCGTAACGACCGGGCCACACATTAAAAAAGCAAAAGAGTTCCTAGACCTGAAAGAGCGGCAAAGAAAGGACCCTTTTTCTAACCGTCTGCTCCCCCACCCACCATCTTTCAACTGTTTCCATTACCATCGTCACATTCGAAAGAGCTGGGCTCTATCCTGTCCCCGTCGCCTCGTATTATTTATTCGTAATACGCTTTTATGGTTGAGGCTGTTACCATCACATTCGAACATATTCTTTGCCTGTCTCACTCTTAAGTCGGCTTCCTTTTCCCACGCCTCAGCCACGACGTAAGGAGGAAGCGGGAGCTATACGTGCCGCTGGAACTACAATATTACCCCTAGCGCCCCTTTAAAAGAAAATAAAAAAAAGAAAAATAAAAGAAACGTATATACATCTTTAAGCAGGTCGTCGCTCGTCATGTCCAAATTATAAAGCAGGCAAATACTGAAATGGGAAGAAGACGAAGAGGCTGGACCGCTCAGAGACACGACGTCATACGTAAGATGAAAATGAAGATGGCTCCAGACTCGACGAAAAGCAACGACCGTTTAGCAGCCGGCCTTAGCACCGCCGCAACCACTCACCATTACACCATGAAGACATCTACGAGACCGGCTCTTGCGTCGTCTCACTCTCATCACTCCCGCCATTCTCAAGCCAATATGCAGGCTTTCCGCGCTAATAAATCTACGACCCCCCTGGCGTCACCTCGCATGCCTCATTCAGTCGGTCAACCTTACCCTCCCAGTACAAAATTACCCCCTATCGTTACAGATGTTCGGCCGCCTAGTCCCAATTATTTCGGTCTCAATGTTGACCATTCGGCTGACGTTGGTAACTCGGCCGTTGCTCCCCCCGATCACTGGAGCCCTCCGAGCTCGTCCGTTAAGTCATTTGGTGCCGCGATACCGAAACAAGTTCCTCTTGATGCCAACCCGGAATTTGAGGCTTTTAGACGCCAAGTCGATGCGAATCGCGCCAAGGGTTTCAATCTAGGGAGCGCCTACTTTGCGCCAGCCTCGTCACCTATGTTCGTAAGACCTAGGCCGCCACGCTTGTCGACCAATCATAGCGATACTGCTTCAGATCTTTCTAGTACCAGGTCTTTGAACGGCAAGGTTGTCGATGGCGCGGGTGGTCGAATGGATGTTGATACGGATAGTCTACACGACTCTGCGTATGTATCATCAGATTCGAAGAGGAATTCAGAGGTGTCGCTGAATCCTCCCTCATTTAGCAATCTGCCTCGATTTGAGTCGCCGGCTCGGGCTGACTCTCCTTTTGAGCCCATACGCAAGACGGCATTGTCCAAAGTTGATGATCGGCACCCGCGACTGTCGTTGTCTCATGAAAAGTTAGAGCAGACAATGGAACCCGCGAAACCCCGTGCTGAGACGCTACCGACGACACTTGAAAATGGACCCGGTCTCATATTGCCAAGGCAACTAAAAGACCTGCTGTCAAATGTACCCGAAAACGAGTTTCTTCTGTTGGACGTCCGTGTATCTACCCATTATGCCCAATCGCGTATTCGTGGCGCGCTGAATCTTTGCATTCCAACGACTCTTCTGAAGCGTGCTACATTTAATCTGCAGAAGCTACAGCAGACCCTCCAGACCGAAGAAGATCAGCAGAAGTTCGCACAATGGTCAAATGCCAAATATCTCATAGTATATGATGCTTCTTCGACGGAAAAACGAGATGCGACCTCGGCTATGAATATGTTCAAGAAATTTACAAACGAGGGTTTCTCGGGAAACTCATATCTTCTAAGGGGAGGGTTCCATGCGTTTTCTACGGAATATCCTGCATTCATTGATCATCAGTCAGCTTCAGAACGGCCGGGAACCGCTATTACCTTACCGAACGGCGGACGACCAAGCTTCGCTCCTGTGATCGGTGGTGTAACGCTTCCATCCAATGCTAATAATCCCAACCCATTCTTTAGTAACATCCGGCAAAACATGGATCTAGCAGACGGTGTCGGACAGATGGATATCTCTGTGCCATCTAATTTGGATTCGAATACACTACCACCTTGGCTCCAAGACGTGACCCGGTCGTCTGATCATGGCAAGAAAGCGTCTGAAAGGTTCTTGAAAATTGAACGTAGCGAGCAATCACGCATGAAGGAAGCCTACGCATCTTTCAATACGTCTGCGCCCCCAAGCCAAACTTCTGGACGAGTCTGCCTTTCAGGAGTAGAACAGGGAGGTAAAAACCGCTATAAGGATATCCTTCCTTTCGAGCACGCTCGTGTGCGTTTGCCCGATCGGGCTCAAGGCGCCTGCGATTATATTAATGCCAGCCATGTTCAAGCCTCGCGTAGCCATAAGCGTTATATAGCGTCTCAGGGACCTTTGCCGGCTACATTTGATGTAAGTTTGCTCATCTCAATATAAACAAACGATATTTAAAAACTAACTGTTTCCCCCCTAGGATTTTTGGTCTGTGATATGGGACCAAGACGTTCGCGTCATCGTCATGTTAACTGCAGAATCGGAAGGAGGTCAACTAAAGTGCCATCCATACTGGCATGATAAGGAATTTGGACCTATCAAGCTCAAATCGATCTCTGAGAAGAAGGTGTCGCTCGATATGGATAAAAACCGGTCAAATCCTGGACCTACCTCTGCAAATAACGCATTCGATTCCGGACGACGCCGTGCTGCCACTACGACAACGTTCGAATCCGCGCAGAATACGCAGCCAACCCAGGCACAGTCTGAGACCCCTTACGTTATTGTTCGGAAATTCGCACTGTCTCACGCTGCTCATCCATTCTCTCCTATGCGTGAAATTACCCAGCTTCAATACCTCCTGTGGCCCGATTTCGGTGCGCCAGCGCAACCGTCACACCTACTAGCTCTCGTTGAATTAGCCAACGTGATGCAACGTGCTTCGCTGCCGGTGGATGCAAGCTCCATTGCTGCATCGGGCCCTACTGAGACCCCAATGGCAATGAACTGGGTGGACGAACCGGAGTCCGCAAATGCTAGGCCGATGCTTGTCCACTGCTCTGCTGGCTGTGGCCGCACTGGAACCTTCTGTACTGTCGATACTGTCATAGATATGTTGAAGCGACAGCGTCAAGTTACGGCCAATCGCATAGATCGAGATGGAGACGTGAGTATGAACGAAAGTTCGCCTATTCGTCGTCGGACTAGCACCAACGGCCATAAACGCAGACCAAGCATGAATGACGCCAAGGGATTAGAAACTAGTTGGCTAGAGGATACGAATCTTGATCTGATAGAAGCAACCGTGGAAGATTTCCGAAGACAACGACTGAGCATGGTCCAAAGCCTACGCCAGTTCGTTCTCTGCTACGAGACTGTGGTAGAGTGGGTCTGGAGAGTTCACGAGAAGAACAATAGTACGGCCGGCAGCAGGGGTCGCCCACGGAGTGAAACTGTGAATACTCGGAGATAAAGAGAAGGAAAACAAGATCAGAATAAGGCTTGTCAAGAGTCTATAGGCTTGGAAGGAAATGAGGGTTAGCCCAAGAAACATTACATAAGTTCGCATTTGCATCGATACGGCATTCTAATACGGTCGGAAGGTACATACCATCGGCTAGACGGTTTAGCCAGGCAAGGGGTATACGGAGTTCAGGGAGGATTTAGTGCTTCAATAGGCGTTTTTCAGGTCTACGGCATGGCATATTTGACTTTTTATTTTTCTAGCGAGGCGAAAGCATTGCACAAGCGAGACACACAAAGAGCAGGGACCAGGAAAGAAAACAAGCAAGAAATACAGAGGCAGAGTGATGGACGGACTTACAAGAGTACCTATCGCGAACAGCCACGTCGATGGTTGGGATTTGTACAATAAGAATGGAATGGTGGGCGGGTGTTGACGATGGCCCTGCTTCTGGATGGTACTGCAAACGAATAGCGGCGAGTATATAGCTATAGATACATACTTGCTAATATGGAGCAGAGACGGGTAGAAATACGTCGATACTTCACGGTTGAAATCGTTCTATGCCTTCTCTCTTATAATTATTGATTAATGTAGCCCTCGTTTATCATACCTTATTATATCTGCCATATGTAATGTGACCTCAGAAAATATAGCTTTTCCGCGCTATTTGTATAGCTTCTACAAATCCTAGATTCTTTTAGGACCGGATAGGTACTACGTCTGTTATAGTCAGGAAGTCATTTTCAGTATTATTCCCTTTTTTCGTATCTTTGCAGAAACTGGCATTGCGGTTATCAAGAGCTAGTAACTACTATAAGCCAAAAAATCACTGAAGTACGGGAGAACTAGCTGTGATAGTGTAAAGGCTGCATATGTATCGTCTGGAAATAGCAAGGCCCCGATGAATCGGGCTTCGCGTATCTTTCTTCGTTCTCTAGGATTATTGTACACTTTACAAAAATAGCGAATCTTTTTTGACTTTCGCCTAAAGCCCGTCCCTCGTTGGTTCCCCCCCATCCCCAGTTGCCGCCGCATGATCGTTTCGTAGTAAGAAGTTTGCTTTTCATAAGGGACATCGCACATAGTACATTGCCCCCCCCCCCCCCTCCAACAACAGCTTACTTCCAGAATTTCTGGAGCGAAACCTCCTTGTCGTCGTGCTTGTTCAGGATCTTGGCTGTGGCTAACTCGAAATCCTCCTGTGTGACGTGAACTCTCCGTTCACGAAGGGCGTACATACCGGCTTCTGTACATACACCCTTTAATTCGGCACCGGAACAGCCGTTCATCTTCTCGGCGATCTTGGTTAGGTTGATGCCTCTCGTCAGGTTCATCTTTCGGCTGTGAATGCGTAGAATATCGGCACGGGCCTCGACCGATGGCGGCGGGAACTCGATCTTTCGGTCGATACGACCGGGACGGAGCAGAGCAGGGTCTAGAATGTCCAGTCGATTCGTTGCCATGATGACTTTGATGTTCTTGGTCGGCTCGAATCCGTCCAGCTGGTTGAGAAGCTCTAACATGGTTCGTTGCACTTCGGAGTCACCACCAGATGAGCCCTCCACTCGTGATGAACCGATAGAGTCGATTTCATCCATGAATATGATTGAGGGTGCGTGCTCTCGGGCCATCACGAATAGTTCACGAACCATACGAGAACCCTCACCAATATACTTTTGCACAAGTTCCGAACCAGAGACTCGGATGAACTTGCAGTCTGTGTGATGTGCGACGGCTCGGGCCAGTAAGGTTTTTCCTGTACCAGGAGGACCATACAGAAGGACACCTTTCGGCTGGGCGATACCGAGGGACTCGAAGAGCTCGGGATGCTTCAAGCCTAGCTCGATAACTTCCTTGATTTCTTTAATTTGTTGGTCCAGACCACCGATCATGTCGTATGTGCTGTCGGGCACCTTCTCCACCATCATGAGAGAGACGAGAGGATCGACGGAGGACGGGAGGATCTTCTCGAGCTTGTAGGAGTCGGATAGTAGCGTTACTCGTTTGCCCACTGTGAGCTTTGCAATGTCTACGGAATCGGAGACGTCGACGACTATGAATTGTTAGCTACAGAACATAGCTTCATTAAATAAGCTTGTTGTCCATACCATATTTGCCTTCGGGGTGCACCTTCACTAATACTTTCTTCGTTCCCATCACCTTAACCACCTCGCCAACATACGACCCGGGCTGCTGTAGAAGACCCAGCTCTTCCCTTAATAGTCGCACTCTGGAGTTATAGTCATTTCGTTGGGCTTCGAGACGTCGGAGAACAGCTTGGCCCTTAAGAATCTCAAGCTTCATCGCCTCGATCTTGTTGTGGTAATAATTGTCGAGCGCCATGGTTGCTGGGGCTCCTTGGGGAGAATTAAAGACCTTGCGTGTGGTAGTTCAAGCTACAAGGGAGACTATAAAATGTCGGTATGGTGTTGCGTGCTACCCGAGGAAGAATAATATGTGGTGAGGATGGTTGATGACGATGAAGTTCAAATGCAGCGATTGAGTTGGGATAATGAGGCTAAGGCTAAGGCTTGCGCCAATGATGGGCCTTGGACCGGGGGTCAGTAAAGCTTAGATCCGACGCAAGGCAGTTGCAGCAACGCGTACCGGAGCTACGGCAAATCTAATATCCCGGCCTTTTAAATGATTTGCACAAATGCACAACTTGAGCTTCTGCTTATCTACCTGACCTACCTAATTATAATTACGTAAATCGGGCTGCGGCACAGAGCTGCATCGTGTAGCCAGGTGCAACTACGACATATGCATTGATTTTCGAGGCCTGGCAAGCTCACATGCATCAATTACGTAGGTCTATTTCGAAGATCTTCCAGAACTTTTCACCGCAGGTATTTGCGGAATACTCCATTGGATCGCAGCCATTTTAAGTTATTAAGATTAAGGAGATTAAGCAATGTGATTACAGCAATTATTATTATTTCCCTTGCTGAGCTCTCAGTTAATCTATGTCTTTTTAAGTTACCTTGTTTGAGAAATTCAAAACTAGGTAATTACTAGGTAGTTATCATTTCTCTATTTGCAGTTGGTGGGCTGTTGATAAATCAGTCGTACTATGTAATTTTTCGAATGTGTCCCGCAGGCGCGGCTGCCGGGATGTGTTTATGGAACAGGCATGTACTATACAGTACAGGATCAAAAGAATGCAGCGGGCAGTTGCCAATGGGCGCCAATCTGTTTTTAGGAAGCAATAATACATTTTCATACGCCATAAGGTCCCCCCATAGCTGCCTTGTAACTGCAAAGTATTCAACACCTTCTACATAGGCCCGGATACAAGGGTGCAGCTAAAAACATTGTCCACTCACACTGTAAATAATCACGAGGCACAATCACGACTTAGGACTGGACTGGACTTCGCTCCATCCATCGCCATCCCACTGCCTTTGAACCATGTGCTATGTTCGCGATAGCCTGATAGCCATGCTTTGTGTGTCGCACAAAGTCTGACTAGCCATTGTGAGCAGTCGTAAGCTGCTTTCAATTTCATCTTACCTAGTGTACTTGATTATTTACCTGCATTACTTTTTAACCTAGTCGTCTTCAACTTTTTTTTTTTTTTCTTCTTGTCTTTTTGTCTATTTTCTACCTGAGAGTCCTAGAATTATCGTGAAGCCGCACCAAGCGTTTCATCCAAGTCTAACCTGTTTATATCGTTTGAAAATCTCCGCATCTGGATTCGCCCGCAAGACATGCTGCAGCAACGTACATGACGCTAAACCTGCAAGCCAAAGTCATACAATACATTCCCATCGGGTCCCCACAGACATCATCCGCGGGTCCCATCGTTCCTCGTCTTTAGTCTCTTGTCAAATTAAACCTGAATCGCATACTGTCCTCCCTAACTTCAATTTACCTTTTGTCTCGAAGCCTTGAGAACTACCTCGTATGCTCCCTAGCTAGGTAGTTTTAATAGAGAGCCCTCTTCGTTGGCGGCGAAGACCTCGAATACTGTCTCTATCCTCGATGGATCCCAATTCGCAGGATGACAGTAGCTCTGCTGCTCCACCATCGCCTACAGATTCGCGACAGCAGCCCGTTCGACGCGATACTAGAGACACTACACTTCCCGAAGGTTACCAGTCCACAGAAACTGTGCGGAGAAGAATAGATCAGTCCTATGGTATGTCGCCGCCGACTAACTAATACCCTTTCCGTCCACATAGCCTACACTCTAAACTTAATTCTGACTCTAGCGGGGGGATCGCTCACTTGTCACGTCAATTCCCCATCAGAAAGAAGCTAAGCTAATTCGACCTTCTGACATAGGTACTCTTCAAACACCGCCGCCGCCTACCAGCGGTGGTACGCAGTTTTTGGGAGAATCCACTGCTCACGAGCGAGCACACTCGAGATCCGCAACCCAGCAACCTCGTTCTCCCTTACTAGGCGCAGACCGTGGCCGACAGCGACCTAGAAAGCCCGCTATGCCTCGCAGAGCCTCGTCCAACACTTTAGCTCCCCATCGCGGTGAGGTCTTCTCTACTGACGACGACGTCAACGAGGTGGAAAACGATGCTGCTGAGCGGCAGCAGACTTTCTCTCCCCTTCCGGCATATAACAATGAGCAGACAAGGCAGCCGTCTACGCTACGACGACGAAGTATGGCCCCGCCAGCCCTGTCTCGGGTACACTCGAGTCGAAGCACTGGTCCCGAAGAAGAGGGTATCGACGAATTACTAGAAGAGGATGAGGAAAGACACTTGCCGTCGCAACCACACGAGGAGGGCGTACTGCAGGACTCGACTCCTGATTCTGGCGATCTTCATGACGACGATGACAATATCAGCGAGGCCGAAAGCTTCACCTTGAAGGACCGCCAGCAGGCTATCAACGAGACACATCCTTTTGGTATCAGGATTTGGAAGCCTGCTTTATACAAGAAGGATCGATCAGTCCAAAAGACTGCCGAGGGTGACATCCACTCTTCTCCTGGTGGCCGGGTTAGTAGTTGGTTGCTATTCTTCAACCTCATATGGACCTTGGCCTTCGGTTGGTGGATGGCACTGTTTGCTGCTCTGGGCGCCACAGCCTGCTTTATCTTTGCGGCAGCTCCTAGTGGTAGAGAGTATGGCCGCGTGTTATGGGGTTTGGCTGGCTACCTCTTTTATCCCTTTGGAAAATTTGTGCGACTTGAGCAGGATGAAGCGTACCTAGATGAAGACGAGGGAGAGGGAAGAAGTATCAGCGAGTATGAGCAATGGCAAAGCGGCGACCTGGAATATGGACGGTTATTCTTTGGCCCTGAACGGAACCGCTCCATCGTAGGCCGATCAAGAAGGAGCATCGACTCTGAGCCTAGCGAGACAGACAGCCTTCTTCCTCGCTCGGGACGTCACGACAACTCGAGCGACCCAGGACGACGATTGAAGAGGCGGTTATTTGGCCGTGGGCAATGGAATATTGGTCGTGTTATCTTCTTCATTTTCTTTTGGGGCCTCATCACGCCTTCCCTGCTTATTGTCTCCGCCATTTGTTGGTTCTTGGTCTTCTGGATTCCGATGGGTAAAGTCACGAACCTTCTCTTCGACCATCTCAGAAGGCATCCGCTGGCCCTATCTTTCGAGTCCGATATCAGCATCGCTAGGACATCTGATGGCCCACACTCCTCTATACTGCTTTGTACATATCGAGCAGTGGGTTACAAGTATTGGAAGTACACCGTCGACGGCACCAACATATTTCTTATTAACCTCATGGCCGTCGTCATATTTGTGATTTTTGATTGGCTCGTGTTGGATTCTGTCCTTCATCTTGACAATTTCCTGACGTCTCCGGGCTTTCTATTCATAGCCGGCTTGTTCTCTATCATTCCTCTGGCGTACTTCATAGGCCAGGCTGTTGCGTCCATTTCTGCCCAGTCGTCCATGGGCCTCGGTGCAGCGATCAATGCCTTCTTCTCAACGATTGTGGAAGTCTTCCTCTACTGTGTCGCGCTTAAGGATGGCAAAGGCCAGCTAGTCGAGGGCAGCATCATTGGAAGTATATTTGCCGGCATTCTCTTTTTGCCCGGGTTATCTATGTGCTTCGGTGCTATCAAACGCAAGACTCAGAGATTTAACGCCAGGTCTGCCGGTGTTACATCTACCATGCTAATTTTTGCCACCGTTGCTGCATTTGGACCAACCCTTTTCTACCAAATCTATGGCACACACGAACTCCGATGCCAGAGCTGCACTGATTATATAGGGTCTCAAGAACGTGATTGCCGTCGGTGTTACTACTCACAAATACCAGCCCTCGATGATCGTTTTTACATCGAAGCTGTCCGTCCCTTCTGCTATTTCGCCGCCATCTGTCTTTTCTTGTCATATATCATTGGTCTATGGTTCACGCTTAGGACCCATGCTGCCGTCATTTGGAATAGCGAAATTGACGAAAAGAAACATGATGAACTTCAGCAACACATGGCTCGCCTATCTGAAGCACGTAATATCGGCGAGTCGACCGGTGCAGATATTCGAGACAGCAACCTATATAAGCGTATTTTGGGACAGTCGTTGAAACATGTCGGCTTGTCGAACGAAGAGGGTCGTCATTCTCGTCAACCATCGGAAGGATTTCCGATAAACGGAGGCATTCAGACACCACATATGGTTCCACCAAGGGGTAACATTGACGTTACAGATAGCATTCGTTCGAATGTTCATATTCCCGGCTTTTCCGATGCGGAAAACAGCGATCTTGTCCGCAGTGTTACCGAAGTAGCTGCAACAGCAGCCGCTATCGCAGCTCGTGACGCTCGTGGGCCACGACGTCTTTCTACCCAACCGTCAAATGCCGGAGCTAGTACACCGGCGACGCGTCCTACACCTATTCGCTCCGCTACTTTTCCCGAACCTGATGAGGCTGGTGAGCATGCCCAGGCATCCCATGGAGGTCATGATGCTCCGAACTGGAGTCGGACGAAGAGTTCGGTTATTTTAATGGGCGCCACCGTCCTCTATGCAATCGTTGCCGAGATTCTAGTCGACACTGTGGACGTGGTGTTAGACAACTATGCGATCGATCCAAAATTCCTAGGTATCACTTTATTCGCTCTGGTACCCAATACCACCGAATTTTTGGTAAGCACTATCCCTTTAAATTTGCTACATTTTCAGAGCTAACCGTTATCGTTTTATTAAGAATGCTATCTCTTTCGCCATGAACGGAAATATCGCGTTATCCATGGAAATTGGTTCTGCGTACGCCCTACAAGTCTGCCTTCTTCAAATTCCGGCACTAGTTTTCTTCTCTGCAGTCTACCCTCTTCAACCGGCTGGCGACCAGGATCCCACGCATTGGACATTTAGTCTACTATTTCCACAGTGGGATATGGTGACGGTAATCCTATGCGTGTTCCTCCTGAGCTACATGTACGGCGAAGGAAAGAGCAACTATTTCAAAGGCAGCATTTTGATCTTAACGTATTTGGTGGTTGTGATCGGGTTCTACTTCTCCGGCTTCACGGACAGTCAAATGGGACAGATGGGCGTAAGCCGATTCGACACTCTTAGTCCGGATGGTGTTTGGCAAAGTTATAAGACGATTGGACGAGGGACCGGTGGACGAGCGTATGAGGCAGGCGTTGATTTTTGAGAGTTGACCATACATACGTCACTTTTGGACTGGTTAACTATTTGTTGAGACGTTCACTTCGAGAGCTGGAAGAAGTTTGTGGCTGCTAATTTAGGTAATTATGATATCCCTACTACTTTTGAGGTTTTCCTTCTGTACAATTGGCGGTGTTGCATGGTCGGGTCACCGGAGTACGGCTGTTCTTACCGGCCTTTGAGCCCAGGCAATTTTTGTAAGCTTGCTCTCCTTTGGGGGAATATATGTTTCGATTAGTGTCTAAGCATCGAGGTATGACTTGGCGGATTATACAGGTATCCTTAATAGAAAAACCTATCATTACTTGCTTAGATCTATCAGATGCCTGTATTATGGATGTTTATGTGTGAAAATATGAGCCTTGGGGCGTAATTGCATCCATACTTTATTAATACGTACCTACATTATCTTCGTCCGATTGAGAATTTACGACAGCATGAAATAACGGCTCTATCTGTGTCGAGTAGGAAGAGTAAGGATAATTACGACTCGAGGAATTTCGCTAGATCATATGTAATGCTTATTTTGAGCCCGTCCGAGTTTCTCTCCCTCTAGTCAGTCCACGCCCAGGACATTTCTTTTCGGTTGGCTATTTGGTCGACCATGATTATTATCCAAGCTCGTCAACATTTGTGAAGGACGGACCGAACTAACCTTTGTGATAGAGGAAAATATATCCAATGTTGACTATGACCAACATGTTTCTTACACTAACGAGGATAGCATAGATATATCGACCGGGCAAAGTTAAGCAAAAAGTTAAGCGAAACGGCAAGATCAAACCAAAAATGTCGAAGGATAGCATGAAATACGGAAAATGTTTGGATGTTAACAATGCTAGAAAATATTGAAGTTATTGGAGAATAGCACACGACCGAGAAGATCCCGATCAGGACATATGTAACACTCTCGCGAAGCTATTCTGAGCAGTTCCCTACTGAGCATTGAAGACGACTAAGCTAACAACAGTCAGTTTATATAGTATATTTTTGATCTGTTCTGCTCCTTACTTCGTATCTGTGGAGGTTTGGCAGCGATGAGGTATGGTATGTATGTATGGAAAATGCCATAGAAGCAATATCTAGGCAACGAATTATGGCGATGTTTATCTATTTAATAGCTAACAAACTTCGTCCGACAAGCCAGTCCTATCCCTAAGACCAGGTCAAAATGATAAGGGATTAGGGGTTGTCAGAACTTGTACATCGTGGCAGATACACGACAAACAGGACAAGGTTAAATCTCGAGCCTAGGTAGACTTATTTGGTGGTTCGAACGTACCTCTCTGGCTGGATGGTCCTCAAAGATGAAGACCTCACTCAGACACATTATGACAGTTATATGATGCCGCAGCCCAAATTCAGTCTCGAGTCGAAGAAAATGCAGAAATTTGTAGATAAAGTTGGCGCTACCAAGACGATTATAGGTGTATTCGACTTAGGAGGGATCTTTTTTCTATCTCTTCGCGGGACACGATATACTAACATGTCCTACTACGCTTGACTATCTGACTGACATTGGAGCTGGCATAATTATTGGTACAGCCATTTCAAATTTTTACGCAGAAGGAAAACCAAGCCAAAAACTGGCAAACAAGCAAGCAAGCAAGCAAGCAAGCAAGCAAGCAAGCAAGCAGAGCAACACGGACTACTCGAAACACGCGAAACTGCTGAAGAAGATTAGATCTTCCTGGAGAAACCGAAAGCTATGAAGATTGGGTATATTAATCACTGTGGACAATGGACTAAGCTGATATTGCCGTAACGGGAGTGACAAGATGTAGGTCATTTGAAGTGGTAGTCTCACTGGACCCAACGAATCAAAAAACCAGTCTAAACGCGCAATACAACGGTGTTAGGGAGGTATGGAAGAAAATGATGTGATGGGCTTCTATATTGGCTAGAAGTGTGCGACGATTGCATTTACAAATTTGTACGTGTCGGCACGGACATTTCATGAGAACTTCAATTCATATCTGCTAGTAAGGCGCATAACATAGATAGACATAGAATAGATACATGAAAAGACAATACCGAAACAGCAGCTCAGAGAGCATTCCGCTATGGAATCTACAGAGGGTTCAATTGGATGTCCACGATGTTATGATTCTTCTTCACTCCACGCGTCAAGCGCACGAAAGCAATGAAAAATAAGCCTGTCAGACGTCCACCATCGCCCACCCCGGCCACGCGCCCGAAGGCAAGACCGTGACAAATCGGGGTTGAGATCATTACCACTCTCTATACAGCACCTCTTGCGAGGGCCGCCACCCTTGCGGGCAGAGCGAGAGTAAGGAACAAGGAGGCACAAAGGCCTCGGTGCTCCCGCAATAGAATTTTCACTCTAGGGCGACGGGGATATCATTCATCAACCAGGGTGGGATCTGTGGCTCCTTTAGGGAACACAGAGTAGGACGAATACTATAGAAATGATTCTCTGAAGTACTGTATTGCGAAAGCATGGTTAGTTGAGATTGTTCGAGGGTTGCTAGTATGGGGGGAGGGATGAGACTGACTTGTCGACATGAAGAAGAAAGGAAAAAAAGTTCCAATGGAGGGGAGGATGGCCAGATATTTATACGCATTGGGCTGGGGTCTGCAGGGCGGTTGCAATCAGCCCCTGCCTGCAAATTTTTTTCGGGTGGGGCAGATCAAACGCGCTTGCCAGTACGTACCCACAAGCGCAGGTAAGCTACCAGTAGATCAGCCAATCATAAATTCGTAACAATCAGTAGGTACCTCACCTCCGTACGCTAAAGTACCAACCACCAGAAAAAAAAAGTTTTTTACGCTAAAATCAACATTTTACGGCCTAGATCAGGGACAAACACTTTCCGTCATGCCGTGAGTCACTGAAAATCTAACATAATCTAACTCGTAGCTGCCTAGTATACGTAAGGAGTACATCGCTTCAGCGCAAGATATACCGAAGATACTATACCGATTTACGTAATTACGCCGTGCAAATTTTACAAGTGAATCAATCATAGTGCCGAGGAAAAGGAATTTTTATTGTCTAACCAATAGATTAATTGTTCAGACCTTTTCTTCATTCCCTAATATTGCCGAATCAGATTGATATTGTACGGTAGATATCTTTCAGCGAGGCTCAAAGGGTAGTGATTGCTGGATTTACTGTCTAGCGTGGGACCTTCCTCAATCTAGCCAATCAAAATTTGACGCAGAGTCGCATTTGCCTTTCCTTTTGGGAATAGCGGGGTTTTCTGCCAGACGCGATGAATTGATCCTGGGCAGTCTCACCGCCCGCAGAGAGCATATAAATATCTGGCCCCTCCCCCCATCTGTTTGGAATTTTCTTCTTCTTTTCTTCTTTAGCTCTCTTTGCCTTTTGGCTTAGATCAAGTGTAGTATCTGTTCTTTTCAGTTTAATCTCTGAAAGAGTCCTACTTGGACTCAATCGTGATTATTCTAATTTTTGTCCCCCGGGAGCGCATCCTCTGGGCTTGCCCATGATCGCTCCCACCGTGTCCCTGGTATTACACTGCCTCCAGGTGACGCGAACATTCTGTTTTTCATTGCAGTCTCTAGCTTGCCTAGGGATGTGAGGAAGAATATTTTGGCCCTAATATGATATTGTAATGTTTGTATTGTATCCCGTAGATGATAGTTATTTGGGCTGATGTCGTGCGAGGCATGGGATATCTTGATATTGGGACTGTAGCCGCGATTTTGGTTCAATGCTGTCTGGCTCCACGTAAGATGGGATCGCTAGTCCTACATTTTATAATTACAAACCACCATTTACACGATTTGGTCGCGTTAAGCCTCTGTTCTCAAGTATCTCTGTATCTCCCATCCATCTCCTGCGTACCTTGCGACCAGCGGCTACATCTAGTTACCAGACAGAAAGCCCACCCAAGGTCTTCAACAACCCTGGGGCAAATCATCATCAGAGTTTTTCTTGTTAACATGATCTTATTGTACCCCAAGTTCTGTTTCCAATGTCAAAATCTACCCTCAAATAAATCAAGAAGAAAACCGTGGGTGGTCTGTAATGACATTATTAAGAAAACATCTAGAGTCCTGATAGACACCATTTTTCCAATCGTCGTAGCCCATATACGCACCCGCAAGACACCATGAATTAGTCCCTATTACTACAACCTACCTAGGTAAGAATTCAAAGATGATAACCAGACACCTTCCAAAGCCGCCCTCTGAGATAACCATAGAAACCTCCCTTCCTAATTCCAGTAATTACAACGTATTTTCCAGTGTCCTCGCGCAGGAACTTGCCGTGTCGTATCCACATGCGGCTCCATGATACCTCGATATTTATTTCTTATGTGATAGAGGGTGGCTTATTACATCGAGTTCAATTTTGATTGGCTTATAAACTGGAATAATATGATGTATTTATGCTGAGAAGAAGAAAAAAAAATCATTGTCGTGGAAACGATCAGGTGTGTCATTAAGCAGCTTAACATTGCTATGTAGAAGGACTGCTAGAAACACTGCGCCTTCGTGAATCTAGAATAGGGAAAATAACAATATCTCTCATATACATATATATGCTTATGCCCGTGCCCGTGCCTAATAGTTACATGATGAAGAAGCCTTTATGGCGTTCCTCTTGTCGAATCTTCGCCCACCTTAGGTAGCTAACCTTTTCCCTCTACAGTGATCAAAGCCGGGGACTGCTAGAAAGAGAGAGGGCGTAGGGAAGTGACTCCGATAGAAAGAAATAATACTCTTGTATAATGTGCTTGTCTCCATTGCCAGCTCTGCCCCCTTCCGACTATCTCGACTATCGCAAAACTCAGTCGAGATTAAAACAGTTATAAGAGCTATGCTGACAACACAAGAATACGGATTTACCTGGACGTAGAAATGATGAAGCATCTTTAGATGTTCTAGTTACTGAAATACAATCCCGGGAATACAAAACTACCTACCTAAGCACATAGGTAAGTATGAGCCCTCATGTAAACTCCACTTTACTCTTTAGACTGCAATATGTAGCTAGGTCATGTAAACTCAATATATATTTACCGGATCGTGACAATCTCTAGCACCGGATGCTCGACTCAGACTACTTACAAAGCGAAGTTACTGTAATAACCTGCTATGATTCATGCCTGTGTACCTAAAAGCTACAACAGTATTGATTGATAGATCTACAGCTACTGGTTTGCATAATACAAGTTTACTCATACACTCTCGCACACTAACACGATCCCCTTCGTGCTGATTATCCCCTGAACTCGGCTAAGCCGTCATCCTCCTCTAATAACGTTATAAAAGAAAACGGAGTGAACATGTGACCCGCGAACTCGGCGTATTTGGATTGCGCTTCGACCCACTGTAGACGGAGAGAGTGTAACTATGAGAGAGTTAGCCGACATGTCCGACTTGTACCCTGCGAGGCAAGGTGAATGGAGGGAGGGGAAGACACTTACCATAGCGCTACAGCCTTCCATGCAAATAAGGATGGCGCAGGAAAGGAAAAACCACAAATAGAAAGCGACAACGATCATGACAACACCGAGGGGGCCCGGCTTGGAAAGAGTGGGACCGAGAGTCATGTCCCAAAGCACGACACTTAGCTGTTGGTGGGCGAGTGACAACGCCCAGAGACGTAGATAAGAAGCAGTGTGGGAAACGCAATTCAGGCAGAATTCTAAAAATGTAGGTTAGCGTATATTTGCGACACCAAATATGACAATGGTAACTCACCAATGGTGTGGATGACCTGATGGATCATGACCTCACTGAATTCAAATTCTTCATGACCCTCCTCGTCATCACCATGTGCGATCATAGCGACGCCTTCGCCATCATCGGTGTCCACACTAAGACGGCCGTTACCGTTGCTGTGGAAATGCCCATCGCCCTCATCGTCATCAAGCGCCGACACTCTAGACTGTTCGCCGATGCCACGATAGCCCTGGGCACGAGCGCGGTTGTGCTCCCATCGGAGGTATAACGGCTTCAGAAGTAACAGTACGGGAACCTGGAGAAAGGCAAGGAGCAACAGTATGACTTGCACCGATTGTTGTCCTGGGTACAACGGGATATCTAATGTGCCGGGCTGCAAGAACATGTAAATCAGCATGTTTAGGAGTCCAGGGGGTTGTTCTCCGATCGCAAGCCAATCTACAGACCACTTGTAGATGATGCAAATGACGAGATAACCAAAGATGGCCTGGAAAAATATCATTCCTGGTACGAAGTTGCCCCAGATATCAATGGGTTTCTTGAAGTGTCTCGCATTGAAGTAGGAAAGGCAGAGCGAGTATGTCATGTGCGCCCATCCAAGGATAATAGACATCTTCATCTTGTAGCTGTTGCTGAACAACAAGTCGTTTTCGGTACCGTGCCAAAACCAATCGATGCCAAAAGGATATCGGTAGTCGCCCTTGAGTTTACCTACAAGAGGCTGGCCCTGCTGCCATCCCTCAGGAACGTCCCATTCCCAGGCACTGTCGAAGAAAGTGAATGTCTTGGAGAATACATCGTTGTAGATGAGACCGGTGAACAAGGAGAATATAGCCATGACCAAGGCAATGTATCGGCCATAGTAAATCATGGCGAAGAGTTCGAATGTGACTTTCTTCAGGGGCTTCTCCCAATATATCATGGCCAAGGAAGCAGAGAACATGATGACGGCGTGACCAAAATCTCCGAACATGACGGCAAACAAGAAAGGGAAAGTAACGATAGCAGGCAGAGCAGGATTGACCTCTTGGTAGGTCGCCGTACCGTAGGCATTAATGATGGTCTGGAAGGCTTCTGTGAATTTATTGGTTTTCAAGTAGGTAGGAGGAGTCTTGTTTGTCTTTATCTCATTGATAATGGATGGAACAGACAGGCCTGCTCGATTAGTTACATCTTGAAGTGTGGTGCGAATGAGAGGCAAGTCATTGGTAGGACACCAGCCCTCTGCAATGAGAGTTCGTCTCTGCCGGTCGAACGAGAAGAGATTGAGCGTTTGGTAGGCGGCTTTCTCCTTCGTGATGAGAATCATCCAAGCTGCGAGAGACTGAGCAATCTGGGTGAGCTCGGCTTCGAGGGTCTGCTGCGTATTGTGCAAGACGTTCCGAACATCGTTGAGACGGGCATTAACCTCATGCATCTGGTCCCGGCGGAGGTCTGCGTTCTCGTCGACGCTGTAAATATCAGCTCCCATAGATTCTGAGATCTTCCGAATCTTGGCCAAGATTTCCTTGCCATGTGCAAAGATCACGAAGACGTTCTTATTGATAGATTCATTGTTGCTTGGGTCAACAAGAGGTTCGGGAATCTCGGACTGATTCATGTATAAGTTGCCACGAAGCGTTCTCCAGAGAATACGTTCGAAAGCAGCTACTCGGTCGCGGTTTATGACACCAGCAACAAAGCCTATGTTCATACCGGAAAACGAACGCTCAACATCGCCAGCTTGGTTGTGTTGTTCCACGTCTTGGAGTAAAGGAGCATCGTCATCCTCGGTCGAAGCTCGAATCTCCTCAACATTACCGTGAGCTCGGTCAAAGAAACCACCGGCCTCGCGAAGAACCCATCGCCATTCGGTTAGCTCCACCTCGCGCTTCTTTAGTGTCTCATAACTGTCGTTGAGTTGAAAGATGCGCTGTTCTAGGCTTTGAGTTCGTTCGGAGAGTTCGTCGATCTCGGTAGTAGTGGGAGGAGCCAGCGTCTCGACATCAAGGTCTAACCTTCGTAGAGGGATGCTCGACTTTTCCATTTGGGTGTGGAAGTAGCCTAAGAGGGTGTTAAATAAGACAACGCGACTCGCGACGATGATCAAAGCTATTCAGGACTTACGAAGCTGGCGCTCAACATTGTCGAGCCTTCTAATCTCTTGAGTAAAAGTTCGTTGAAATGCGCTGATATCGCCGTTGAGCTAGATAGCTATTAGTGTTGTTCGATGCATTCACGATGCGTAGGAATCAGCATCGGGATTAGCAGGGGATGGCAACATACATCTCGAAATTGGACCAGTCCAAGTTCTCCCAACGCGTTAACACATTCTCGGCCGATTTCATTGGATATGTATAATTGCACCATGCTCATGTCCGCAGAGCGGAACATGGACTGCTTTGAAGGAGCCATTGTTGATGGACTGCGCTCCAAAGTCAGACCGATGGTTTCTGAATGGTGACGACGAAATGCGAACTGGAAGAAGGTAAGCTTGGAATTAAACGTCGCACCCTTTGCAGCTTTACAGGGGCCGCGGTTCTAATTTGGGACAACCGGGTTAGTTTGTGGCTTAAAGTCACGAGGCGTGCTTGCAGTGTGGCTCATACATAGGTAGGTACCTCATGTATACATGTCCGTCCTGGAACATGACGTATAACTTTTGCACTTTGGATTTTTCAAACATCTTCAACTTGATGCAGGGAATTCAATTACTGCTAATTGATTTTTCCTTTTCCTTTTTTTTTTTTTTTCTTTCTCATTAACCCCCCTTTTTTGATAGCCTTATTTATTTTCTAGTAAGAATTATACAGTTTACACTTATTTGTTTCTAGTTATACAATTTAACTTCTCTTAGTATGGATACTTACCTGAGATTAGACAGTTATAGTTCATCCTATAACGATAAGGTCGGAGAGTGGGATTTAGGTACTTAGGTACCTAACCTACCCACCAAGATTTTACTCTAATGGCTTACAATTATTTAGTTTCTGGGCTCCATTCACAATATCGAACCACCCCGGTGTCAAATCAATTGACGAGTTTTCTGAACGCGGACAGTACCAACCATACCGTTACTGTCGCCAATTGAGCTCGCATAAACACAGCCGATATGCCTTAGGTATGCATTCGTTGTTTTCGAGGGCTGTACAGGCGCAGTCTTCGTGTCGGTGTCGACTCTGCCTTCATTCCGGTCATTCCATTGTACGGCGTTCCACGAATATAGCGCCGAGGCGAAAGGTAACGGTTGCTGATATCTTCACTGCCTGTTATACCACTATACTTGGCACTGCGACCGTCATCGATGCCCGAAGGAAGGAAGTGAGGAAGAAGGAACTCGACGAGAAGCTGGAGAAGGCCAGGGCCGCATTGGGTAGCTCGAGTGCCCAAAATACTTCAAGCCAACCAGGTGGGGAAGTCGACAACCCCGATTCCGGCTCTGCGACTGCTTCGCAAACTTGCAGCGATGGATCGAGGAGAAGGAATCATCCTTTAGCCAGCGGTCTACTGCAAGAGTTAGGGGTTTTATGCGAAATTACTCGTCGGCCAGTGTCCCGTCCGTCGTGGATACAAACTCAGATAGAATGGGCGCAGGTCGAATCTGCTATTGTCGCGGAGGAATTAGATCCCGAGAACGTCCTCAGAGAGCCAAAATCCGATCAGCAACTCAGAAGGACAACCGCGACAGTTGTAGAGCTGGTAAACCAGCTTATTGATCGAAGTCGAACTTACAAAAGTACCCGGAGTCAAGATGTAGAAACTAGCGTGGACGAGGCCGTTTATAAGGAACTAAAGGATATGTTGCTGACTTTCAATTATCCAAGTTATAACCAGCCTAATGAGGACCCCAACGAAGCAGCTAGGACTCGGTTTCTCCTTGGGGAGTCCATACGGCGTATCTTCAATCACGCCGCAGATGCTAAGGAGGTTGTAGCTAAGATATGCTTTAATATCTTAACAGTTGGTGTGCCTCCCAGTATCCACACTTATAACACCATGATTGCGGGCTTCAACCGGATCCAACGCCCTGATCTCGCGCAGACAGTTATCGATTCGTACATCCACCGGACAACCTGGCCAGCTACCGAACAGACTGCCGTGTGTCTGCTCGATCACTACCGAGGAGTAAATCAGGAAGACGGAATACGTGATATCATCCAACGGATGAGAGGTGTGAGGGGCGATGGTCTACATTTCCGAATCATCGACAAAAAGGCGATATATACGCGAGACTGGTTGGCATGGGCTATAGAGAACTGTGCTTCGCGGAAGTATGCCTACGTGGAACGAATGCGACGAACGGACGCTGTATTCACTAGCATTATCAAAGGTTGGTTATACTGTGGAGAACTCGGCAATGCTAGCATGGCCTTTGTGACATGCATACGTTATGGAGGTACGATTGCTATTCAAACGCTTCAGGAACTCTTCACGGCATGTCTGTCAACAGTCAATTACTCGGCAGCACGGCGGTTAGCGGGAGGACTGGCTAAGAACATACGCAGCTTTGCGACTTGGATAGATTGCATTATTCGCCAAGAGTCGATAGATACCTCACGCCGACTTATAATGAGTCTCTCAAACCTAGTTGACCTCTGTCGGCTTCCGTTTAGTTTCACGCCCGTCTCTAAACCCTATGACCAGGCTTTGCAGGTGCTTAAATCTCTAATCAACCTTACCCGGTTCGAACTAGAGATAGAAGAGGCGGCAAATTTATGCATGGCCACTTTAGAAGAAATTACTTCGAGTGGTCCGTTAATTAGCCGACTTGATAAAGCTCTTGCCACGCTCGAGTTAACTCAGCAGAGCAGACAAAAGGCGGCAAGGTCGCTCGCTCATTTTGGCAGGCTAGCAGAGCTTTTTTCTATCGAAAGGAGGTGCCGCGATCTCGAGACAAGAATCAAGAATACGACGGCATTAACAAAGGCTACAATTCTCAAAATCAAGACGGGATATGAACTTGACCCCTCCGCAATCCTTACTTCTAAACAGGAGTCTTCAATTTGGTATCAACGAGAGTATTTCCTTTGGTATCAGCGAGATCGTCATGATTCACTTGTTAACGCCCTTCAAAACATACAAATCAGCTGGGGCCCAATGACAAAAGATGATATAAGATCGCAACTCCTTCGACGGCTACCTGACCCTGTCCTATCGAGAAGGTTAGGTGAATCTGGTCATCCAGAGAACCTAGCTATAAGAGCATTAACAAGTTTTTATGCATCAAACATAACACATACCAACGGGCTCGAAGATGCCATTTGTGGCGCGCCTATAAGCCAGCTGGAGCAAGAACTCGCCGACATTGAAAACACGATCAGAGCTATATTATTCGCTCATCTTAGTGGTGATACCCAGAGGAAGCTTAGGTTCCAGTATCCGAACTTCTATAAAATGCCCTTCAAGAAACTTTATAAATACCAATTGCGGAGAACCATATTCAAGACGATCTTGCAGCAAACCGGCGAGAAGATATTAGGGATATCAAGAGACACCAACGAAGCAGTATACCCAGGCAGTAAAGGGGGTATGCTTTCAGGTGGCCCAGGCACTGGGCTTCACACAGCGGGTTCGTCTGGATTGCGTGACGCTCTCCCCTTGTCCGCGTTAGGATGAGGGGTGAGGATGAGATATGCCCTGCAGAGCGGAGGGGAGGGTCTAATTGGATCCCGGGGAAGCTTGGCGCAGAATCAAGGGAGTCCTGAGCCAAAACTCTATCCCCCATCCCCTTGTATATAGAACAACTATACCTACCTAGATTATCTGAGGTAGGTAATATGTATAACTTAAGCCGTCAACTGATTTTATGCTCGCTCAGTTGCGGCATAGTGTACCTATGAACGATAAACGGTCACGGTTACGATCCTGATCCTAGTCCCGATACCGGATTCCAAATAAGGAATATCCAACCTCATCGTTCGAGGTACGTTTTTCTATTTGATTTCGGTGCATATATGTCTTGCCTTGGTGCGCTATATTTGCTATCTATCAGAACCGGTCAGGATAGGCGAAGTTAGCCAGGGACGTAAAAAGGTGTATAGGTCTGCGGGATTATCCTTTTAAAGATAGGTAGGTACTAACGCCGAGACATGACGTGCGTGCATAAACATCTCATAGCAGACAATATAAAGAAGGTAGTTATGTATTATATATGTCCTACGTGATAAGTCAGTACACACAGATGGCACGGTAACATTATTATTGCCTAGGTTAGCACGCGGGTAATTGTTGACCGGATTATATTTATCAGGATGGTTGATGTAGTTTCTGGCAGATGTCTGCGTCATGATAGAAAAGTATGGAGTCCAAGGGTTTGATAAAATACATACAAGGTGGTACATGTAGTATGTAGTGAGTGAGTGTACTTACACGATATGGCGGAGCCTCCGTATTACATTCCATGTCTAGGAGGTACATACCAAAAAGTATATGTATACTCCCGTCTCGTAAACGTGGGCGTCAAAAAGTATTTACAAGTATAATCGTCAGGTTGTAAGTGGGAATATATACTTTATAGGTACAGCTAACTCGAAAGCGCCATAACGATGCGCGGACTGGTGGGTGTCCCTGTAAGTGTTTATGGCTGGCCAATCAAATATCTACATCTACATCACGTCTCCCCATAACAAGGATCTACTGGCCCCTCGAGATCCCACAACTTCACGAGCCAACTAGAAACTTAATTATTCCAACCTCACCGCCCGGGAACATAAAAAAGCGGAGATTTTTGATGGTTTGACGGGTTGATCTAAAGCTTACTGCGTCACTAGAGACAGGATGAAGCCGTCTAGTTGGCCCATTTGAGAGATGGCCAGGTTCAAAGTATTAAGGGTCCCGGCTGCATTCTCTTTCTTCCCCTCTACCTCCTTACTATGTATGGTTCACTTCTCGCATGTGCTTCCAAACTTCTTACCAGACTCTACCATAAATAGGTACTGCATACACGTCGACGCCGGGACGCTTTGCGGTGTAAAAAAAGGTTTATTAAGTAGCATTAGTCCTTACCTTTACCTTATACATATAAGGTCCTAGGGTCCTGGGGTTCTGTGCTTCACCTAGATCTTTGTTTCTACGTTTGCCACTCCCCTCCCCCCCTACATGAGGGCAGTGTCATTCTCAACTTGTCAACACTAAAAAAGAGCCTAGTAGATGTCAATGGCTCTAGATATTGACCTTCGACAACAAGAGGTTCAGTCGACAGGTTATTCATAATATCTACAGAGTCACGTAACATTGTTCGTTTGGTTTCGAGTAACCCGAGCGACCGTTGCTATCTGAGTACCTTAGCTTAAAATCTTATTGTTTGCTAGCAGCTATTTTTTAATTCTACAGCTGTTATTATAGCTTACCCAGCGTAGAATACTAAGTTGATGTAAGTCACACACTTCTCTGGGGACGTTGGGTCATAAGAAAATACCGTCAAGCTAATGGATTACTTTCTTTGACATCAGTCACTCCACCGAGTTAATCATAGTCATTTTCGCTACTTGACCGGAGTCCACTTCTATTTAAGTCGCCTTCCCATCTTTATTCTACCAGATCAACCCTTCTTCTTTATTGTACGCTATACGCCGTTTGCCTACTAGGAGAACATAGGCGCAAGATGAAGTTTGGAAGAAAGTAAGGTTCACTAGCACCCCTTGGAACCTCCCAGAATTCTGCGGATAAAAGCTGACACTTATTTTATAAAGTTTACCTCGTAACCAAGTCCCCGAGTGGGCATCTTCATATATCGATTACAAGGGATTAAAGAAGTTGATTAAAGCTGCTACGAATGCTGCGAATGCGGGAGAGGATGTTGATCTAGCAGGTGGGCTAATTTCTCGACACTATGTCGAAACCCGTTGCAACCCCCTAACCTGATACGTACAGAGTTCTTCTTCGCTCTGGATCGTAACCTCGAAGATGTCGATTCCTTCTACAACAAGAAGTTCGCCGAGGCCCACCGTCGTATCAAACTTCTCGAGGACAGATATGGTAGAAGCCCGGAGGTTGTCGCGGAGTTGGACGAACAGGAAAGCGAAGAGCTTATGGGAGCCTTGCTTGAACTTCGGAACCAGCTCCGTAATCTACAATGGTTTGGCGAAATAAATCGCAGAGGTTTCGTCAAGATCACGAAGAAGCTCGATAAAAAGGTACCCAACACGACTACTCAGCAGCGATACATCACGACCAAGGTCGATCCTAAACCGTTCGCTAAGGATACTACTGTCGTAAGACTAATCAATGAGATTAATAAATGGCTCTCCGCGCTTGGAGATGCACAGAATTTCGATGATGCTAAGTCGGATAAGTCTACGCGCTCGGTGCGTTCGCTTGGAAGAGTGACCGCGAAGGCTATGTTGAACGTTTCGCAGCCTATCCTGGACCAGGTGGACGCTGCGATCCGCAAGGACGATGTCGCAACGCTACAAAGTAGCTTGGCAAGCGAAAAGCTGGTGGTGTCAGAGCAGGCCTCCCAGGAAATATTGCTCAATCTCCTGCAGCGTTCCATTTCCGCTCGATCAAAGGCTTGCATTGCCCATCTCCTGGGGAAAATCAAGACGCTAGACGAGCCAGGGGACATAAATGAGCGAAACTGCGTCCACCGCCTAGTCATCCACATCGGGCGCAGTAAATCATCCCAAGTTAACGATCTGGAACCCAACGCGGTCTCCCTTCCAATAAAGTCTCACTTTAATAGTCACTATGTTGCGCCACCCCAGACTAACGGTTCGGCGGCGGCACGACCAACAAACGGCACTGACTCTGAGGCGCAACTTTTGAGCAAAGACGATGAAACAGTACAGCTTCTGTGCTATCTTCTGGATTCCCTTCAAGGAGAGCAGCGCCGTGCGCTGGTAGCTAGAGACTCCCTAGGTCGTATGCCTCTCCATTACGCAGCGCAATTCGGCATCGTCGTCCTCTGCCAGGTCGTTATGGCGAAAATGCAGGAATGGGGACAGTTCAATGTTGAAGATGGAATCGATGCTCCCAAGTGGCAGGATAAAGAAGGAAATGCGCCGCTCCATCTCGCAGTCATTGGGGGGCATCCATTGACTACGAAGTGTCTTTTGCAGGGAGAGAATTGGCAGGGTCCGACGCATAAAGATGGAGAGGCTAGGAAATCCGTGTCCAAATCTAGCGCCGTGTTGGCATTGGCTACGAAATCGAATTTCGTATACATTGTACGACTGCTTGTGGAGGCCGGTATAGATATCAACTGGCAGGACGAAACAGGGGAGACTGCGTTGCATATTGCTGCTAGATTTGGGCATGTTGAATGTGCCAAGATTCTACTCGAGGGCTCACCGGAGCAAAAGGTAAATTTGGAGTTGACAGAGAAATCGTTCGCATGGACTCCTCTGCATATAGCAGCCGTGGATGGGCATCTTCCCATAGCGGAATTGCTAGTGGAAGCCGGAGCGGACGTTGGAAAAATGGACTCCTTTGGGTGGACCGCTAAGGAACACGCAGCTTTACGAGGGCATCTGAAAATTGCGAGGCTACTCGCGGAGCATGAAGTGAGCTCACCATCCTCAAATAGCGCGGAGGAAACCCAAGCGCAACCTTCGGCCTCATCATCCCCCCCAGAAACGTCGTCTCTCGAAGACCGGAAATCGGATGGAAGCACCCGAATCACGGAACCCATTAAATCATTCGGTCATCGTTATCTGAAAGATAGCAGCCTTGTGATGGTGAGCTTAGGTTCCATGGATATGCGTAGAAATATTGAGGCTGTTAAACTCGATCGAGTCCCTCTGACAGCAGCGCACACGAATCAACTGGATACCGCTCTATCAGTTGTAGTTTCAGCACAGGGGGCTCAGGGGGAACCAACTATCATCGATCTACCGGTTCATGAAAATATCTCTACTGAGCCGATCTTATTTACTACCTCAGATGCCTCAAATGTTAGGCTACTCTTCGATATAGTGCCTACGTATTCCGGTAATGAGAAAAACAAGATTGGCCGCGCGGTAGCATTGCTATCATCAGTCCGCCCGTCACTCGGAACGAAACGAATGAACCTCCAGGGAGATGTGTGCGTACCAATTTTGGGGGCCAATCTAGAAGTGATCGGCGCTGTTAACTTTAACTTTCTCATCATTACACCATTCTCACATCCAAACATGGAAATCAACTCTCAGCAGACATACTGGAAGAAGCTGTCCTCAACTATGGTTTTTGGCCATCGTGGACTTGGCAAGAACTTCCTTGAGAACAAATCTCTCCAGCTGGGCGAGAACACAGTTTCGTCGTTCATCGCCGCGGCTAATTTAGGGGCTCACTATGTTGAATTTGATGTTCAGCTTACCAAAGACCATGTGCCTGTCATTTATCACGATTTCTTAGTGAGTGAGACAGGTATAGACGCACCGGTTCACACATTGACTTTGGAGCAATTCCTTCATATCAATAATGAGTCTCAACCGAGATCTGGAAAAGAATCACCTGATAAGAATGGGGATAATACCAATGGCAATGGTGTAAAAGAGCCCGGAACCAGACAAAGGTCCCTCTCTGTGGACTTAGCTAAGGGTGTGAAGAACAATCTCGACGAGCGTATGAAATACACTCTCAATTTCAAGAAGAAAGGCTATAAAGCAAATACCCGAGGCAATTTTGTTCAAGCGCCGTTTGCTACACTCGAGGAGCTCTTCAAGAAGATCCCTGAGAACGTCGGGTTCAACATTGAGATGAAGTACCCTATGTTATTGGAGAGCGAGAAAGAGGATATGGATACGTACGCGATTGAGCTCAACTCATTCTGTGATACTGTCTTGAATAAGGTCTATGACTTGACTAGGAACCGTCACATCATCTTCAGCAGTTTCAACCCTGACATATGCCTCTGCCTTAGCTTCAAGCAACCGAGCATCCCGATTCTATTTTTGACGGATGCAGGAAGCGAGGAGGTTAGTGATATCAGGGCTAGCAGTCTTCAGGAGGCTATCCGGTTCGCGAGCCGCTGGAATCTGCTTGGAATAGTGAGCAACGCGGAGCCGTTCGTGAACAGCCCCCGGTTGGTCAAGGTGGTGAAGCAGACTGGATTGATCTGCGTCAGCTATGGCGTTCAGAACAATGATCCTACTTTAGTCCAGGTAAGTTATTCTATTTTAAATTGATTATCCCTTGTGGAAAATAAACGAGTTTGATGCTAATGATTATTTCACTATGTAGCGACAAGTCAAGGAAGGCATTGACGCGGTGATCGTGGACAATGTTCTTGCAATTCGTCGGGGATTGACGAAGGATGACTGAGACTGAACATTGCATGAATGGTTAGGTTAGACTTGTTTATAGACTCGAGAACGAGTAGAGAGATAGATGAAAGCTATCCAAAGCAGTTTAACGGTGACTCGTCTATCGTCTGTTAGATATTAATAGACATTGTAGTGTGTTGAGCATCTGGATCATGCAACTTATAAGTAAGTACCTTAGTAGGTACCTTAGTAGGTAGTATGCTATTCATAAACGGCCTACAGAAGAATACATACCAGCGTTACATCCACTAGACGGTACCTAGAAATCATACGTTAGGTACCTGTTTAAGCACCTGTCACCGTCATGGAATTATCGTAATGAGTTTGTGTACACCCCACTATCATCGAAGCTAATTGCTAGTACGGGGCGCCGTTGATTTTGACGTACCCACGTGGGTGATCCAACTGTGACGACATCCCAAGGGACATAACAAGCGCTACTTACCTGCCGTGGCCACGGATAACGGCGATAGGAATAGCGATAGTCTTTTACCCATAATTGAGCAAATTGTTGAACCAAAATATGCGCTTAAGCACATCCGGTTCTAGACTTTCGCCGAAGACCGGCCGATTGGTAAGGACAGCACTCAGCACCTGCCGGGGATCACATCACCAACGCAAACCAAATCTGAGATTCGCCGCAATTTTCCTTCCGTTTCTAATTCTAGTAACTATTACCAAGGCGTCGCTGTTTCCGTCTGAGGAGAATGCGGCCTCCTCCTCAATCGCCAATTAGAAGCTGATCGCTCTTCTCTTTTCCTTAGATTCATTTCTATCCAACCAGGCCATTTTTTAACTTGTCAATCAGTGGTGGCGTTTCTATCTCTTATTGAATTCTTCTTAGCTTCGCCGCCACTCTTTGCGACATTCATCCTTCAAACCCGTCAATGCGAGCAACTATTATTCTATCTACACTGACTGACCAAGCGCGTTCTTGAGCCGAGTCGCCATGGCGTTTCAAACGTCAGCTCTGCCGAGCATCGCGGCGGCGACGACGGATCTATGGCCATCAATATTGAGCACATTGACGGTATCATTTCGAGCGCCGGTGCTGCCACCTTTGAATCCGAAATCACCTCGAACTCGAAAAGTCGAATCAAATCTTCAACAGGCGCATACCCAGCCCAAGCCCTCTCCGATTATTCCCAAGTTTGAGCTTCCCGAGTTTCTTCGAGATGCCCAAGTTGATGCCCGTCTCATGTCTACCACCTCTGTAAAGAACATTCCCGCTCCCTTCGATATCCGCTCCTCAATTTCGAGTATGCAGCGTACCGCGCTCATAGCGGCGAATCCGGTGGTGCATCGCCTATACCCACAGTATCTATCGCTCCGCTCTATGTCAACGTCCACTGCTCCACGTATAATCTCGAACCAGATCATGAAGATGAATCTACCCCAGCGTAGATCATTTCAGACCGGTGGAACGTCTCGAAACTTGCTTGCCCACATGGAAGAATCTGCCAATAAGAACCCGACTAGTGCTACTGCTCAGAACGCATTCTACCAAGCCCTGTTGAAAGCTAACATGCCTGCTATTATCATTGAGCGATACCAGTCTGGACGCTTCGCAACAAATGCTGCTGCAACTGAGGCCTATCATAAAGCGTTGAACATGTTAACTCCGAATGTTGGCCAAGGAATTCAGGATGAGGACGTCGACCAAACCGTCAAGAACTTGCCAGGAAATCTGACGCCTATGCAAGCTCAAGCTGTCTCTCAGGCTCTTGCTGCTCGATCCCGCGGTGGTAACCTGGCTGTCTCCAAGGGCAGTCCAGCTACTGGTGGTAAAGATGGTCCTCTTCATGTTGTTGTCGACGAGACTCTCGGTGGCAGTGTCTTTCGCTGGGTTAAATTCCTCCTCTGGTTCTGTCTCTTTACCTATCTCAGTTTAGTCGTTGTGACCATGCTTATCGATGTCTTGAGTATCTTAAAACGACCCTCAGCCAGTCTCAACAGTGAAGTCAAGGCGGAGCTCCAGAAAACTCGATTCTCAGATGTCCACGGTGCCGACGAAGCCAAGGAAGAATTGCAAGAGATGGTCGAATTCCTGCGCAACCCCGAAAAGTTCTCCCAACTAGGTGGCAAGCTTCCCAAAGGTATTTTGTTGGTCGGCCCTCCTGGTACTGGAAAGACTCTTCTGGCAAGGGCAGTTGCTGGTGAGGCCGGTGTCCCGTTCTTCTACATGTCAGGTAGTGAATTCGACGAGGTTTACGTTGGTGTTGGTGCCAAGAGGGTCCGAGAGCTTTTTGCGGCTGCCAAGTCTAAATCACCTGCTATAGTCTTCATCGACGAACTCGATGCTATAGGAGGGCGTCGTAATGCACGCGATGCGGCATACGTGAAACAGACCCTGAACCAGCTTCTTACCGAGCTCGACGGATTCGATCAGAGTACTGGCGTTATTATCATAGGTGCTACCAACTTCCCAGAATCACTCGATAAGGCCCTTACGCGACCGGGTCGTTTTGACCGTCACGTCGTTGTTGACCTGCCCGATGTCCGTGGCCGTCTTGCCATCCTTCAGCACCACGCCAAGAAAATTAAGGCTGCCACAGATGTCGATCTCCAGGCCATTGCTCTAGGTACTTCTGGACTATCCGGCGCCGAACTCGAAAACATTGTCAATCAAGCCGCTGTTCACGCGAGCAAGGTTAAGGCCTCCTGGGTCCGTAAGGAAGATTTCGATTGGGCCAAGGACAGAGTTATCATGGGTGCCGAGCGAAAGACCATGGTCATTAGTGCCGAAGAGAAAGAAATGACAGCATATCACGAGGCTGGCCATGCGCTTGTCAACTTACTGACCAAAGGTTCTCCTGCAAGCTTGTACAAGGTTACCATTCTCCCTCGAGCTAAGACGCTAGGACACACAGCTTTTCTTCCGGAGATGGATAAATATTCCTACAATATCAGCAATTACCTAGCCCGGATCGATATTTCTCTAGGAGGTAAACTTGCTGAAGAGATCGTCTACGGAGTCAACCAGGTTACTGGTGGTGCGTCAGCGGTGAGTGTGGATCCTTCATTTCCTTTCTACTCAAGTGTTGGCTTGTACTAATTACATGATTCTAGGATCTTGAAGCAGCAACCGCTGTCGCTTTCGATGTGGTCGCAAGCTTGGGCATGTCTTCTAAGCTTGGCAATATGGAGTATAGAAGCCGATACGAAACTCTGAGCAGCGAAACCAGAGCCCAAGTCGAGTCTGAAGTTCAGCGTACACTGAACGAAGCCTATGAACGAGCTCGGAAACTCCTACTGACCCATCGCAAGGAACTTGACCTCCTGGCCAAGGCGTTAGTCGAGTACGAAACACTGAGCAAAGAGGAAGTTGAAAAAGTCATCCGTGGTGAACGGTTACCTAACCGCATTGCCGTTCCAAGGGGTCCCATGACTATCCCGTCATCTGCTAAGCCTCCAGCTCCAGGCGAACTAGGGTCCCCTACTCCGGGAAGGGATGACGGCCCACCCCCGCCGCCGGTCCCGCCAGTACCGCCAGCGCCGGGCGGACTCGCCCCGAAAACCCTTCCTCGAGATGAGTCGAACGAGAAACGGGATAGCTGATCTGCTTACTATTAGTAGCTTATCTATATTATTATCTCGATGCCCAACTTCTGTTAAAGATGAGATGGAGGCCGGCAGCTGGCTATTACTAGGCATAGTGGCGAGCGCGAGAAACTCATGATTGTGTTAGGTGGCTTGCCATATGAGCACTTTCTGTGTAAAGCGCACTTGATATAGCAAGCGTGGGGGGAAGACGGGAGGGGAGGAAGAACATTACTATTTAGAAGCGTTGACTATAGCCTATAGCCTACTCAAAAGTAAGATGATAGAGGTCCGCGAAGGCGGCCAGACGTCTGTATTAACGTGCCCCATTGGGTATTTATCACACTACTGTTACCTTAGGTAGCGTTATTGTTTATAATCAAAAGCGGCCGTTGACAGACAAACATATACTTTTTTTTTTGGCGCAGGCATACTACGTCGCCTTGGTGAAAGATGAAAAGCATGGCACGCATGCAAATAAGCGTACCTAGCGTTGAGAGGGGAAAGAAGAGGCTCGGTATTTGATGCTGTCTGGCGAGGGAGAAGCTTGGTAGAAAAGTCCCAACTTACCTATATATTAAAAGAATAAGAATATGATCAATCTTGCTGCTCACTGGGATAGATTGTCGTGTTGATTGGTTATTCTGGGTTTGTAGCTTTTGCTATAAGATCGTGTATCAACGTAGGAAGTAAGGATATTATATATTGCTCGCTGACGCGGTATCATAGGGATAGCAATTTCATCCTCTCCCTTGCTCTTATTACATCTACGACTATATCGGTTCCAGACTGTACAATACCCGTTATTCCAGGCAAGCGACATCAACATCGACGCCCCTATTCGTAGCGCGAACCATCAAGTCCGGCTTCCTCCACAGCGTATGCATCCGCGACTCGGCGTGCCAGTCGACGGGCGACGCGCTCGCCGTCGCCAATTCCAGGTCGTACGTCCAGACGAGCTTGGCGAGGGTGGTGCGCAGGTCGAGCCAGGCGAGGTTGCGGCCCATGCAGCCGCGAGTGCCAAGCGAGAAGGGCTGGCTGCAGTCGAGGTCGTCGTCGTCGTCGAGGGGGCTTGGTTTTGGCTGGAGCCATCTTTCTGGCTTAAAGGACCACGGGTCGTGGAAGTTCGACGGGGATAGGGAGGCGGCGATGGGGTTCGTGCTTACGGTTACCTTGGGTTGGGGGAGGGAGGAGAGTTAGTATACTGGTTTTTCTTTCATATACTGTTGATAAAGTGTAGAAGGAAGGGGGGGAAGGGAGAGGGGAAAAAGTGGTCGTTAGGAAAGGAGTGAGTGCTTACGCCCGCGGGAAGAAAGACTCCATCGACGGTGTCTCCTCCTTCCGGCACGACGCGCGGGAGCCCTATCGGCACGGGAGGGTACAAGCGCAGCGCCTCGAGGATGACGGCGCGAAGGTACGGCAGAGACGCGGTAGAGGAATAAGTAATGTCCGCGTAACTCTTGAACGCGTTTCGGATTTCGGACGTCAGCCGCGACATAGTGGTGGTCGTCGTGTTCGTCGTGGTCGTGACCGACGACGAATCATTTTGGAGCAGATAGTAGAGAGCGGCGGCGAGAGTGGTGGCGGTCGTGTCGCTTCCCGCGATCACGAGGTCCGAGGCGTGGGCGGCGATAGCTCGGTCTGTTACGACGCTGGGGTCCCGGTCTTCGAGGATGCGGGTCAAGAAGTCTCTGCGCTTTGTCTTGCGCGCGACACGCCTTATACAGGTGTTAGCCTGCTTCAATAAAGCCATCGTTGTGTTAGCTAGCCTACGCTTGGACTGCCTTGTAGGATAGTTCCTCGTTCTTTTTCGTGTTTTCGGTAAGCTTCTTGAGTTTGCTATGCATGAGCACGGGTAGGACTTTTGCTAGTATGGGAAAGCGGTTGAGGACGTCTACGATCTCGCCCTGGGTCATGGCTTCAAGTGACACGGATATCCAAGGATGCGGTTCCTCTAGATAGTTCGCTTGTTAGTAGTAGGACTCGATGAGAGAGTAAGATTCGATGTTCTCGTCTCCTTACCACTTTTGAGAGCACCGAATGTTGTGCCGAAAGACAAGTCCCCCGTGATATCGAAGGTTAGAGACTGTAGGGTCGTCGACATGTTGAAACCCCCTATTTGAGATCCCAGGACTCCAACTAGGCGAATGAACTCATCTACCGAAGCCGCGACGATCTTTTCTTGTTCCAAGATAGCACGGTCTGAAAAGGCACCGGATAGGTAGTTCCGCATTTGCCTATGAACCTCTGGTCTTCGTTCGCTAATGATGGACGTCGTCCCAATTCCGGCAAAGCTACCGCCGCTGTAGAACTCCCCTTTGACGAACGTCTTATGGCCGGGTCTCGCGCCGTATATGTCCTTCCATGATTGGGCGGTATTAAAGGAGACCTCGTTCGGTGCGGTGCGTACGGCAGGGCCAACGTTATGTTAGCCAACCCCCTGGGTTCTAGTAGACGAAACTAACGTACCATATTTATTATGTAGCTCAAGCATCTTATACGGTTGACGACCACCTAGGAACCACCAGCAATACGGGATCTGGCGCTGTTAGCTGGAAGTTTCCTCATGTGTTGCCTCTAAGCTCACGTTGCTGATAGCAGCAGTTCTTGGTCCTGGAACATTCCGGAGGGGATGGAGATAGAGATTGTAGATTGACTTGTATATCCAGTGGCCGATAATCTATAATCGTTCTAGTTTAGTCTTCACCTCGTCCGTTAGGCTCTGAACGTTAACCCACCGCTAAGAAGAGGAATAGTATGGTCCTAGCCTGCAGTATTTCAGCGATCACCGGCCATAACTGGATGGATTCCATCTTGAGCATTGACTGATATTTGGGTTGCTTTTCGAACACTATCCGAGGGCAAGTATCTACCTAAGGGAGGCGTTGGCTTTAGCAGAGGTGGCAAGTGAGGCTGAGGATTAGTATGTATAGTATGTATAGGTACCCCCTACGTAGGTAATTGTAGATATTGTGATGGTATGCCTTTGATAGGCAGTACACGTTGTGTTCAGTTTTGAATTCCCTTCTGAGTCCTTCTCGCAATGAGCATGTGAGAAACACTGGACTCCTAGGAAAGAAAACGATCGGAGCGAAGCCACTGATATCACTAATTGAGGAGCGGTCAGTCCGCACAAAGCGACCTACGTTCCGTGCAACCCCAAGTTGTAGTGGGTGAGGCACACACTAGGTAAGTATTTAATTAATTTCTACTGCGAGCCGCTGCCTCCCTCATTATCTGACACATATACCAAGATTGATGTCCGAACATGGCGTCTTAAATCGACATCTCATCCAAATCAACAATGAGTGGTAAACCTGGAGGTATGGCTATACTAGGTAGATGCGGTCTTACTGCTTCTCTATCATACGGGCTGCACGTTAGCCCCGCATTACACCGGCTTGAACGAGGCATACCGAATGGAAATTGCTACTTAGGTACCTAGGTACGTTTCGAATAGAACGACACACCGAGATTCTGTCTTGCTCGTGAATTTGCGATGTTGTTCAATGTTGTTATTGTGTCATATACCTACAGCATGTATATAAATATGTGCTTTGCTACAGCCATATATGTTTGGTGATGTCCGAGAGTCCTGAAATTTCAACAAGAGGCCGTATCAGCATACTCCTTGAAAAGCCTTGTCGATTTAGTTGCAAAGCCCCTTTTAGCGGCTCTTGGTTTCAACTTGATTCGAATCATGGAATACGCCCAGTCCACGTTCACCTTGCTTTGCCACCCTCGATTTGAAGTGGTCGAAAGGGAAACTAATGAATACTTCATCGCTAACTGGCCCTTCCCAGACGTCAATAGTCGTGATAAGTTCCTCAAAGCGGGCTTCTCGCGATGTACCTGCGTGTACTTTCCCAAGGCAAAAGACGATAGAATTCACTTTGCATGTCGCCTTCTCACCCTCTTATTCCTGATTGACGGTAAGTGAAGAAGCAACACTTTTCATGCTGCAGAAGGTGTTGTATGTCTAACTCCGATGATTATAGATGTCCTTGAGGATATGTCCTTTGAGGAGGGAACTGCCTATAATGGGAGGCTTATGTCAATAATTCGCGGGGACGAGGTCCCAGATCGCTCGATCCCCGTTCAATATATCTCGCACGACTTATGGCAAAGCATGCGAGCTCACGATCAAAGGTTGGCCGACGGGATCCTAGAGCCCCTTTTCATCTTCATGCAGGCGCAGACCGACAAGCGTCGAGCTCACTCGATGAGTCTAGGACAATATATCGAGTACAGAGATAAGGATATTGGTCAGGCGTAAGTTTGCAATGCCCCTATAAGGCCCCATTTCTTGCGAGATCTTAACAAATGCACTCTTCACAGCCTGCTTTGCGCGTTGATGCGATTCTGCTTGGACATAAAGCTTACGCAACACGAGCTGGATCTCGTCCGACCAGCAGATGTGAACTGCGGCATTCATATCGCTATTATGAACGACATATGGAGCTTTGAGAAGGAGGCGCTTACGGCCGCGCGTGGGCATGATGAAGGTGGCGTCCTGTGCAACAGCGTAGCGATTCTCTCGACCGAAACATCCTTGTCGACGGCATCCTCCAAGCGTGTTCTATATTGCATGTGCCGCGAATGGGAGACCAAGCATCGACGATTCGTCGACGAGTTAGGGGGCGGACGTGACACGACTCTCTGGACTTACCTTCAGGGCCTTGAATATCAAATGAGTGGGAACGAGGCTTGGAGTAAATTGACCCCTCGTTATCAGATCCAGGAGAGTGAGAAGCTGTGAGTCAGCACTAGGGGACTTGGTCAGCTTTACACGTCGCTTTGTACTTCCAATCATTCAATATTAGACAGACAGAAAGACGGACAGACTAGGTATTAGGGAGGGTAGACTATGGATTAGTATAGATAGATTCTCTGATCTAATTAGATAACGTGCATCTCGGTAAGATTCGAATCTGGGTCCCTGTTCAAGATCTTACTCATCTTCCCGCTCAGCCGGCATATCAAAGTCGCATTGCATGGGTTGAAGGAATCAGCTGCAGCAATATGGCGGTAGGCTAGGAGCTAGCGACGAATTGCGGCTAACCTACTGCCGCCACTGTACCACGTAAGACTAAGAATACATATCAAGATCGCCGACCACGATATCAAATTTAAATTCGGGGTTTAGGAGGTCTGGTAGTTTACCGGTTCACGGCTCCTTGCTGATACATAAGGTACCTATAGATACCTACATAGGTATGACCAAAGTATTAGGGAGTGGGCGTATGATGAGACACTATATCAAGGCTAAATAACTTACCAAGCCTAATACTGCAGCGAAAACCCTAGCCGGCACAAAAGGATAGATGTAAAACACAGGTACTGACACCGTTGTTACTCTTAAGTAATGACGGCTTAGTGTAACTGCCTTATTGATTGCACCTACAATACCCTAGCAACACCATGATGCCATGACCAACCAACATCGCCGGCATGTTAGTTCCAGGTGCCTAAGGCAGGTAGGTAGCGAATATTTCGTAACACTAGCAACCACCATCACCCATCCGACAAGGCGACCCCTGAGTGATCTTTGATAATTGCTATCTGGCTCCCAAATCCATTGTCTCCTATCTTTTTGTCCCCTTCAAAGCTGTTATTTCCTCCAACCCGTGATAGTCTTCTCATGCTATAGGATTTCTGATTGTCGCTGGTCCCTTTTTGGCGCCGCTGATCGAAAATTTCGTTCGCACGCCTAAGAAGCGGGCGCAATGCTACCAGCGAGCTTGCCAATATCGCCAGAAAGATTTCAACGTGACACCATAGTATCACTAGGAGGCTATTTTCAAGCTCGTGAAACATTTCCAGTGATTTGTGGCGATCGCTAATTTTCAAGATGTATTTGAATCTGACGACCGTAGCGATGCTGCTTCTATATCAAAAGTAAGCAAAAACTCTCCAGGAGAAGCAAAAGGCCCAGCGACTGTAAAGGCTTACACGAAACCTATCCCAAGTATGATAACAACTGGGATTTTGAGACGATTATTCATCTGGACATTGTATAACATTGCGATTGGGAGAAATGAATAGAGCCAATTGGACGTGATGTCCGCCACTGAGAGAGCAATGCCAGTTTTCCTGATTGTCGAGTAATCGAAGCATGACCCTTTACCCACGCCCCAATTGAGCGATATAGGGCGGCATTGAAAGGTTAGCAGGAAGAAGAACACGAGGATGACGATCAGGACTACAATCATCGAGACAATTAAGATATGCCGAATTGATCTCCGGACGTTGATTCGAAACAGGACAAGGGCTACGCCGGTCTTGAATAACGCCGCCGTTAGTACATAACAAAGTTGACCAGCGAAGAAAAACTAGACGAAGTTAGGTATTTCCTTCCGAATCAACAAGTCGCAGATTAGGAGATGTTGCATCATACTTGTATAGCCTTGTCTGAATCATGCCACGGTTCAACTGTCGCAGCACCATATCCGTAATGCAAGGCAACGAAGGTGAATGCGGAAAAGAAGATATATCCGACCTTAACTATAATATTAGAAAAGGGGTCGTTAATAGACCATATATAGGGGTACACACAAACGAGAAGCAGAGTACCGCGTCATCGTATCCGAAGAAGCGCTGGACTTTGAGTCGAACCCAGGAGCGAAGTCCAAGGGCTACACTGTCGATCACCAGGGCCGCGATTACAAGCCCGAATAGGTCATCAGCGACTGCCATAGCGAATTGTTATCATTTATCGTTTCGAAGAAAGTAACGTAGTATTTGACAGAGTCGGATTCTCCCAACTACGTGAGAGTAAAAGCGAAGTTGGGCTTCCATTAGGAAGTATTTACCTGTATTCTCAACATTTCTCTAGAAATACACTTTCCCAATTCTTACTAATATTAGAGGCGTACGCACTCCTTATTAAATCATGCATAGGTAATACCTAAATGTATGTATATTGTAAAGGATACGTGTAGTGGTAGATTTGAATGTAGCGCTTACATGATGCATACCACTTCTGGGCGTCAGTGGCGTTAAGGCTGAATCTTGACGTGACCTCTTCGGTGTACCTAGTGCGGAAACACAGAGAAATCCAACTTAATGTAAGCCTTATCTTTTTGACTTGAAAAAACGTATGGCCTCACGAATTGGAAAGGGACTGACGCGGCTCAACGGAACAATCCGAAATAACAACGACCTTACAGAAAGCTGTAAGACCACATGGTCACATACAAAGATGAGGCTTTCCTTTGACCATGAAACCATACGACGTTTGTAATTCTAAACTCAACCAGACTTTCAATTGTAGATAGGGCTGTGATAGCTTCTTAGGACAACATAGGAGTCCTGTCCGGTTTAGAGTGCCTCAGTTAGAGCTACGCGAGCGGGGTGAAGTTATAGCTATGAACCATACCTAGCTTTAACTCATCTTTAACTTTACCACCATTACGATCGCATCATTAAAGCTGACATTAGAGCAAGATTATTTAAATGTACGTAGGAACTCTACTATTATTACTAAGTATTTCAGCACCGGGGGGGGGGGGGGGGGGAGAGAGAGAGAGAGAGAGAGAGAGAGAGAGAGAGAGAGAGAGAGAGAGATGGAAAACCAAGTGAAAGGAGCTCGTCTCGATTTCAGAGTCTACCCGTTTATTCATAAGGCAGTTCTTTCTAAGGCAGTTCTTTCTAAGGCAGTTCTTTCTAAGGCAGTTCTTGGTACCGTTGTTACTTTCCTTTACTACGACTCTAATGTACCTAGGTACCTATGGAGGGACATTCAGGGGTAAGACTTGCCTCTCTTACATCGATGTTGATTCTTCGAGTTACACCAACCGTGTTGGCTTACATACCACTAAAGTCTCTAAGTTCAATTTCATGTACTTAAAGTTTCAATTTGGTGAGTTGCGAAGTTAATTTGAGTTTGATTTCAATTGCTATCTACCTAGGTAGGTATCTACCCGTAGTCTTTTCTTTGCAGCTCCTTCTCAACTAACACGCAAATTGATAAATTAAATCTAAATAGGAGACGTCTGGTGCTACTGGTCATACGTGAGAACTCACGGCTCTTACATGCACAATAGCATTATAGGCATTTTAAGCTTTTCGTTAGTACTGAATATTACACTTCTATTATTCAACTACATCAGGTACCTGCCTATTATAATGCAAGTGAGTGTAACCACGCCCAACTGAGGGATGTCACTGCTCTCTTAGTAATGCAGCGCTTTTGAATATTTCCGCAAGTGAATGATGCACTTCGTTGTGTAAATAATACCTACCTAACATATAGGATCACATGAGCCAGCAGCCACTTCACGTATCATGTAGGGTCTTCTGGTGTACCTCCGGTCAAGAATGCCTAGATGAACTCCTATATATATAAATACCTTATACTATTTACTCGCGTTCCCTCTCATAATTTATCATCATCCGGTTCCGTATTCTATAGTAACTGCGTTCTTATGAGAAAGGTATGGAAATGACTTCGTTGTTCCGCAAGGAACTTTAACTAAGATAGCACTACAAACCAGAGATATACACACGAAATATATCCTTTGTTCTATATATCTCATGTAGAGCTTCTGACAGATGCGTGGCTAATATCTGGTACTACCATGACTCACATATTAAGGAGAAGAGGCTCTCTTGCGTGTCACTCGCGCAGGCGGTGCTTGATACTATGATGGCTTATGCCGGAGTGTTACTATAAGAGCAAGTACGAATGTGCTACCAGTAGAGTAGATAGATATCTGCCTAGGTAGATACGCACCTATTATGTAGCTATCTAATTTATGATCGAGGTCCATTCCATAACTGCTCGATACCATAGTTAAAGTTGGGCGAGCGCCTAAAATAGGACACCGGACTAGAGAGATACGACTCTCAGAGGCGAGTTAACTATAAAGATTAACTTCATATCGACAGCTACCTAGGTATATTGAACAGTACTCAAATCTCATATCCAAGATGCACGTCAATATCTGATCTCCTTTCTAAGAACTATAGGAGGTAGGTGTTTTTAGAAGCTTGCTTGAGTTTTCAACAAGAGTTTCACATATCTAATACCAAAACACCATTCAGCTCTGTAAAAGAAGCCATAGAATGGCGTATACAATAATGGCAGTAATCATGTTCTCCTATCTGAAGCACATAGTAATATTTTAAGAAATATAAGTTAGGTTGCTACTTGCTATCTATTCAGGCCTTCCAGCTAGCTTGTGGCTTATTCAGAAACAGGGGGAGTATGGTAATCAATAAGATGGGATTTCCTTTCTCTATTTGCTTGTTTGGTGAACTCAAGTAGATACATATTGCAAGCAAGGACACTAGCAGAGAAAAGAGACCGCGAATTAGCATTCAAGACAGCATTCGCCATGGGCACATAAGGCTTCTACTTAATCTGGAGCGATATTACACGAATCAACATCACTTGTGGTAGTATCACGACTGAAGAGCCTCACCCGCTTAACTCGGTGACGGGATAGCGTTAAATGGGAACCCCAGGGCGACTCGATTACTTGTTTAGTCGCTAGGCTCTTTACTCGACTGTCTTAAAATACCAAATATCCAGTCCAATAAGACTGTCAGCACTTCTAAGTAGAAAGCCTAGGTTAGGTAGCTAGGTATCTGACAATAGGGGTTCTTAAACCGTCAACCTGCAACGTAGCTGACGCCTTTGATGTATCTCTTTACGTTATTGACATCACTTTCGTCATGTTAAGGGGGGAACACCTCATAAGACATATCTACACTATATTGCAGACCTGGTTATCTGGCAAGGGCTAAATTACTTATGGACTTGTAATATAGCAAATGCTATATTAGCAAGTAAGTGATCTGATTTATTCTAGACCCCATTCGTATCCATGTCGCGGATAAGCAGTTCAGCGTAGCCCCCGGGAAATACCTAAGGGGCAGTCTAGGCATGTGTAGATTCGGCATAGCAGAGTCAGCTAAAGGCTAGGAGTGAAAGGCCCAAGGGGGGTCAGTATGAGCTACTCCTAAGTTCACCGCAGATTCATTTTCAAGGTTTCCGAGGATGATCTGCTAGATTTCGCCAGTGACATAAGGGAATGGAAATGATAATAATATTCAGCTCGTACAAAAAGTTCCACTTATCCCCTTTTTCCTTTGTCGACCTTAATAGGAATCTTCATATCAAAAAGGGAACCCTGGTGGACTAATTGGGCACCTAAAGTAGCCGTCGTCTTACCTATTCCGAGAGCCCCTCTTGGCGGAGTTTTTTTTTTTTTTTTTTTTTTTTTTTTTTTTTTTTTTTTTTTTTACGAAGCGTTCCTGGATGCCATGTAAGCGATGTCGAACCATTCTAGATATGTGCCTGGGTCGCTTAGACGGTTGTGAATCCTCGACCAATGGAGGAAAGTAAAAGTATGCAAGCCTTGTATGGCAGAAATGTCGAACATCAAGTGCTCCGGGTGCTCAACGTGGATGTCCAAGGATGCTGGATGTACGGTCAGTGCGAAATTTGATACCTGGCTATCCCGAGGTCGTTCCCAACCAGTATACGGACACGTAAAGGGCAGCGTAGTGACCAAAATGGGAAGCGGTCTTCCCGACGGTGGACCTCGTTTTTGAGATGATGTTTATCTAGCAGCATAACAATCGTAATATCTCTCTAAACCGAGCCTATGTGGATATAATGTGGCTTTGCTGAACCTCAAGGGTTAGCCCCAGCGTGGTACCGTTGCCCTATGCAACACTGTCGAACTTAGCGGTGTGTCGACTGAGGCTCCAGGAGTAGTAGACTTTGCTATCCTACTTCATGACTAGGCTAGTTTCTTCCTTGCAAAGGCCCACTTGACCTAGGATGCGCATAATAGATGCAATTTCTACTAGTATCTAGTGTTATTGACGTCGAAAACCTTTGGAGACCCTGAAAATAAGGCGGCTCAATGTCATCAGCTATCCACTTATTCATTGAGACCTACCATATTAGATTAGTCCGTACCAGACTTAACACGCCTAGAGTTCGGCTTAATCCGTCCCATCTATCGCCGCGTATCCCGAGTCCTTGGACGTGGTATGTCGTCAACCATCTTAGCCGCAGTCACCTACAGGGAAACCTTGTAAATTCGGCCCCGAGCTGCCACGTTTCTAGATGTGACGGCCCCAGTACCGTGTTCCCGGACTGAATAAGGGATTGCCCAGAGGAATTTTCTAGACGGATACCAATCCCTTACATTTCCACCACCTGCTTGGCTACAAGGGCGAATCAAAATATAATCAAAGGGCGGAGATAAGTAATATAGATATCACACGGCAAAAGTAATAATTCCGAAATTCCGAGGAAAAAGGAAGCGGATGTATGAGTATATGCACCGTTGTATCACGCGTACGATGTTTCACCATGTCGTTAGCGATAGTAAACAATACATAGCGTGTTCTAATTTTGATGTAGTTAACGTTCTTAGAGGTCATGATTCGTAAGTATACCTAACTTTAGGTAACGTGGTGCCTATCCCTTTATTTCATTTAAGAAATATCTATGCCTTAATATGATATTCAGAGCTACTAAAATCCTAATTACCTATACTAGGGTAAGTGCTGCTGAAATGGAAAAAACCCTCACTGTTGCCGCTATTTCAAAATATTTGTATCTTATATAATGACTTAGAGGGATATAGTGTGTATAGACTAGATGCCTACCTACCTGGTAAAGGTATAGGAGCCACTTAGAGTTATATTTTAAATTTGTAGTTACAGTTGATGTTGGTTAATAATACGCGTACGTATAGGTACCTGCCTAGATATTCTCTCTTGGCTTGGACAAAATTGGCATGTATTTCGCAAGAAAGCTAGAAAAATTGTAAAGCTAATATGTTCTATAGCGAGAGCAGACCTATACCACATACGCAGAGCGTAGATATGACATCGGTCCAAAGAAGTATGATGGGCATATTCAGGTCCGTAATGCCACTATTAGGTAGTCCTCAGCTGTCTTCTCATCATTCACGACCAACTCGAGTCGATGAGGAATGATGTATTTGCCATGTGATATCCCCTGCATATTTTCAAGCCTGTTGGACGGGCTGAAGGGCATCTGCCATAATGTGGCTTGCTCACAGCATCTGGAAGGTGACACAGCGTTTCGGTACTTGGCCTTCCCGTGGGGGGTTGACGCTCCGTCGCCGGTTCGATCACTGATTATGGTACGATGATTCGAGCAAGTGCTTCACCGGTGGCTCGCTCTACAGTCAGAGAAATCGGCGTGAAAGGAGCATAGGACGGTATCGGGCCCGAGATGAAAGATATGGTATAGCATGGTATAACTACCTAGGTAGTGAGTGGTATAACCTTGAAGGATCTTTACTTGATCATGGTTGGTTGTACTAACTATATCGTAGCTAAAATGTGAACTATGTTGCGAGATCTAGACAGTCAACAGAGTTTTCAACAGTATGTGGTATCACTTCGAAATCCGTGCTCGGCCACTGGCCAAATTCTGAAGTAACAAGAGGAGTAAGAGTGATATCAGAATGACACAAAGCTCAGGTAGTGGAGTGTGCCTATCTATACGCCGGTGGTTAATGCCATCTAGGACAGAAGAACCGGTCAGGCCTTTGTCCTGAGGACATTCAAGGACCCCGATCCCTCACTAGGTATAACGCCACCGCAGCCCAATTCTTATATTGGCATATCATAGAGAATATTGGTCGGATCAGATGGAATGGCAACGAATGGGGTTGCTTTGTAGGTTCGCTTTTTAATATTCGACCGGACAAGACTAACAATCGATAGGAAGGATATGGTCATTTACTGGCGATGGGGGTTAGGACAGCAAGTAAGAATTTTCTCGTAAGGACGACCGGCGTCTTCGTCATAGAGTTGTCTACTGGGTTCTTATACAATTAGCTTATGTATTCAGGAAGAATTCAGGACATAGCTTTCCCAACACCCAAGGAACTAGTAGCATCGTTGTTGACAGATCTCTGAACAGTTCCCCCTTGATATGGACGTATTAGCAAGGAGCAAGAAGCAAATCAACAAGCAGGCATCCGTAGCCTCTTAGATTTGAGGAGGAGAGATTGCGCCAACTACGATGCTATTCTCCCTTGCGTTGCGATGAAGACTTAGCCCTATCACGCGGTTTCCTATCACGCAAACTTGACAAAAGGGAGACATCTTTCGCGACTCAAAATATTTAGGATTATAGAAGCACTAAATCTCAGGAGACGATAGAAGTTTAGATCGTCTGACTCTTACGTCCGAGCACATCCGTTCGCCCCAGTCCCTACAGCCGATTCGGTGGCTGGTATGTTAAAAGTCCATGATAACAATATCGTACTTGAGATCTATGATGAAATTCCATCAAGAAAAAAAAATAGTCTATTGTAATAAACTATGAAATGTCATTTAGTTCTTCCTGTGGGTAGCTTCATTTGTTTCATAGGTCTACCCGCCACCGCCCAGAGATGTCTGTTCGCGGGAACCCCTGGGTGTTGACATACATATCCGGACGTGACCTGCAGATTTTGAATCTCAGTAACTTGAAAGGGCGGTGTGGATTTAGGGCTCAATCGAACTTTTTGGCGCCCTTCTCGCTGGACGTCGTCAGACGCATGGAGAACGCGATAACCGGGCATTTCGCAACATTCTCAAAACCTGCAAGTAGCGACTCTCAAGCAGGTTGGTCAGCCGCTTAAAGAAAGGCGATCCTTAAGAACCAGTATACGCGCATCTGCACGAGGGCAGCTTAGTGAGACAGGAGGTAGCGACGGCGCCAACGGCAGCGGCAGTGAATCTGCGGCCCGTTTCGTATTGCCGCGTAACGACGCTTATCATTCCCTTTATGTTGCATCGAACCTGCGTCTAACTTTTCACTCCGGATCTATCGTGCAAGTTCTCTCTCTCATCACTGTCACTGGACTAGGCTCCTTCTGATCGCGCAATGCAGCCCGGTATGCTTCTGTCACATCTTACATCTGATTTTGGACGCCCCCCCAAGGTTGGGTAGAGTGGGGAGAAGGTCTTAAAAGGGTGATACGATATATCATTTTCCCCTGACTACATACGTTCGGACCTGCATATGCAATCCAACGTCGGGTCTTCACCGGGGCCCCATGTGCCCTTTTCTCTCTTCATTTCTACGTAGCGTGTGCTATGGAAGGGTGAGCGAAGCCGGACCGCTTCTTCCATATTCTACACTTTCCTAAATTTCTTAGTGAGTTAATAGAAGTGCGTTGAACTACCGATAGGTTTCAGAGCTTCCGCCTTGTTGTGAGCTACCAATCGTAATCCATTAGCAGAGCCCTTCCCTATAATATGATACTATACCGTTGCGATTGGGGTAATATATCTTGATTAAAATTAAAAAATCAAACGGTGAACGTTATACCACTGTATGTATCGAGTATTCCCCTCCTAAAGCCAGTTGTCGAATATAGGTTCTTCATGCGTACCTTACCTATCCTAATGTAAATGGAGTGATCAGCTTGTGACTATGAGGTGCTTTCAATTCTTTGCGTGAAACCCCCTCCGCCACAGTGCTTTGCCGTAGTTCGAAATGCAGTAGCATCAGGTGTATGCAGCAACATGCGACGATATTCTCCGAATGCACTGAGGTGGAGAGAAAATCTTGACTCTCGTGAAGTCTAGCAAGATATTGTGGTTTCACGACGAAAGGGGGTAGATGGGATGGAAAATTGCTTCGGTGGAAGGTGACAGAAAAGGGATAGGCGATTCACCTTGCAGTAGTGCGTATTTACGGCGCAGTGCAGGAGTGTTATGGGGGTATTAGTGGTTTGTATCGTCCATGTCGTCCCCATCCTCTAGAAGAAGAAGAAAAGAGAAATCTGATTAGTTGATCCCCATCCCATGTAAGTGCATATGAAAAAAAGAAAAGAAATTGTGGTGAAGGGTGGAAGATGAATAGCCAAGTTGTATCAGAAGTTTTGTGAAAAAGGCTTGCATACAATAAATAGTATTACATAGTAAGGAAAGGTCAATTACACGGGCTTGCTGGAAGCGTGCTAGAAGCGAACCAGAAGCGAAGATATTATTACAAGGAGTGCTATACTTCGTAAGAGACTAACTAATACTAAGTTAGGTTGGTTGTTTTCGAAAACGAAGAATGATTTTTGAGGGGCTGGACAGGTTTAGAATCCCACTCTGAACGTCTAGGGTAGACGAACTTGGGAAGACTTCAGGAAAAAAAAAAAAAAAAACTTCAAGGGGGGTTTCCCAGACGCCGTCTCGGAATCTCTCCCCGGAAAAAGGTGCTCCCCCACTTTTACTATAGAACATGCATTGCCCTCTTACGATAGAAGATACATTTGGAAAATTGTTTAGTTCTCTCTTGCTATGAGGTACTTTTAGAACGCATATTTTCCTCTCTACCTAGTCTGTTTGATTTTCATCTATTTATTCACGTATGTATTCTCTCTCCTTGTTCATTGTTAATAACTCTCGGTCATGACCTGTATTAAATTCGTTGATTTTGGGAATCTAAGCTGATAATATTTACAGGGTTACCCTAGGTAATAAGCAGCTTGACATACAACGGGCCGCTTACGACATAATAAACTCCTTATCGTCAGTATTATCGTACGTATGGGGTGGGTTAGAGATATACATGATCGCCGAGGTAGTGGCTAGGCTTATAGTATCAAATTGCACATATAGGCTCTGTCCCGTGATTGATCTTCTATGCGTCTCTGCATGAACTTGCTATCTTGGTGGGCTTTTTCTTGAAGCTATGCATTAGTTGAATCTTCAAGAGCCACTAGAGCTTCGAGAATCGTTACTCGTATCAAATGCTATACTAACGGTACATCAGTTTGGCGCGGTCTGGACCATCTCGTCAGCCTCGCTCACCTTGTGCCCAATCCGATATTATGGGGTGATAACCCACGTAAGAACCATATTTGGAGCAGATCGACAGATGAATCTATTACCAACGCCATGGAGACTCTCTTAACCCCCTCATTGAAAGGATTCCGTAGCGACCTTGTTAAACTGCTGCGTCTATTCATTGCAAGGCGCCTGCATATGCATTTCTCCGGCCGGCAGCGGGACTAGTGACGGCACGGCGGATGTCGGCCGCGACAGTACAAGAGTGTGCATATTGGCAGGCTTTCGGCGCATTTCTGAGTACGTATTAGTGATAGCGTAGCATTTACTAGTTAGTTGTTACGTCGCGTTGCAGAACCTCACAGAAAACGCCCGGAAGAAAGTTGGGCTCGGCAGATCGTTGCGAGACAAAAATTCAAGACTCGCTTAGATTCCTATTGGGAATTCACTTAGCGGTACTTGGATCTACGGATCGGGGTTAGCGACGTCGGTGTAATTCGGTGAGTTGGGTTCGTAAATAGCGTACGGTCCCCAGGATATGGGATAGGTAGATGATGTCAAGGATGACCCGAAATAACCGAATTCTTCGGAATTCCTTAGTGAATTTGGTTTAGGAACGTTTCAGATGTCCTAAGGGTGTAAAATGTTTCAACCAAATTTGAATATAAACGGTTTAGTTGATGAGAATATTCACATCCTAACCATCTATCATATATCTATTCTATGCCTTACATTTACATATAACTAATGTAGGTATATACAGAGGTCACTATCAAGTATACATGGTGAGATCACGTAGGTCGGTATATTGTATACTTATATTGTATTTTTTTTTTTTTTTTTTTTTGCTAGTGTACAAGCCCTCTTATGAGCCCTGTCCACCTAATTGTCATCCTGGTAAATTGCACCCGCTCCAGTGTTACATCGTGAGAATGGGAGGTAGACATGAAGCAGGCTAAACCTCTACGGGCGAAGCTAGCTAATAATCAAGGTACATACGCAGATATGGGACCTTATATACCTACCTATGTTTTTGACACTGCCCTGACCGATGTTACGATATTGGAAAAGTGAAATTTTGTTTCATTTCGTAGACGGGAACTAAAATCGAATGGAGATGACGACAATAGTGACGACGGTGACATTTTCAAGATTTCGGCTACGAGGACGGCATCGCGGGCGAACACGTGGATCAATGGATCTGCTGCAAGGGCAAAACACGTCGCAAACTGCGGCCCCGGTCTATAAGTCGTCAGGCGTTATGCACTTGCAAATTCCCAGTTGCTGCTCCGTAGTAGATTGCATGTAGTTATGACCTTTTACTTATCTAAAAGTAGACGAGACCATGACGTCGGGCATCTTAAATAACTACAATTTAACAACTCACTATCGCAATGCAAAGCCGACTCTAATAGGTATACGATCGCCCAGCTCCATTCACCATTCACTACATGTATTGACTGTTATCCGCTATTTATTTGATTAGGAATCTTGGCGTGTACTGTTCGAGTATCAACTCTCATACGAAGCTGCGCAATATGCTAATAGGTAATATATCAAGCCACACGAACGGAGGCGGCCCCGTTGGACTTACACTAGACTCTCGAAAAGCCAATATCGGTACTATGTTCAGCTTAGAGAAGAGAGTACCTTTCTTTAACGCTCTTTTGGGGGAGCCCCCCCCCCCCCCCCGGGCGTACAGTGTGGAGGTATGACATGTACATAAGCCCAGGAAAAGCCCCCTGCCGGCAAATCCAAGGGTATCCCTTGTTGACATGCATCTAAAATAGGGTGGATTCTCAGCCCTTGCTTCTGCAGTACGACGGTTTGGATAGCCCAGTTACCTTACCTCATACTTCGTTGCAAGTTGTTGTAGCCGGCCTGCGTACCTGGATTACCTAGTTACGTACAAGCTTACTTGATCATTCCCGCTGCTGGGAATTAGTGGGATTTCGTAACAAATAAGGTAACAACCTCGTAGTGTTAACCACATTCGTTAAGCTTCCTTTATCAACCCCAACTCCCCTGGGAAATAAGACCGATCCATTGACTCTCAAGCAGCGTAGAGTAATACTGAACCTGAAGAATAAGAGGGTTTTGAAAACCGAGTCGTTCGATTTTTGGTGTAGCCGATAAATCTGATAAAGAGAATGCACAGTGTCCTTGGTTACTGAGTGGTTTGATACTTGGCTGATCCGTGTCGCTGAGATCAGACCTGGACCCTCTTGACGGTCCGCTGCGCGCGCACGTATGGGGTTTCTATGATAAGGTTCTCAATCCTAACCGGGTTCTTTTATAACAGGTTCAGGAGTGGAAATGACAAATTAAGACGAGTTACAGAAATAATTACCTATTTTACACGATAGTCCCACAGCCTACCCGCATCTATTGCAATGCTTTTCAGGCTGGATATATTGCCAATGCCAATCTCGGCTAACGAACTTTAGCCATAATAGTTAATAAGCCCGCTTAGCTCTGAAAGCAGCGGCTGTAAGCTATCTAGTCTAATGTCTGTGGGTTTGCAACGTGGGAATTCTAGGCTAAAAGCCACGTTCTAGGGGATAGGAGATGGAAGACACAATTCTAAGAATAAGTTGGTTAAAGACACCTTAGGTAGGGAGGTAGGTAGGTATAAAGCGTTAAGACACAACTTAGAGCTGTTATCGTATATTAGGATTTTATCAAACTCTAGTTACCTAATTTAGCGCTCGTATTACTCATTAGCGAGGCGATGTTGTGTGGTTCAAACGGTTTAGCATAATACTAGAAGTAAGTAGACACAGGTAAGATGGCCGATTAGCGAACATGCGAAGACAAGATCGCGGGGATGAAGACAAGTTAGGGGTAGTGGTGTGCGGCTGAACCGTGTCTGAAGAGTTGACAATTGGAACTACGGACCACACGTGGGTCTTTAATTACACTTATATACAAGTAGTAGTGGAGGTTTGCGAGTGACAGCGGGGCTTTAATTCTGGACTGTTCCTATATCGAGGCAACTTTGGCGAGGTCGAATTTCCAATGCAACAGCGCTTGTAGACAATTCCTCTGTATCAGCCCACCGAAGCATTGAGCATAAAGGAGGACTAGACAAGGGACCCATCCCGCATTTTCGGTATCGGGCTGCAAACTTATGGCGGCTGATCATACAGTCTTTAAGTCTACGGGTGTAACCAAGAGTATATGATTGAGGCTCTGGAGTGTGTATTACCTAAACCAATACTAAGGCTGTCACTTTGCCGGAAGTCCACTTATTGTTAGGCGCCATGGACGGTAGCAATATGAGACGAAGTCATGGTCATGCGGCCGGAGCCACCGGCAACCGGGATTCGAGGCATTTTAACTTCCGGCTTACGCTAAGACCGGTCATTCTATAGTCCCGAAGTCTTAATCGCAGTTGAAGCTCCCTAGAAAAGAAGAGGCGTTCAAGCAGTATCATGTTAATACGATCCATTAGGCGGGCGGGAACCAAATAATTACGTGTCGTCTGTTGGAAACTGGAGTGGAGACGCCGGAATGAAAGGGGCTATTCTGAAGGGAGTACAAATAATCAGACCTAGTTGGAATGTTAGTTGGTCTCTTTTCGGAAACTGGATTTTGGCATTGCTAGAAGTAGTTGAGTGCCCGATGGATAATTCTCCGAAAGTGATAGTGCCCATTGTCCGAAATTCTCATATTAAGCCGTCCGTAGCTCCGATGACAGCTAAAAACCCCGTCGCCGATTATTCCAGTCTAGATACATTTTTGGACCCGATTCGAATATGATACCTCCTTCAATTATTATAGCGCTATACAAATATGATCTTCATGATAGCTGAGGTCCTTACGGATCCGTACGTGCTACATCTCTGCTATGTATCTCAATAATTAATCAATAACTATCAGGGCAATTCTACCTAAAATAACCTGTATGTACAATACATGATGTATTAACCAGATCTTTATTTTGGGTGGGGGATCGTCATGGGTTCAGCATCAGTCTGGATGGGTCCTCAGACCACCTACCTAGGTACCTAAATTATCTAAGTGGAAAGTAGTTATTGCAGTTCCGAGAATGTAAACACAATGGAAACAGTTTATCTGAGACGTAAATAACAAGTTACAAACTATAATATCGCACGGTAAGTGTTGTAGCATCTCACCATCCTCGTTTTGGCATGCAATACTACCATTTATCTAGAACTACCGAACCTAGTTCACCTCGTGAACCCTGGTTCACTATCTATTAAATCTCCTATTGGCTCACCCAAGAACACCTCGCTGGAGAGATCCGTGCCAAATATATAGGTACATACCGAAGGTTACTACCTCAGCGTCGCATCGTTCGTGATAGTTGTGGAGAGGACGGCAGCCACGAACAGACCAATCTTCAACTGGCTCCTCTGGGCTATCGTGGGTCCGTTTCTCTACACATGTAGTAGCTAATCTCGCAAATACAATTGCTGTATGCAGAACTTCACGAATACGGAAACCCTTATCTAAACTCCAGAAACAAGAGTCAGTGCAGTGCATATTCTCTCCACTCCTTCACCTTCAAACGATATGACCTTGGCACCGGTTGATCCAAGTTCAATAGAATCGTGGGATTTTTGGGAAACGCCGGATCGTGTGTCCGAAATCATATATTGTGGTTCCATCTTGCGACGTACTATGTATTATGCATTGGTTGGTTGTGAACATACGGCGCTTGTTCCAGTACCGGTGAAATCATACAAGGGGTGATACAACTTAGAAAATAGCCAATTGGGTCTATCGTAGTCCGCAGTCTATGGATTTAATAAGCGCGATTTGAATGATCTTAATGATGTGGTATTGTCTGCAAGTGACTTGTGGTTAACCAAATACCCAACATATCAGGAGGGAAGCTAACCTTGATATGCCTAGACGTATTAATATCATGGTGACATAGTCCCCTCCTCAGTCTTAGCGGCAAAGACAGAGCATGTGGAGAGCACAGACCTTAGAGAAATGCGGGGAAGAGAACAGTCAAGTCTAGGAAAATTGTAGTTAGTTGATTACGGTAGGTAGTTATTCATTATGAACTTTGGCTTTGTTTTGGAATCAAGTTCAAAAAATACGTGTGAGAGAGAGAAAGTCTCAAAAGTCCCTCAGCCCCTTCGCCTTCTAAGGAAGCTAACTTGCCTACCAGAGCTACACGAGTACGGTTAACTCGAAGTCTATTATTCAACTATCGAATTAAGCTAATCATTTCCTACCTATATATTATTTGTTATTTGCACTCCCTTTTACGTATGCGCCCTAAGCAATCGCGAAACCTCTGACGCGTGTTCCGAATAGCAGGTAACTAATGTGAACGAGGGAAAGATAAAATCTATCTCCCTACGATCGTACATGTGGAGCAGAATGGGTAATCCTCTACGCACAGACATTGATCTTGGATACTTTCTTAGCATGCCGGCTACAATCCCAAAAAATATGATACACCATCACCTCCGTGGAAGACATTATAGTTTACCTAGCTAATGCAATTGTTCATCGCCAAAGAAAGCAATGATTTAACGAGGCCGTACCCACCTCAAAGACTTGGGGGCGTTATCCCTCTATGAACATGGCCTAAAAAGAAGAANNCCCCCCCCCCCCCCCCGGCCCCCTCTCTCCTCCCAAATCAACCAAATTTTTTATAGCTACGATTTGCTAAGAGGAAATGTGTGAGAGCCAAGCAGAAGTTTGCGCAATCCCTTTATCACCCCTCAAGTTCTCGATACAGCTACTGCAAGGGCATTTGCCAGGGCGGGTTGTTGGTGGGATCCAGTGCAGATACAATCCGGGGATACTACCAACGTGGGATTTCCTTTGATTTCCCCTGCCTTCACAGCATGACAAGGAACCTGTATACCAGCATAGCGTTTACATCACATGAATGCCGGTTACCGGAAGATTTTGCGGACCGCATACTCGACTCCACGCCTGATGCAGAAAATGGCCCTTTCACTAGGAACAATTTTTTTTTTAAACCGGTAGAGACTATAATACTATTCCATATTTTGTGTCTCCGATCAAAGCTTCTAGTGGATGTGTAACCTTTGATGAGGCTTGATCACTTCCATTTTTGGAACTGAAGACCCAAAAGTCTGGACAAGTCGAATATAATCGCATAAGTGGAAAACCATGAGGACTAACACAAGGAGACTTTTGGTACTGTTAATCCTCCCAATCCTGACCGTCTACTCGGAACCCCATGTTGCAAATAGAGAAGGTAACATTGCGGCCCTGGGAATGACAATGGTTCTATACAGATGAAGGCTGTTGAAAGCGAAAACTTGATGAAGGAGCGTAAACCCTAGCAACATTTCTTGTTGGCTAATCGGATAACTGGATTTCACTGCGCTAGTAGCCTTACTTCTCGGCCTGGGGATGTCATTGTTGCTGTACCTGGGTAAGATGGAACTTGCCGCAAGGAACCTATCGCTCTGTCGCTTACTAGGTATCTCTGAGAACTGACAGGAAGAAAAATGTAGATGAAAAAAAAATTGAGAAGAGCGCGCTTCTGGTGAGCAAGGTGAACCCTGTTGTCTACCATGTCTACCATAACTTCCACGCGGCGCCGCGGCACGATCACAAAAGCGACAAGCGCGACAAGCTCCTCACTGGAAGCTAAAGGCGGGATTTCAAGGACAAACCAATGACTGTCTGCGTTTCGAACTTTTGACATTTCCTGTAAGGGTGGATACCTCAACAAGGATATGCATGCCCTGGAAAGAAAGAAGCTAGCAAGGAAGTCGATTACGGGCCATGCACCCAAAGGTTTCCGGGCCTTTAGCGTAGACCCACGATATCCTATTTGGGGAAGAATCCTCTTTGGGGAATCGAGGTTCCTCATTGTGGACTTATTTACTTCATTACTAGGTACATGCAGTTAATAATAATTAACGTAAAAGGTATTACGCGGTATATGTTTCATCGGGTAGTGTAGCAGAAAGAAGAGTTGATTACTTCTCTAACTGTTGATGACCTAAAATAATGGAATATGAGACGTTTGCCGCTTCGCGTACATTCGACGTGCGTGATCAGCTCTGCAGAAAAGCTACCTTAGGTACCTAGGTTAGGTATCTAAATGCCCTAGGAAGTGATGGGAATAGCAGATAGTTATCGCCTGCGAGCCTATCCCATTTACGAGCCTGTTCTTCCTGCAAGTTCCAACCGCGGGAGCAATGTGATTTGCGCTTAATGCCTCTCTTAAAGCTGCGCTGCAATACTGCAATGCAGGTGTTCGTTCGGCAGAGGTCAGCTGCAAGCTAGATGCAGGTGGCGCCGGTGGGCTGCTGTTTACATGCATGGCAGCGAAAGCTACAGGCTGCATATTACGGGTTACGAAGCTACGAAGCTACAAGTCTACAAGTCTACAATACTTACTACTAGGTAGATACGAGCCTACGAGCTACGCGTATGTGTTCTTCTTATTAGCCACCGTTAAGGTGTGTAGTCGACATGTTTCGAAACAAAGGGGGATCCTTGGGTAGTTAATTGGTCCATTGTACTGGGAGCTTTCTAGTCCCAGCGAGAAAGAATTAAGGTATGGCGTGGTCTTCCTGGCCGATCAAATCTGGGAAAGCTGTTATAGATATTAGGCGTTATTAATGGCAAGGAATACGTAACTTCATCGGTGAGGAGGCTTAAACTAGGTACCTATCTATCGTATTGACAAATCGTTATATCGAGTCTATGCTTTTATCAACTATCTGAATGTATTCAATTTGCTTAAACGGGAATGGGATTTTGACCGGCCTTGAAAATATCTTAGCTATATGCATACATACACCTAGCGGGAAATGGGGTTGGCATCTACATAAGTACCTAGATGCTATTTGAAATTGCACTGCGGCGAAAACAATTACTGCTGTTTGTATTGCTTACCTACCTACCTAGGTTAAATACTTAAGTAGGTCATATAACCTCTATGTAGATATCCATGTAGTTAAGCTATTTGATCCTTGAGGTCTTGTCCGAACTTTGGGAACGTCCGTAATAATTGTTTCTCTTGAAACTAAACTGTACATTTAATTAGTTAACTAATTAGTTAGTTAACTGAGAAAAGCGTACAAGTATCTCCGACACTCCAGAAACATACCGTAATTCCGAGGAGTTTCAATAACTATACTAGTTACTTATTTCTTAGCTTTAAACAACTAACCGATCGTATTTCGGGCATGTTTAATTGCCCTTACCTACTTCTATTGTGCAGATGCAACAGATTATCGTGGAATTCTTTAGCAAATTTCTTTAAAGGGTAAGGGTCGTTAGCCACCTAGGAAGAAAACTCTCTTGTACCGACTGACGGGCTAACCCTTATCCCTACTGGCCTAGCAGAACTAATATGTAAATAGGGTAAGGTTGCGCAGTCTAAATGATCAGGCATCTGAAACAAATGGGGCTGATTGTCACTTCAGAAATGTCAAGCGAGTCGCGATTTGAGCTCGAGTTTGACGATTCCCCTGAAACCGTCTGGATCGAGGTCACTTCGCGTGATACCATGACTTCGGAACGGAGTCCCGGTTCTTTCTGGGGGGCGGACTATCCAATGCGACGGTACATTACGACACAATCACTAAGAGGATATCAGAAAAGCTTGGGAAAACCCACAGAGGAATTGTTGTTTACTATGTGTCGATTGAGACTAGGTTGATCTATCACCGTCACCGTCACCGTCACCATCGGTCTCATTTTCAAACAAGACCTTCACGTTAGCAGCGTGGAATAAGTATATGAAGCATATTATATATTACATACCATTGTCACTGATTCGTCCATTGCGAGGTTTATAGTGTATTTAAATTCAAAAGGGGGCTAGGCAATAACCCTTTAATTCTCTTAAGGACTTCCCATACAGCAGAAAGGTACTAAGATATCAAATTCTCGTTTACATTCGCCAGTATCGCTGTTATGATTGAAACTTTGACTTGCGGAACGATCCGGCCCCAATTCTCCAAGTTCAGGCATGTACCTGAACTATGTACCTACCTACCTAAAGCTCCGTATCGGCGTTTAGAAGATTTGGAACGCCAAGCACAAACCCTGATATCTAAAAACTATGAACGCGCAGAAGAATTATTTTGTAGTTAGTAGTTATTCGGATATTGATATTCGTCATCAGGTACTATTTGGTACAAACATACATACCATAACCCAGCTATACAGTTCCTACAATAGCGAGGCAAGATATTTCTTACCGTGGATCTAGTTAGCTTGTTGAGATATGCTACCATTGCCAGGACCAGCATTTCCACGCTTTATCAGACAATGTTCGCTCTTGAAACAGCGCTGCTTTAATTGCTCATCCTCTCTGGCCGAGACCTTATTTTGAAATTTCGGGCCATCATTAAGATAGATCCAGATAGTAAGGTAACAAATTTGAATATTATTGAGCTAAGAGAATATTTCGCGTTGATGACGTTAGTAATCTGATGTGACGGAACGTTTGAAAAGCTTCATGTGCAAAATTGCCCCATCTAATACCACACCACGCCATTTAGATCATACTCGACCGTACTTTGAAGCAGGCCACGTCGTGCTGGGTGTCCGTCTCTATACGATACCTACCCCTCTTCTTCCCCGCGGTTGATCTAACTCCCAGGTCTATTCGTATATAGGTACATATCTTATTCTATAAACTTGACAAGCTTGATATTACTAGCCAGGTATACACTTGGAAAGAGTCCTACGTGTATGTACTTACTTTCTAAATATCGTGTATGCAAATAAGAAAAAGATTTTTTTTTTTTGTGAGATCGAAAGTCTGCCTAACGATGGATAATGAGACTACCTACATATTGTCCCACCACTTACTTATCAGATGGTTTGGTGGTGATGCATCAAGAGAGTTCGAGGGGTTTAAATTATTCGCATTGATGAATACCGAAAGTATGCATTTAATAAGCTCAAATAAGCCTGATAAATTCGCAACTGAATAGGTACCAGGTACCGTAAACACGCTTACGTATTGGGTCAACTCTAAAAACCCCTAAGTGTAGAATGAATCGGTTATATTCGATGGTTCAACTGGATTTTTAAGTTTATCAAAAATTGAGAAACAGCTCACGTCTTGCGAATGTAGGCACGGGCAGAATATAAATCTAACTAACTACACGTAGTTCATAACTTTATGATTGACTTAGGTATTTTATGTAACTAATCACTTATAAACTACCTAGGAGGGTACCTTACTTAAAAAGAAATGGCGAGGGGTCCATTATCGCTCTATATGCATTGTATGCATTGTACGCGTTGTATGCACGTAGGTACCCCCTCACCCATGTCGTGCTGCTGATGTATTACTTATTATTCTAAACCCCGGAACCTGGCAATTCCCTTTCTCTTCTACGTATAATCCATGATCCCTGATCCCTGGTAGCTAACCTAGTCTACCTATTTTTCTTTCGGCGTATCACTTCCCCCCCTATGTACGTCTACCGGCTTCTGTTTAGCTACTAATATCTGCATGCGCATTTGGGGAGAGTCAGCAGTACCTTGGCCGGCAGCCGGGGAACTTGTTGATGGCAAGCCTATCGTAACTACCTCTTAGGTATCTACATGTAGGTTAGCCTTCTTAACAATAAGTGCAGGGGGTAAGTCGACGGTCGTAAGTACCCAGACCAGATCAATTTGTGCTAGAAATCGACGGTTGAAGCGAAGAAGAAGAGAAAAAAAAAAAAAAAAAAAGAGAGAGGAGAGAAGCTTATCCTCGTCGTTAAACATTTAGTACCTGCCTTCTCGATTATCAACGATAAATGTTTCTACGTCGTATTTCTCCCACCCCCATTCATAACTCTATGTAAACCCAACCCTTTATAAGGGCTACCAGGCACTTGGTCACATCTCAATACTATTTTAAGCTGCACTTTGATACTCAACTTCTACTCCCGTCTTCGACGTCGCAGCAGTCGGCCTGTTCGGTAGACAAACCCGAGACAACTCATCGACGTGACCTAACGTTCATTATTATAGCAGCTTGATTTTAAGGCCTTCCGTCTAAAATCCTCGCCTGGCTAGCCCTCAGAATCCCACGCCAGCAGATTTCGCACACACCTTTACGTATGTTTGTACATACCGGATTGCCCACGGACCTATCCTGACCGCGCAGTTCGCAAGTAACAGACGAAACTACTGGAGGTGACACTGTAACAACCCTCACATTTTACCTTGCATCATTATAGACCACCACTAGCCTTTTTTAGAGTATCCCCAGCTCTTGAGGTCTCTCATTTTTGAAGCGATCGTCGGTCTGCTCTTCCCGTTGCGATCTTGTCAATTTGTCTGACATATACCACCGCTCCAATTTGGGATGTGCTCGAGCCTTCTACTTTCCCTTTTGCGATCACCACCTAAGGACTGCATAACCAGGAAAGGAATGCCTCCTATCGTCATATAACTTCACTGATGCTTCAGGGAGTATCAATCAAATATCGATAATACCCTATCTTAATCCACGAGTGGTGAGACGAGCGAGTCTCGTCTACCGATACGATAGCCTTCATCTGGATCATCGGCTAGGATCTCGCTAACATTATAACCAACCTCCCTTGGGTTTTTGGACTGGGTGCTCGGGTCATATCGAATGTTTCTTCCAAGTTCCCGTAGACTAGTCTTCTGTCCCCAAGTCAGCCTTAATATTGCCCCTCAAGCTATTCATCTCTTGGTTATAGGGTTTAACCCGAGCTCGACCACAAACTTGGATCGGTTTCTGGTATAATTGTAATAGTCCAACCTCCTCGAAGAGAGTTCCCAGGCAACGAGTCTGGGCGGTCCGTGTGCCTAGGGGAGAGAAGTGAGACGACTTTAAGGCCTTTCTTTTTCCGTCGACAACAGGAGTGAGTAAAGAAAAAAAACCGTGGCATAACGCAATTCGACCTCAACTACCCAAATTTTGAGGGAACCAAACATGATTTCGACGAGTTGTAGCCTAACTTAGTTTGCTGAGCGAACAGGTTTCAGAGTACTGTTAGTCTACTCGAATCTATTCGGCGAACTTACGTTATTCGTCCTTTACTCGCTTTTGTTACCTGCCTTGGTAACGCGACTGGTAAACGATCTAGCCAGCCCTCTTTTTTGGGGGGGAATTTGCACGTAGGAGCTTGAACCTTACGTGGTGGTTATCCCACAGAGGCTTTCAATCTACTTGTAAGTAAGCATTTCCATTTTTTTCAACAGCGGACTCGTTGGATGATATCTGGTTTCATTCTTAGCTAATTTTTCCATATTTTCACTAACTTTCGCTTGTTTCTCAAGTGTTCCACTTAGCCTTGTCTTCTCATATTAAGCCTTCCGAGCTTTTCTTATGAGTAGTCAGAGTCCAGCCAACTTCAAATTGTTGCTCCATTCTGTTGCTGCACACTCTTGTTTTCTTGTATTAAATCTCGTATACCTCTTCTGGCATACCTATTCTGGCTCTTTGCAAGGGTTTCTCATATCGGTTTGGACCGAACATCTGGAACCAAAGACATCCCCACGCATAGATTTCAATCTCGGCGTCGCATTGAAGATTCCGCTTACATACTGTTCCGAGCAAGGGTATCATCCACACTTGGGGCTGTCTTCGAACGACCCACGCTATCCCTGTCTCCTCGCCTTAAGGGACTCCTGGGTCTGGTCCCACACTGCTCATATACCTTGTGTTTCTTGGTTCGCACTGTAAGACATATAAGTAGTCTCGTTCGCACACTTACACTACAATTGATATCCGGGCCCTAGATCTTGGGGTCACCAGAGTCATGGAGCTGCTGGAACTCGTCGAAAACGAGCCGACGGCTCGGCCCTTTAAGTGTAATTGGGCGATGTGCAAAAAGGTATGTGCTCGACCGACGCTTGACTATGCGTCGCTGCCGTCGCTTTGGTTGTGGTCCGAGTCGCTTACACGATTGTAGAGCTTCAATCGCAAGTCTGACCTTCAAAGACATTACCGAATACATACAAATGAGAGGCCATACACTTGTACGATGGCGGGATGTCGGAAAAGTTTTATACAGCGTAGCGCCTTGACGGTTCATATCCGCACCCATACTGGTGAGAAACCTCATCATTGCCAGCATACAGGTTGTGGCAAGCGTTTCTCAGATGTAAGAATACTATCAGACTTCACAGTATTCAGAGGGTTTGCTAACCTTTCCAGTCTTCGAGTCTGGCTCGACATCGACGTATTCATACCGGCAAGAGACCCTATAAGTGCGCTCATCATGGATGCATTAAAAGGTAGCGCGAGATTCGTCTTCTTCAGAGGTAATTGCTAACGCGTCTTGTAAGTTTCTGCAGGAAAACAACGATGGTCAAACATCAGAGGCGCTCCCACCAAAGGGGCATGCCATTAGAGAATGAGGAGCTCACTTCTGAGTCAGACGGCGGCGAGTGCCCGGCTACTCCTAGCCCAGCAACCGTATGGGGGAACGGCGCAATACTAAGTGAGCAACCGAATATTCAACACCAAGCCGTCCGGCGAACAACGCCTTTTTCCGACTTGGACCCACCAAATCAGTTCGCTATAACGCAGCAGTACGGCCACCAGCAACACAATATGCCCCGTAGAGACACCCATCAATATCCCGGCGAAGTAGTCCAACAGCCTCAACACTCCGCAGTTCCGATGCTTCAACGACCAGTCGGTGTGCCCCCACACTCTTACTATGTGACCGAGCAAAACAACCCTGGTATCGCGACGATGAATACGAATGCGATGCAGCACTTCCAGGTACCGAGGCAGCAACCCGCCCGACCAACAGTGGATATTCCATACACCACGGCTGAGATGATGAACGTAATCCGAAGTAGCCCTCATATCTTCGCAGCAGCACTCCCAGGCCCTAGCCCGCAGGGACACGATGGCTACTACACGCATCAGCCTCCGAATACAACGACGTATGCGATGAACCCATCGCCTGTTATGGAGCAGCCGATGGTGCAATTTCCCCAGCAAATGCATCAATCTGTCCATCCTTCCCAGCCGACGCAATCACAGGTGTCGCCCATGCTGTCGCCCATGCAACAGGGTCGACAACAGGTTTCCCCAATGCTATCCCCGATGTTGTCTCCCATGCAACAGGTTCAGTCTCAAGGACATTATCCGCCGCCTGCAAACCAACAAGAGCAATGGTATAACGCGATGCCCTACCAACAACCGGTTGAAGTTTCCACCATGGGTCAACCTACTATCGGCCAAATACAACCTTTCGGGATTGGGGCGGAATATCCGTGGGCCATCAAGTCGGATTATAGCGACCCGTCAGTGCAGATGCCGAGCGACAGAATCAATGAATTGTGATTCATCGAACTCGGTATATATATAACTCGCATATTTCCTTTCTAATGCTTTTCGAGGAGTCAATCTGCATTCTTTGCTCTGGTTATCACCCTTCATAATTCGGTAATGCGCCTCCGACCTGCTCTTGTACTAATAATGCTGTCTCATTTGTTGTTTTCATGCTGGACAAGATATACCACCGGGGTTGAAGTCAAGATGACATGCCACATCACGACACTATTCCTTTATCGTTCCTTTCAACTCATATGGGTCATCCATTGGATCGTTCCCTTTAGTCCCGCATGTATGGCATGCTAAAAATTTTAATGGTTGATTCCCCACCATGGGCTGGATTAACTTTGACGATGTCCCGACCATCCCTTGACGATACGGAACATAATGTTTTTTAACGGATATCCGACCATCTCTTTCAGTTCGCTAAGCCGGAGAGGTGCATCAAGGCTTACAAGAAGCATCGAAGCTTAGAAGAAGGTAGAGAGGAAGAGTGGTGGTGAAATTGAGAGTGTATCGAAGGAGAGGAACGGATCGGTTTGCAATGAATTGCTTCCAACGTTGTAATAGTATTGGGTTTCTTTGGTTTAATTGGGTTGGCGAGAGCTTCTGGGTTTTGCGCTATTACCGCGTGTCTTGTATTATTGTCGCAATGCGTTATCTGCCATTGATAACTGGGGGCTTCGGATATGAAAAAAAAAGTTTTGTACAATTAGGTACCGTGCTATGCAGTTAGGTATTAATTAGTGTTTGAAGTATTTTGAATACTGTTCTCATCTGGTGTTGCTTTCAACCTAAGTGAATATATGTTGGTTATTGATTTCACGTAAACGTTTGAAATAGTGACAGGATGACGTTATAAAATTTTGGGAACGATTAGAGAGGGTATTTAATTATTTATTTGTAAGAGGTTACGGAAAGAAGCAAGGCTTTAGTGGCGCCAGATTTCTTATTCGTCCAAGTTTCTTGCAAAACAGTACCTACCTAGACACCGAGGCCTTTTAACCTTCAATGCATGGAGGAGGCTAAATATAAATTCGCCTCTCCAGCTGCCTAAGGAGGGTAGGTTGGCGGTTAGGTACGTTTGGAAAATCAAAAGGAAAAGAGCAATGAAAACCTGCCACCGAGCTGAAAATGTAATCCCGCATCCTTCGGGGAGACACTGTAATTTTTTTTTCTTTTTAACCTGTTTCATGCGCCTAGCCTCGTCCAATTGGTTAGGAAGACAACAGGCAAAGAATATGGATTGCATTGAATAGGTAGGTAGGTAGGTAGATGAGTAGGTACCTATCTGTCCAGACCTAAGCCGTATGGACGGATAATCATTTCCTACTTCTTATGCCAATGTCGTCTGTTGGTCAAGCGAGTTTGAGGCTGAGACTTGTGATATAACTATTTTGACTTTGGCGCATCGTCCTGTGAGATATCGTCATCACCGATCCTTATAAATATCTGCGGGTATTTGTATTGTGGCGTAAGCCCCCTCCTCTCCACGTGCGAAACTAGCGATCCGCCAGGAAACAAATTGGATCTCGTCGCATTTCAACTGACGTTGCATTGCATCGTCGTACCTACATCTATACATATGTAGAGATCTCCGCCGAGGTAGACCTGAAGACTAATGAATCCCGTTTTCTTTTTTAACCACAACTTCTGATCTACTTGTGGTGCATATTACGTGTCTGCGCGACGAAGCGGACGAGTGAGAAGCTTCTTTTGGCCGCCAAGTCTTATTGACTGAGACTCTTCATACATGAGAGTTATACTCTGGCGCTTAAAAGGAGAGCTTAAGGTATAACTTGCCGTAAGTAGGTGGGTAATACCGAGAGGACATATGTAAAAACACATCCATGGATGTAGGTAATACAGGTTACAATGATCTATATGGAATCACTAAGTCTACCGTAATAATTCTCTTTAAACAGGTAGGTACAAAATGCAGTCGTGTTAGCATGGCTAACAAACAGACACAGACATCGGTTAACAAACGCTTGCAGCTTCTACTCAAAATGCAGTCCTTCCGGTCTTAATAGTTTTCAACACACCTTCATCTGCAAGCTTCTCCCACATGTTCCACAGCATAAAGTCGCAACCTCTTTTCGCAATGACACTGACCGTAACCGGGATCATCTCCTCGACGAAAGTTACGTTGCTCAGGTACGGGACTTGTCCGATGGGAATCGTCATGTCAACACACCCATAAATAGGGCACAAGCTGGCCCCATTGATACCTGCGGTCAGCGGGGTCACGGCTAGAAAGGTGGTCGTGTTAGGATCGCTATTGAGAGACTCCTCTCGATAGCTCGGCAGCCCGCCTGTGCCAATGTCCCACAGCATGATACTTTCGCTGCACGATTCCGCTGTTGAGTACAGGACCTCTGATTCAAACCAGTCCACAGCCGCGCGCTTAACACCCAAAGACTGGTTATATAGCTCATCGGTATACAGGGATTCGTCGTACGCTTTCCATCTCTGTCGTTGGGCTGGATCGATGGGTGGAAATCGACCCTCATATTGCTCCCGCCATGCTGAAATCAGGGGCTCGCCTACTTGGCGGTACTGCGTCATAGCATTAATCACGCCCGTAGCGTTATTCAGGGCATTATATTTAGGGACCTCGTCAGTCGTATTGCCAACAACTGCAGTCAAATTGAAATCTTCGACCGTCATCCCAAAGACTGTGGTCAAATTCTGGATGAAACCTTGAAGCACCTCCTCTGCAGCCGGATTCCTCAGTGGTAAGTAGTCCGTGAGATATAAGATGCGCTTTGGGAAGCCATAAGAGTCAGGCGCTTCGAGGGTACTCAAGCCCGTGGTCGAAGTGTCCTGGCACATCTCAGGGACGTACCAGTTCTTAGCGAAACGTACCCAGTCATGAACATTCCGAGAGAATATTCCTGCTGTGTCTGTTGCAGCACCAAGTGGCATGACTCTGGAGAGTGTCATTAGTCCTTGACTCGGTCTATTGCCGTAAGTACCCGAAACCGCTGCAGGTCGTCTCATGGATGATCCAGTATCCGATCCAATTGCAAAATCAAGCCAATCATATGCAGCTACAGAGCAGCCGCCGCCAGAAGATGAGGCAGAGCATGTGAGCCAACCGTCAGCACGCGGGTTGAACGGGTAGTGTTCGTCCTGCCAGTCCCATGGATTTGCGCCCGAAGCAAATTGTGCCAGCTTGTACTTTCCAACTAAGATACCACCTAAATCAACAATACGCTGGACGGATGGCGCTGTCTCGTTCGCGGCCTCGATGATCTCCGCCCATGCCTGGCTGCCGCCCGAGGTGATAAGACCCTTCATATCGAATAGGTCTTTAATCGCAACCCGGTAACCTGCGAGCGGCCTCGTGTCGCCCCAGCTGTAAATACGAGAGGGCACTGGGATCATAGGATCCCAGAACTTGGGCTCGAATATCTCTACGGGACTAAAAGTGCCCTCTCCATCGTTGGAATCATATGCGCCATAGAGAAAATTGCGATATGAATCGCGGTAGAGGCGGTACACTATTGCAAGTGTTACCGAGTCATCTGAAACCAATGCAGCATATGGCCCGGCAGTGAGGTTGTTAGCATCATCTGAATCCCCGAGGGAGGTCACTTCAATGTCTGTGGGGTCTGAAGAATGGTCAGTCGGGCCCGAGACTTTCCTTAGGGACTTGCGCTAGCCGTTAAAACTTACAACAGCCGCCTTCAAAGCTGACGTCTAAGATTAAATGCTGTGGTGAAAGATCGTTTAGGTATTGTAGCGCACTCGCATCGAGGGTTTGGCTGCTGCTCGTGCCATTGTTCCCGATGTATACACCCTCCAAGAAGTCCTTAGAAAAGACGTCGTCACCCCCTAAATAACTTCCAATAACATCCCGCAAGTATTGGGCAGTTACAACTTCGCTGTCAGCAAATACGACGGTGAATGCCACCAGCGAACCTTGCCGGCTTACCGTAGCCCGGTCGTTCCCGCCGAGGATGGCCTTGGGGTATCGGATGTTTGCCAGGTAGGTCCTATTGCCAAGGCCGAACGCGACGTCGCCGTGTCGTGTGGTCTGCAGGTGTTCGAGAGGGGCGCGTTTCACGGGTCTCGCCCATACCAGACAGGCGCATAAAAGGAACCATATACCTCGAAGGGTTAAGCCGGAGAGGCCCATCTTTAGCTCCGACTGGGTGGTTTAGTTCTTTTTTGGAGATCCTTCGTTACTTGAAGGGTGTGTGTGAGAGTCGTCCCCGCGCCCGGATCAGGGTCCATCCATGACGGCTGCCAGCGGGTTTATATCCCTCTTGCTCCTGTCCCTACACACACCTATCGGTTGGTATCTATCTATCTATCCTTCCCCTCAAGCGCAACCGGGAGATAACTTATCTTCACACGCAGCCTTGTGGGCGCTGCCCTCCGGGTTTTCTTGGCTACTCCCTTCGGATATGCCTAGCTCCCCCCCAGCTAGGCTTATCGTGAGGGAGACCCATCGGAACCCCGGGTGCCTCGAACCGACGTCGCATTGCAGCTCATAGCTTTGTCTTCACCGGCCTGGGCGCAGAAAGTGAGGTGTCAGTTGCTAAAGTTTCCGGTGGAGGATCGGCAGGTTCCCGGTCTTCCCGTTGGTTACGGGCCTGGCGGGATGTTGACTTGGCACATGAAGTTCGCGTTAAGGTAACGGGAAAGGCAAAGCGAAAAGCTCTTATCAGGGCGCAAAGAACCCCTCCATGATGATCCCGTCTGATATTCGGTAACTGCATATATGTGGGTTTGAAAAGGTACCCTTTTCCGCTTGGTTAATCTTGTTGTATTATAGACCTCGTAGTATATATTTGTTAGGAATTGATATTACTTCATTGATTTCAAACCCGGTCTTCGCATTTAGTATTTTGTAGTGCCGAAGCTTTTTGATGGCTTTCGACTTACCAAGTGTCTTACATATATCAAGCCTAGATGACGACAGGGAGTTTTAGGAATAGTTGGAGATGTCATTTTGGCTTCTGGATACCTGGATCTGACTGTAGGTGTAATTTGTTATGATAGCGCGACTGTTCATGACATGCGCTTCCGCCGTCCTATATAATATACCAGGTAGGTAAGTTTAGAAAGATGAAAAAGGAGGGGATGATACGGGATCGGGCCATTTAATAGTTAATAAGTGAAGGACATCTTATAAACCTGTGAGCAACTATGTAAGGTCTATCTTTTACATCATATAATATGTGGTCTCATGGTTTAGAATGAGTTCACTTTCATAGATGGTAGGTACCTAAGTAGGTAGGTAGTTTATTTTGAAAGTTTTGGTGATCGACGGATTAACAGGGACACGTTGAGCCAAGTCGGGTACCTGTTAGAATACATAGCGGAAGCTACGTAGCGGAATAACTTATTGTTCAAATAGGTACCTAATTGTGGGGGTTAGCTTCTTTACATACGGTACCTTAGGTAGTTGCGATGTTCACCGAGCTTAAGCGGTTTTCTCGCGGTATCAAAGGTGAAGCGGAGTAAAAGACTTATCGCGCTTTGCCACCCCGAGGTGCGAGCCGTCCCACTCGGCGACCGCTTCTGATAACCAACCGATTAGCCTATGCAGAAATTCTATGGACATTCTATTTTCCTTATATTGCCTCTGACTTGAATTTAATGCACTGTAAGTATCTCAACTCTTTATATTTAGAATATTCAAGATATAACCAAATTTATCTTCTTATCGTTTAACTACCTGTTATTAGAAAGTATTCAAGTTAAGCTGATGACCCCAGTCGAATGAATAGGAAGTAGTTAATATTATGTAAGTATCTTTGTCTTCTCAAGACTTTCTTCGGGTGGGGATGTCGTGTCTTCGTGTCTTCGGAGTCTACGAATAACATTAAAGTGGCCACTACCTAATATGGCAACATTAAGAGGAACGTGCTACTATTCTTTAGCTTCTTTATTGTCCAGTATAAACTCGATAAAAAAGTAGCCTAGCTAGGATGCAGGTCAAAGGATAGCTCATATTTTCAAGGCGAAGTATTAATCTGGGCTAGCTGTTCTACTATGTATATCCTCTATATCCTCTCCAGTGGTTCCCGGCATTTGGGTAGTTCACCGGTTGCTTCCGACCGGTCTAGAATAAAGTGCTCTGGTTCCGTGGCGACTCAAACATCTAATAGAGGATCCGGGAATTAGGAACGGGTACCATATGCACGAAATTCTCCAAGGAGGGGCCCGCGTGGCGAAAATTTCAAAATCCCATGTCTCCCAACATGGGATTCTTGAAGATGCCGCCCCCCCCCCTGAGGACCATATGCTCCTTGTCCATTTAAAACTAGTCCACCACAACACGGCTCTCCGTAAAACCTTCTGACTTGAGGTATTATGGCTTTCGCTCCCTTTTTCTAACCACCATCGCATCCATGGCTGCAAAGCCATCACTCAACTCGTTACCGTACGAGGTACGCCAGACGATATTTTCTCTTGTGGCGCGGCAAACTGACTCTGACGGCTGGCGAAAAGGACCAGCCCCGACTATTGCACGTTATGCAACGGTATCCAGGGAATGGCAAGAAGAATTCGTCGAACCCATTACCTTCAAGGTCATACGCGTGACACCCAAGCGGCTCAAGTCCTTTTGCCAGATTGTCACTTCACCACGACGTAGGGCGATTGTCCAGACCATCTGCTTCCATGTCTCACTTGACAAATATGAACCGCATCTTGATGGTGAGCAAGAAACCTCCGCGGAAAGGCGACGAAGCACCGAGATCCTAACTGCGGCACTTGGAACTTTCTTCAGGGCGATGACCCAATGGAAAAAGAGCGACACATCCCCCCTCGGCCTAGATCTTCACCTTCTCGTCGATTCACCCAGTGATACTTCGACTTTAGTCGGTAGGAATGGGGGCCCTCTCATGACAGGGAGAGCCCTAACATCGTACCTGAAACTTGACCTCGAGGCTGTCTCGTTGCCACACATTGACATCTTCAGCGGCTTCCGGTGCACCGGAAGACACCTGCAACCGACATCGATTTTAGCGATTGTGTCTAGGCTTCAGACGTTGGAATATCTCGACGTCGAGCTTAACCATGACTCAACACGCCACCGAGATGTCAAACAAAGAAACAGTTAGTGGCGCTATTTACTGTTTCCATTTTTTAATTTATTCTCCCCCGTTCCACTGTAACGTAAATCCGTCGGGTTGATGGTGATGGTTGTTATGAATCTCTTTGCTAACCGTGGACCCACAACCAGGCTTTGCCTTGGGCCTTCAATATGCCGAAACAGTTCGAGTCCTGAGTCTTCGCCGCCCCAGCCCGATGCTAACACCGGCTCCCGCGCCTCCGAAACAGCCGTGGTCGGCCTTCTATGCGCATATGAGAACGTTCAGTCAGCAATGCGAATCGTTCGAATTCGACGATTGCATTGACGCCGTACAGTTCTTCACGCCGTTCCTCATCGGGCCGGGGATGGCGGAGGCTCCCAAGAGCCAAGAGGTACCTTTCTGGACGCGGTTGAAGAGGCTGAATATTCGCAACTCGTACATGATGAAAGCACCGTATCTACGTGTCGGCAATAGGGTCGAAGCCCTGGCGTCCGTCCACAACGTCCTTGTAGCGATCGGGCGCGCCACCCGCCGTATGCCGGGGCTATTATTCGCCCGTGTCTGTCAATACGTCCTTACTGATGGCCAGCTAGAATGGTTCGTCCTTACGTACGAATATCATACCGGGAAAGCCGTAGTACGCACCAAGGGTTTCATACCCGGAAGACTAATGGTAAATGCTTGGAAGGATTCTGCCGCGGCCAAAGGGATTAGGCTTGTAATTCACCACGAGAAGAACGATGCCAATGCGCCCGAGCTCTGAATGGTTTTGGCTAGCGCGTTAGGAATTGCTCATATTGGTAGCGAGGAGTTGGTTGTTGGGAGAGGGATATATAATTGCATGTTAGTTGCATGGTCAAACTTTTTTCACTTGTCGATGGAACTATACTGTTGAACATAGCATAGCGTCTAGGCCTTAGGTTGTATATTTAGGCTTGAATATTGAAAACCCCATGAATGAATAATACGATAAAAGCGAACTGCGATATAACTTGTTTTCCCTCGCACCCCGTCGAGGAGACTCCTGCCGAGATTTAATGTATCACTTTCTTATTTGGACACGAATGCTTACCTAGCTTTATCAAAAAGAACAAGTAAAATTTCCCCTTTTGCGATAATAACTCCTAGACATTACAAGTCTACCTAAATGATATCCCTTACTAACTCATATTTCTCAAGTTGCCACTGGAACCTCCTCTTCTGAATCAGTAATTATCTCCTCTTTACACTCCCTCCAGGCGCCTTCCATGCACCATTTGCTCCCTCTTCATCTCTACCGGGTCGCGGCCTCATAAGTTGCAGATCGTCCACTTCCTTCATCAAGCGTTGCATCTTCTTCAGCTGGCATTTCATGACTTCATTCCAGCTCTGAGCTGCCTCCGTGACATGTACGAATACTGTATCATCGCTTCTGATAGCCTCGCCGCAAATGTGTACAACGCGATCTATGAAGTCCTGCGAAAGCTCGTCGACGAGATCGTTAACTTCTTGGAATTTATCACGGGAAGTCTCGGGAGGTTCTTTGGAAGTAGAGGATGGGGGTACGTCTTGTTGGCTGGACATCTTCAGTCGAAGATCAACTCTATCCTTTTCGGTTTCTTCTTTCTCGTTGAATATTGGCAAGATAGGTACCTAGGATGGCTTTTTTAGATGGGTGAGGTATAATGCAACATGTTTCCTCAAACTTGCTAATATTTATATACAACTAGTTCTCAATAAAAGTCGAGTTTGTATAGTTAGTGACAGGTAGATTTCCTACAAGGAAACATCGGAACCGCAAGCTGTCCATATGATTCATAGTATGTATAATAATAGTAGGCGACTGAAAACCTATCTAAGTTACTGAAAACGTATACAGCAACCTATTTTGGTCAGATAATGTCAATTTTTTACCTGATAGTTGCCGCGGAAGGGAAGAAAATATGCATACCTTGCTTATCCCCGCGATCGATCGTAGAAATCGTATTCGATCCTTACCTACCGAACCTGCCTTAGATATGTAGCCTCTATGAATATTAGAGCTAGGCTTAGCCATTAAGTAGGCATACAGAGGAAGGAAGATATATACCTAGATATGCCAACTATTCAAAACCTACCTAAGTTGAAGTGGTGTAACTATTGTGAAACTTTTATGCCAGATATGAAATGTTTGCAACTCAAAGCCGGTTGGTTGCATGATCAAACGAGCTTCATTATACTCGGACATACCATAACGCCATATTAATTCCGGGTTCGTATGTCAATACTCCACAACATAACCGTGGTTTATGCGTTGTTCGCTATATAGCATTTGCTTGTGATATCATCTAGTGTCTCTTCTCTGCTTATCAATACAACTTGTAGAAACAAATAGTAAGATTTTGAGTATTCAGCTGACCAATACACGGCGTTTATTACTGAGGTTACTTATGACTCATAGACTTAGTTGTCTTTATAAGGTAGTTGGGTTGGCGAATGTGTTGGTTTCATTCATTCTCACATGCGACAGTACGAATGGAGATAGATGATTAGAGGTTTTAAGGTGGAGATTGGAGATTAGAGTGAGATTTTTCATGGTTAGTGATTACGGGACTTAGCCGGGCTGTAAACGCCGAAATTCAATTAAGAACCGGCTGACGCATAGACTCTTCTAGTTGCTTTTGCCGAAATACGACGCCGATAGATCGGGGCCCTAACTGAGGCACACCATGGACTCCTTCGGCCTTTAGTTTAAGACCTATTACGGGACTTGTTTTATGGAACACGGGAGAAAGACAAGCTCAGATATCCTCGAGAGCCGAAGAATCAATACTCTTACCCCTTTATTCATGACTCACGCCGATACACGTTACCATTTCTTTACGGTAGTTGAATGAAGAAATGTTAGTGAACAGGATACGACGTTGGATGCTGGAAAAGTGGCTTCACCTAATTTAAACAGGTATTAAGCTCAGAATCCCAGAATAATTGCTATTCCCGAAAAGATTTGGTGGAGTGAACTAAACCTGACTTACGTAGTGACGTCGCTATCTGCTTGTGGGACCCCGCGATGTTGCCATACATCCCGTTAATCACCCGCGGAAGAATATGGGTTGGAGGGGGGCTATCGAGATAGGTACTGGAACATATATATAGGGTCCGAGTTCAACCTTGAGGGCAGATAATATCAAGCAAATCCAAAAAGGCAGTCTCCCCTTGACGATACCATTCATTATCCCCCTACTCATACACCCCAATTAACATACCTAGCAAGTTTACTACGCAAGACATAAAGAATAAACTCTCAAAATGCCTAAGGTTCTGTTAACAGGTGGTTCTGGTTTTATTGCCGGTAAGTTAAAACCCGTGTAAATTATCCCACGCAAGCCCACTCCTAACATACTCGCAGCCCACGTCCTCGAGCTTCTGCTGAAGAGGGGGTACGAGGTGGTGACGACGGTGCGCTCCGAGACCAAGGCCTCTCAAATTCGCGCCAAATACCCCGGCGCGAAACTCTCGGTAGCCATTGTACCGAACATCGCAGTCCCCAACGCCTTTGACGAGGTGATCGCGAACACGCCCGGGATCGACTACGTGCAGCACACGGCGTCGCCTTTCCACTTCAAATTTACGGACGCTCGTACGGAACTGCTAGACCCGGCTATCAATGGCACTAAGGGGATCCTCCAGGCCATCGCCAAGTATGCGCCCAGCGTCAAGCGCGTTATCGTCACTAGCTCCTTCGCCGCTATCATGTCCGAGAACAAGATGAGCGACACCACAAAGGTCTTCAGCGAAGCGGACTGGAACCCAAGCACGTAAGCTAGACTGGCAGCATTTTTTCCCCCTCTTAAGCGGGATGATTCTAGAAAACTAAATTTGAATTACCTACAGATATGAGGACGGACTCAAGGGACCACCCCCTACATCCTACCGCGTGTCCAAGAAATACGCCGAGAAGGCGGCGTGGGACTTCGTCGAGCAGGAGAAGCCCGGGTTCGACCTCGCCACGATCTGCCCGCCGATGGTCTTCGGCCCCGTGGCGCACCACCTCGACTCGCTCAAGGACATCAACACGAGCAACCAGCGGTTCGTCGACCTGATCCAGGGCAAGTGGAAGGACGAGATCCCGACGTCGGGCGTGTGGCTGTGGGTCGACGTCCGGGACGTCGCGCTCGCGCACGTCAAGGCCATGGAGCTGCCCGAGGCCGGCGGCCAGCGGTTCTTCACGACGGCGGGCTTCTACGACAACGTGCAGCTCGCGCGCGCCGTTCGCAAGGGGTTCCCGGATCTGGCGGATAAGCTGCCCGACGACAACGTCAAGCTTGCTCCCGGCGCGGAGAAGCCGGCCGAGACGTTCGGGTACGATAACTCCCGCACTAGCAAGGTCCTGGGCATCGATTGGATCCCTGTAGACAAGGCGGCGGTGGACACCGTTAAAAGCCTGCTTGAGATCCCTGCTTGAAGAAATGCAGTTGGTTAAAACTGTCGGGTACCTAAATAAATCAAACGGGAAAAAAAGGGGTAAGGGTTTTAGGTCTTTTTAAGGCCCTACCCCATGATTTCTAACGCCAGTGTCTCCTGATTTGCCTAGCAGGAAAGGTATAGAGCATTTCTGGGTATTACATTTCACATTATATATAATAGCTACCTACCTACCTAAACAGACCATTATAAATTAAAACACCCACATATCATTCGGCGAATTCACGAGCTTAGTGGTGTTTCAAAGACAACTATAAGTGATTGATTGGTCATTCATTTTACTCACTAGTATAGCTAAGCTACCTTACATGCTACTCCGCGTATACTAGAGGACGTGATAGGAGAAAGAAGCGAATACGGTTTTTTTCTCCCCCAATTAATGGGCACCTGCCTTGGCCAATATCTGCTCCAGCACCTTAGTGGACTCATACGTATCGACAAACTCCATGATCTGCGAGACGCGGGTCCCGTCCTCCGAGAAGTTCAGGTCCCAGATCACCTCGACCTTGCTTATGGACCCGTCCGCCGTAGTGACGGTCAGCTCGCCCCACAGCGCAGCCCTCCGCTCGACCGTGTCGATCACCGTCCTGCTGATCTTCTGGGATACGTCTTTCATCGTCTGCAGCTCGACCTGCATCTGCGCCTCGTAGTCGGCGTTCGTGATCTGCGTCTTGAAGAACTGGGGATACCTCTGGATAAAGGAGAGCGGCCGGTACATCCGAATGCAGTCGTCCGTCAGGATCGCAGAGAATAGAGTGACATCCTTATTTTTCACCCCGAGAGTATTATTCTCTACGAAAGCATTGATTGTCTTCTGTAGAACCTCTCGGAAATCTGCCATGGTGAGTATTTGAAGTAGGGTTGTTTGTGAATTGCCGTTAAGGTTGGATTGAGACTAGGTATGTTGGAAATCCTGATTGTTTAGTCCCCGGAAAGACTTAATTCTGATATCTATAATTGATGATGATATAATAATAATGAAGTAGAAAGGGATTTTGTATAAACTGGCAGGAAGGGAAACTGGTTGAATTTATATTGCAATTTCAGGATCGACTAGCTAAGCTCTAAAGCACATCTCATTTGACCAGGTACGAGTGGACCACAAGTCTCTCGTTATTGTCTTTTATTTGGCTGCAAAGCCAGCATGCATACTGCTTGACACCTAATCATAATTGAGTCCTCGAAGCTGTGCCGCAACCTAGCTAAGGTTGATGCGGCAAAACTGACCGGAGCAACTTTGGGGTTATGCAAGGTTTTGCACTCCTCTTTTGGTCACATAACTTGACAAATGATGAAACCTAATAACAAACTGGGGTATTTCACTGAAGGGCACGTTAATATCGTAATAGCTAAAGAATTAATCAACGATTGAGTGCTGCTATTTAAGCCAGCCGAAGAATTAAAGGGGGGTATCAATGCACCTTTATTAGTCCCAAGACGAAAAGAATAGACGAACTTTACCGCCACTCAACTGCCGTGATGACTGTCTATCATTGATTTGCGAAGCTAACCCACAAGCAAACCACATATAAACGAAATGGGGCTGATATAGACGCCCTACGGCCTAAGAGAAATGCATGATTGCCTCTATCCATCACTCTCCCCGAGGCCCTCCATTCGTTGTATGCTCTTGAGTAATAATCTCATCCCCCATACTTTGGTAGTACAAAATCCATAGAGCTCATATAGAACCCCTCTAGCCTGCCGTCGTATCCATGGCATTCTCTTCTGACATCTTAGCTCTGGCAGCTGCTATCCGTTCGGCTTTCCATTCCTCAATCCGAGCACGCAGGTCGTTGGCCGGTACCACATCGTCGATAGTCATGGGCTTTCGAGTGAAGGGATCTAGCGGGTTAGAGAGCAATTGCTGCACAATCGTTGATCGGTCAACGATATTGTGTGACGGTAGAATGACCGGATCAGTCATCAGATCACCCATTAGGGGATCCTCAAATTCATCAGGTACTTCGCCTAGGTCGAGTTCGGCTTGGTCCAAACGTTGCTTAGCTTCGGCAAACTGCTCCACCAGAGATTTCCAAGTAGAGATAACCTCAGGTGCCGCATGAAGACTATTCAACATGATATTGGTTGCTTCGTTAAAGTTGCCCGGTTTGTATGAGCGACCATCAGCGGCCACAGCCTCGATAAAAGCAGGCTTCGGTGATAGGTTGATATATATGTCTATGAAGTCAGATAAGAGTGTCTTCGGATCGAAATGATATTTTCTGGCATCCTGTACTTTGAGGTTGCCCCGTTTCGGGCCAACCAGAGATTCCAGGTTGTAGTTTAGCATGCCCGCTAACCGAGTTACTATCTCGGGCATGGTAAAAGCGTCGCGCAATGCAGCCGTGAACAGTTTCATCATCCCCATAGTATCGTTCACTAACTGCATCCAGGACTGGCACTGCTGTTCTGCGGTTTCTAGGTCCGATCTGACCTTTTCTCTGTCTTCAGCAGACAATGTGTCATCTTGTAATTTCTTTTGATAATCGTGTATCGTGACCAGCTTGGTCAGCGCCTCATCCAATAAGTACGTGGCATCGTTTAAGAGCAGGTTGACAAATTGCACGAAAAATTGCCGGTTAACCCTAGAAATATTTAGCCGAAGCCATTTAGAGGTTAATCGTCTTTTAACTGACCTGCTTTCTCGGCTGAGTTGATCTTTGTAAACGCTGTTCGGCCAGATACACTTGATAACTTGAAATATCTCGTAACGGATATTGAATTTATCGTAGAATGCGGAGCTAACACCGCTGTGTTCGCATTCTGCTACTGTTAGCATGTTGAAATAGAAATAATACCATAAAACGTACCAATGTAAAACTTCATGAGTGAATGCAAAAGGTGCTCATTGGCAAACTTCGATCCGACCAAAGTATCGCCTAAAACTCCCCTACTAAGATGGTACAACGGCCATGTCCCAGAGAACAATAGCGTGACGAGCGAGGACTTGAGGTAAGGATTCTTGATATACTCCGAGGATCTCAAGAAGGTAATGCATAGTGTGATGATCTCGTCCCCAACAGCGGACACCAAAATCTGAGGCAAGAAACTGATTGAAGTTAGCATTTAGCTAGTCTGAACTGTTTATTGTGAACACATACCGAAAAACAAACTTGAAATTCTCAACTACATCCTGGAGGGCATACTCCGGGAGACATCTGAAAGCATCGGGTTGCTTGGCAGGGAGAGGAAGTGTGAAGTCTTTGCCTGGTTTGTAGTCTGTCCCGCTAGCAATTCGGAGAAGCCACACGGACACGTATCTCATAAATTGCAAGGATAGTGTCTGCATAGACGAGTCCAATACGACTCCCTCGATCGAATACTTGAGCGCTATATGCCTCTCAACCGCGTTAATAGCGTTCTGGTGATGTTGCCTTGCTACGGCAAGACGCAATGGATCCTAATATTATTAGCAATAGTTAAAAAGAATATCTCTGCTTAGGAGGGAGGGGCGGCTCACGCCTTGTAACTTAGGTATCTCCTCTTCCATTTGTTTGATGACTCCCTCCACATACTTGATATCTTTGTCAAGATCTTTTAGTTTCGAGTTTGTTGCCCCAAGGCCATAGTGATGGGCAGCCAGGGTTAAAAAGAAGACTTCTGAGATGAAATTAGAAGTTCCCGGTACTTGTGTTTTATAGAATGCCTCCGATGTCGCCTGATCAGCGTTAAGCTTGGTCTCGTCACTTATGTCGACTCGAGGGCTACGGCGTAAATAATCAACATCGATCTTATCCACCTTGGAGAATGTAGTGTCCATAAAAGGTTGGCATAGTTGGTCTAGAATAGCTGTTACGTTAACCATAAACCCATCCGAGGCCACTTCTGTTGGTTTGACCTGAAGAGCGCGTCTTTTATGGTTTGTATTTACCACGAATGCAAACCAGTCGAGGGTACTGTTTCGGGCATTTGGGCTTGCGCGAACAAAGGCATTCGTGATGCTCGTGAGGTCGCCCTGATGAGCCTTCAGCGTCATCTGCAGAGCACTCTGAGATGATTTTATGTGACCCGGATCGATTGTTCGCGGACTAGCGAAATATGTCTTGGTGACCTCAGCCTGTAGTGGTGAGATTCGAAAAAACGGCCCTAGGATAGTTTCGGTTTCGCTTGCCAATGCTATTTGCTCCTTTGACATATTTGGCGTAGTTTGCACGCGAAAGCTGGGATGCTCCGCAAGCGCATTGAGCAAAGGTGGGAATCTCGCGTATGTAACCAAACACTGGATTTGTCAGTTAAAATCGAAACTCTAATGGGGTAATATGGGCTTACATTGATGTATGGTCTATAGTCATCATTCATGGTCATGGTGGCCAGCCGCTTACTCATAATAACCATGGCATCTACGAAAATAGTGGCAACGGTATCGTCTTCTGGTATACGAGAAACAGCCTCCGCAAAGAAATCTAAACAGATACCGTCTTCATTATCGTGGTTCCGGAGAAGATACGGCACTAGAGAATCGTGGTTCGGATTGGGCTCACGGCTGCTGGTAGTTAGCACATAAGATGTATATATGGTTCGGGAACAACTTACCCGAAATATTCAGGCATAGTGAGTGCAAAGATGCAATTGCTCATGCACAATCGCTTAGCTTCGTTTAAGACTGCTTCTTTCTCAGGTGGGGGTGGTCTGGCAGGCTTGGTAGCCCTCACGACCCGCTTCCAGCACGGCAGCAAGTAGTCCAAAAGCGGCTTGTTCGTAGGTACATGCCTGGCTGCTTCAAGAATTGCCGAGTCGACAGATGAGGCTGTAAGTTTTATCGGATCTCCAGATTGTTCCAATTCAGCTTTGAGCTCTGGCAGGTAGGTCAACTTGTTGCCTCTGCTGTCGGTTGTGTGAGTCTCGTCAAGAGTGACACGGAATATATCGCCAAGCACCCGATTCGACCAATTTTCTAAAGACTCTTCTTTCGCAGCGTGTATTTTCTTGGATGGAGGAGCTGTTACATTTTCCATGTCAATATTTGCGTGCGGCCTCTTGGAGACACGTTCATTACCTGAATCCTCCGTTGAGTTTCCAGACTCCGTCTTGGTTTTCCCACCAAGCTGGGAAAATGGGTTTGTTGTTGGGGACTGGCTTGGGGATGGCGCAGAAGAAGCAGAGTTGGTTTGGCGATTTGGTAGAGAAGTTGGTCGGGTATTCTCCTGGTTTGGCACATTTGACTTAGGTTGAGTAGCTGGAAGCGACGAGGTCGTCGGTGCCGGCGATGCTGACGAGGTCGGAGGCTCAGGCTTATTCGCTTCTTCTGGTTTCGGGTTGGATGTCGCCGAATTTAGGCCACCAAGCTTTGCGAGACGCCTTTGGCGCATCTAATCGTAATAGGTAAAAATTATCAGCTTCTAGAACAGTTGAGGATAGATAACTCGTCGCATACCTGCTCCTGCGGCGGCAGGGTCGGTTGGGGCTGTTCATTCGGATCCATAATGATGAACGGCAATGATGGAAGGATGAGATTTAAGACGGCGCAAAGAGTCGGCGAGAGATAGAACCCTTAAGGATCTATGTTAATTTGACCCAAGTAAATACAAGAAAAGAAACGCCGTCTATGAAGAATATTGATGTGTTGTTGAAAATGAAGAAGCATCAAATGCTAAGCTGAACGTATCGGCGATAAGTTACGTACTCAATACGTTACCTAATGTTTTAGTTGCTTACGGTGACAAAGATGGATTATGATGGAATGAGGTAGTAGCTCCAGCAGACATATAACGCGCTGCTTTTTTGTCCAATCACAATCGTCAGATAAAGAACAAGTTACAGAACGTTTATCGATAATGCTTTAATCCACCATCACAGCATCAGTCAGCTCAAAGTTAATATTAAGTAAGTTCATATCTATCGTACAATTGGCGGGGTTGGTGGGCTTTGCTGCCCCACATTACTTTTTCCCCCACCATGAAGATTATATAAGCATCGCCTGCTTAGACACTTTCAAAGTATAGATAAATTGATATTGATTCCTCAAATCCGCAAACCCTTTTCATCATCTAAGCCTAATCAACATGTTTCTCATATGTTATGCCCATTGTAATTAAAATAAATTTTCTCTTTGGGATTTTAATAATTAAATTTTTAAGTATTTCATTTTTTTTATTTTTCGGAAACTTAAATAAAAATTAAAAATTAACGTTATTTATTTTTTTATTAAATTAATTTCGGTATTAATTTTTAATATTTTTATATGTATTTTTTTTAAAAATAACCGTGTTTTTTTATATGTTTTAACGCGTTTATATTTAAATTAATATTTTTTAAAATATATAAATTTATTAAAATATAATATAATATTATATAAAATTATTAAATATTTAAATATATAATACGAAATAAATATATATATTAATTAAAAATATTATTATAATTTATATAAAAAATATAATATAATAAAATATTTAAATATTAAATTAAATTATAAATAATAAATATTATATATATTCGAATAAAATATTAAAATTCGATTATATTTATTATTTTAATGAATTTAAATTTCATTAACCATTTACGTTATTAAACCGTTAATTCGTATGTTCGTATTTGTAAAACACGAAAAGCGTAATTAATTAAATAAAATTTAAAAATTTCGTGTAAAAAAAAAAGTTTCGCATATACATTTTTATTATTATATTAACGATGTATTAAATAATTAATAATAACATCGAAAATAATTTTTATTTTATTATTCGGGATTAAATAAATAATTTTTAAATTTTTACATTTTTTTTTCCAATTAAATATAACGTTACGTTATTATATTATAAATTTCAACGTAAAAACGTTAAAAATCACACGTTTACATTTTTATTAAAAAATTTTATATATTCAAATATACATTTTTATAATAACGCTCGAAAACCATTAATATTTTATCATTATAAAATAAAATAATGGTTTATTATTATTTTTAATTTTTTTCAATTTTTATAAAATTTTACGTTATTAAATAATAAATTTCGAAAAATTATGGTTTTTCGCTTAAAATGCGATTATCGCGATAAAATCGCGACCGTAATTTTTATTATATAAAAAATTACCGCGTAATGTTTTTTTTAAATTTATAATTATATTAATAATTATTTTAATATATTATTTATTTATTATAATGTTTTATTTAATAAATTCATTTGATTTTAAATTGTTTTTTAATTGGAAAAAAATTAATTTCGCGTATTTAATTTTTAAACCATATTCGCGTTCGATATTTTTATTTTTTTTAAAATATGTAATTGGTTAAAAAAAATTTATAATAAAAAAAATATAAAAAATCGAACGTAAAATGTGATTTAAATTCATTGAAATAATATATTTATTAAATTTTATAATAAAAAATAATTTTAAATATATGATGTATTGTAATATATTAAGTTGATAAAGTCTTATATTGAATAGGTGGAAAAATGTTTAAATGTTATGTTTTGATATGTTAATCTACGTGGTTTGTGAAGCGCTAATTTTTGGCCCTTGTTTGGGCCTCCGAGGGATAGTTCAACGCTTAAGCATATCAAATAGGTACTTACCTACCTAAGCAGCTAAAGAGCTCAGAATAAAAATAGGGGTAACAGGCAACATACCCAACGCGATCATTAATAAAACCCTAATACTATTATCGATAGTTATATACTAATAAGAACCTATTCAAGGTGTCTTCGTCGATGTAGACAGCTACTGGATGGGCGGGCATATCTTAGAACCTATGCTCGGCTCAGTTATTTTTAGCTAAGAGTCTCGCGTCCCCTGCAATAGAAATATTTCACAGCCTCATCATTTGTATGATAGCTTCATTGGGTGATATCAGTCTTCTATGCCTTACAAAAGCACTACGTAAGGGATAAATTACCTAACGTGTGTATGATAAAAAGGACATCAGGTATGACTGCTTTTCGTAGACGAATTGTTATGGGCGACTGTGGTTATTATACTCTTTTACTTGCCCACGCAACCTGTTCTCTCCTACCTCTCACAGGCTATTCCTGAAAAGAACCCCCGAGATTATTCGAGCTCTCCTCTCTATGTGAAGGTATCCTCTAGGTAATTGAGACATTTATCGTGTCCTACTAGAATTAGCGGCATGAAGCATCCCACAGCAAACATTCGTAAAAGCTCCCGGTCTCTTCTAGGTGTGTCCACGACTTCATAGTAACACGATGTTTCGTATAATCTTGTGGCTGCTCGCCTACACTGTAAAGCCATTGGATAAATAGCTCCCTTCACCAGCTGATCCGTATCTAGAATGCATATTCATTCTTCGCCACTCTTTTCTAGATCCTTCGAAAAGGAATTCTTAATAAGAGGGTTACCCAGCATGTAGTTACTGTCATCCTATGTCTCCTTACGTTGATTCGGTTATCGCATTGCCACATTTCTAAGCCACAAAGAATATAGACTCTGGGCCCTTCGGTTGACTATATAAATAGGACAGCAAGAAACCTGAAATCCAAGCGGGAAATCATTATACGGCAATCTTCACGGCAATAAGTGGCGAATCCGGCCGGGTTACAGCTCGATATAGAACAAGAAGAAATAAGCAGACCGCCTTATTTCTTCGGATGTCATCTCGGCTGCCACAAGAAAAAATTTGCCTATACTGTGCACGTTTCAGCGACCAAGATCTAAGTCTTGCAAAGGGACGCATACCTGCCTATCAGCTCTGCGGCACTCCACATGATATGATTTCGTATTCAGCCTTTGGATACCATCTGCTACCTTTCTGCCACCGTTCTGCTGTATCCACCCCATTCTTCTAGAGAAGTTCTGCGGGTATATACAGGTCCTCTCATCTACCACTGGACAACATGTACAACCGCAACCCTGTTCCCACACGAGACTCATTATCGTCAACACGGAAACATGCAGGACCTGTGCAACGCGCGCTGTCTTATTACGCTGAAAAGTTGGCTATTTTCTATCCCAAATCGTATTATGGGCGCAACGGCGTCCTGTCGTGCGAAGCGTATTGGTGTTGCGCCATGGATAACAATAACCGGAGGCTGACAATGCAATTAATACGTGCGCACATGGCAGATACTATATCGCAGGCGCCACGACGGCAAGCAGCACTTAGTGCGAAGTGATCCTTCTGACTGACTCTGAGGTGCATCGTCAAACAATTTAACATTCTTCATCCATGGTTAACCCTCCTTGGCCACTGCTAATACCAATCTCTCCTTTTTCGGCCCTCTAATTATGCCTCTCGTTCCTTTTCGCTGCTTGATTTACGCAGATAATTATTCGTGATAGGCGAGGTGTTCATATATTATCATGGACCTCCATCGGAGAACCGACTCCAGTCAATTCAACATCAGTGAGAGGGAAGACCACGGTTATAGGAGCGAGAGCAATGTAGCAAATCCAGCCGATATTGGCCTCCAGAATCCAGAAGCTTGTATAACCGCCTGCTTCCAGCAGTTTGTTTATGGACTGTCTGAGGACCCTAGTGATAATTTCGAAGATGTATGCAACCAGCTCTCGAATGTTCAACCAAATACGGAGCTTTGGAAATTGTATTGCTGCGATTCGACATTCTGTGGCGTCTGGACCGGCGAGAAGGGGCAGAGTCGTCAGTTATCCCCTACTACGTAAAGAGATATTATAATATTCTGCTAACTCGCTTCATCAGCTAATGTTGATTTAATTATCAACAAATGTCAAAAGTTTGTTGACTACCTAGTTTTGATTATCATGACTACCTAACCTACGTAGACAATCGTTGACTTGTATAGTATTGGAGACTATCAGATCTACGACCCAGGGCCACCTCTGCCCGATGAATTCAACTGCAATGCAGCTGTAACGAGTAAGTACCCTTCTAACCTCGGCTAATAGCTTCTCTAACCAGGTGTTTCGGGCTAGAGTTTGAAGAGCCCGGCGTTCAAACAATCTTCTCGAGTGATGGCCTGTCATCCATCATACCTACACCAACCAGCCCGCTATCTACGGCAACAGAAACTTCTATAAGTTCGGGGTTGAACTCGACTTCATCACATATTGATGCGTTGTCAAGCAAATCGACTGGTCTCCCGGAAGGGAGCAAGGCTGCCATAGGTATCTGTTCAAGCTTAGCAATAATAGCGATTGTCTACCTCGGGGGGTTCCTGATAATCCGACGTCGATCAAGTCCCCAAAGCTTCTTAGATGAAACCTCGAATCAACCTCGTCTTGGCCGTTCGTCTTCAGAGCCACAGAGTGGCTCGAATACACCCTTAATTACGCCGCCACCGTCAGCATCATCGAAAGGTCCGCCATTGACACCTCCGGCGCGTCTCAGTGATCGTAGGTTTCTCCCGTCACTTCTCAAGCAAGGTGATACGCCAAACTCCTCTTTGGTCTCCGGCTTAAACGAAAGGATACCTATACCTAGTGGTCTCAATACGAGCACAGAAAAAAGCATTCTACTACCGCATAATGGGGCTCCGAACATCGTCATGGAGCCACCTGTCTCTCTATCTCCCCCAGCAGTCGTACATTTCGCCGATAGTAGCGTTTCGTATAACAATGGCTCCGCGGGAAAGTCGACTTCCGTCAGTTCCACTAAAGATAGCTCGGTGTATTCTAGTACAATATCCGCACCCGAGTTTAACTCGCAGTTTTCACCACTGCCATTGTCCCCTCCTCGACCGGTAAGACCGCATGATGAGCCGATAGAGATTCCGCACCTAGTCACACCGGCCGGGCCACCACCAAGCCGCGCCTTACCGGCCCCACCTCCGTACCACCCAACATCGCCAACATTCACTGTATCGCCCATATCGTCTCCAGGCTCGCCTATACTACCTTCTATCAAGTCACCGAGTTCTTTAAGAGACCGGAGCTATATCTCCGAGGATATCGAACTGGGAGAAGAAAACAAGGAATTGCAAGATGCCTCCACAATCGGTCTTGCGTTGCCCGCATTACTAAAAGATGGTACCAACCCAGCACAGCCATATCTATCGGAGACCCCCCAGGGCCGGGGTACTGCAGAAGGGAGGAAGAGGGGCCGAGGAAAGCCACGAGATAATAATGTGAGCAGATATCAAGTAGGGGATAATGGGTCCACAGTATCGCTCCAGGAATTAAGTCCAGGGAAGTTGCGGGATAAGACCTGAGTGTACGGAGTGGCGGGACAAGGTACCAAAGACGAGCATCAAATTTAGAGGTGGTATAAGATAGTAGAGGCAAGAATGCGCCTAAGAATATTCCTTGGTATCATCCAATACAAGTCTTATAATGCTTGCGACAGACTAATAAAATATGAAATCAAAGCCAAAAGAAACCCGGAGTTTCTGAGGGACAATGGTTTCTGTTAAGGGGTGGCTTTAGGGGTGGTTGGTTATGTGAGGTGCATTGTGTAATTTGGTCCATGTAAGGGGTTCAGTTTCATTTCAGATCTACAACTCAGATACCTTAGGAGGTACTCGTTGGTTCTACTAAAGCGTCTGACGTTAAAATAGAATTAAGGAGACTTCTTGAAGCTATATTCATCTTTCGTTTGATTCTTCCCAAGACGCAATGCTCGAAATACCGGCAGTCCCCGAAATTTTTAGTGGGCTGCCTTGGAATGCCGGCCTGTCGACAGGCGTTTTCCATATCTCTGATTCTGCTGTCATTAAGAAGCCCATGTCCGATGATCTATGCAAAGAGCAAGTAAAGGTCGAAGGTCAAATTTATCGACGCCTCGGGCTGCATACGCGTATTACGAAGCTGCTTGCAATACATGAAAAGGGAATTATTCTAGAACGTCTACAATATCCTCTGCGTCAGCGCCTCCTGAATCTCCGAAAAGATCAGCTGCGGCCAACCGTGCATAAGATGACCCGATGGGCAGTACAAATTGCGGAAGGACTCCAATATATCCATTCATGCGGTGTCAAGCAAGTCGACATTGGCACATATAATGTCTTGCTTGACTAGAATGACAATGCAAAGCTTTCGGACTTTGCTGGGCCTTCCATTGACGGGTCCGAACCCGCGATAGCACCTAGTCTACATTCCACTCACCCAAGGCTATCCTTCATGAAACCATCAATTCACTCAGAGCTATTCGCATTCGGCTCCTTGTCATATGAAGGTGAAACCACCTATAAGCCTTATCATGATAAGAACGATAGAGAGGTTGAGGAGTTATTTGAGGCCGACGAATACCCCAATACGAGCGGGATGGTACTGGATAACATCATTAGAAAATGCTGGCTGGTAAAATATCAAAGCGCAGGTGAAGCGATGACAGACATCAAGATGATTCAAGACCTCTTATAATGTTTTTTTTCGTGCCTCTTTAAGTCAATATACCTCGTGAAGCACTGCATGTATCAAGTACCCAACCTAGGGATAAAAAAGAGAGATTGTTTCGTTACAATTGACTAAATATTTGAATCCTGCAATATGTTCAACTTAAAGCTATATGGTGGTTCCTTTCCTATAAACTACCACGTTTTGTCCCCTATCAACCTCTCAATTGCCCACGTGGGATCAATAAGAAATATCATAGGGTCAGTTCAAGCTTGGAGGCGCAAGTCTAGGCATGCGGCCAAGTCGTAACTAGCGGCTCCGCCAAGAGCCTCAGACCCAACGACTCGTCCTACTCGATCAAGTATAAAGAGACGCCAAGGCACCAGCCAAGTAGAAAGTGACTCTTGGCTGATCTTGACTACTCGACTTCTTGGGCCGCGCCAAGTTGCTTCTATCACAAGCTCACCGGATGAAAGCAAAAACTCAAAAGGAACTTAAAATATTTGATGTTGGGCTGTTGATACTATGCCTTCGACGTACTCGAGGAGTGGCTATACTGATCTGGCTCAAAGGGCAATCCTCGAATTCACAGTTGTGCGGAAAGTGATGACTTATAATTTGGGACAGCATGATGGTGTGCCCTCTAGTGATACTTGAACGCGGACAGACTTCCCCAAGACACTACGGCTCCTTCCAGTTCTCGTAAAATCGATCAGCGTAGCTCTAGAAGAGGTTACCTGGGAATCCTCCATCTGTCACACATACTGAGACGTTATCAAGCTACCTAACATAAGGTGTGTCCCCAAGATATGGATCTTCCAGTATACGAAGGACCCTTGATGTTCAAGTGTAGGTACTCTCATATCAATGATCACTCGAGGGTCCATCAGGTATAGCAATACGGTAGTGAGTTTTAGCTAGATGGAAAGGATTAGCTACCTACCTAGGTAAGGTAGTGTTAGAGATACTTGCCTCTTTCTCCATCATCATCCAGTCGAGTTCTTATAGCGAGTCTCGGCAACGCTAAAATTCGCCCATGCGTGGTGAGATATTCAAGAAGCCAAGAGCCAAGCGCGCGGGAAACACCCAAAAAGACTTTGGCCGAGATACCAGCCTTGCTTCCATCCTAAACTCCATCGGTCGCGACGTCGATCCACGATCAAATTAATGCTAGTTTTTTTTTCTAGCTGCCTCCATCCTGCGAAACCACGTTGCATGCATGCGACATCGCATTGGCTATGCGGTCTGACAACGGGTTCGCACGAGGCCCTGGAAATTTTACGGGGTTTTTGATGGCTCGATGGGTGGCAATCCCATCATATATGCCCTTTCGAATGATGTAACTTACCCTATTCTGGTTGTTCAGCTCAGTTCTGGCCAGTGAAATATGCAAGCTGACATGAAGATATATAATACATAATATGTCCCCCTCCCGCAAATTATAACCTATACCCCTTCAGCAGCTTCAGCTCTGGGGAGCCTTACTTGTTCCAACTCGTGATACTTACTTCATATTATCAGGAAGGATGGTGTTGGCCCAGTACGATTATCTCTTTGCCATAGGCGTAATCTTTGCCTTCCTAGACGCTTGGAACATCGGTATGCCTCTTCCTCCGCTGGTCACATACGCACTCTAAGGGGTAAACCGATACTGATCTTTACTTTGATCTATAGGAGCCAATGATGTAGCCAATTCGTGGGCGACCTCGGTCGCTTCTCGCTCGTTAACCCTCTTCCAAGCAATGATAGGAGCTAGTATCATGGAATTTGCAGGATCCCTCGGCGTGGGATCCCGAGTGGCTGATACTATCAGAACGAAGATCGTCAGCCCAAACCTATATAACGACTCTCCCGAAGTGCTTTTACTTGGGATGGTCTGCGCTGTCATTGCCTCCTCTGTCTGGCTCACCTTGGCTACTAGAATTGGTCTCCCTGTGTCTACTACCCATTCTATTATGGGAGGTGTCATTGGAATGGGAGTCGCATCTGTGGGAGCCAAAAACGTCACATGGGTTGCACCGGCTGGTACCAAGGGCACAGAGGTGATCAATACTGGCGTGGTCTCAGTCTTCCTCGCCTGGATCATTGCTCCTGGGCTCTCGGCCATCTTCGCTTCTATCATCTTTCTCATTACCAAACATGGAGTGATGTTGCGCAACAATCCTGTTATGAAGGCCTTCGCCCTAGTCCCCGTCTACTTCGGGTTTACCGCGTCGCTTCTGGTTATGCTCCTGCTCTGGAAGGGCGGCGGGTATACAATCAACCTAGAAGATAATGAGCTTGCAGCCGTCATCGTCTGTAGTGGCATTGGCTGGGCTGCCATTATCGCGATATTCCTGATGCCGTGGTTATGGCGCGTGGTTGTTAAGGAGGACTGGGAACTAAGATGGTACCACATTCCCCTCGGTCCCTTTCTTTTGCGACGAGGCGAGGTGCCGCCACCTCCATCGAATTTCCAAGGTGCAATCCGTAACTTCTACGAGGGCCATCTCACGAAAGAAGAGCTTGAAGCCAAACGTGCAGCTGCTTTAGCTCGAAACGACATCGAGGCAGCTGGCACCAAAGAAACCGCCAACGAGGCTAATATCTCAGATGCTATCGTCAAGTCTTCAAAGCACTCTGACGTAGGATCCGATGACTACGCCAACGTACCGGAGAAGAAGTCAATAGTCGGCCCTAAACCCGAGGGTCTTCCTTGGTATTCCGGTCAGATGCTATTCTGGTATCTCAAGAAAGTACTCTTCAACGGTGTTGACCAGGACGTCGTCAACATGCAGAAAAAGAAGGACATATTGTCTGGGGATCTCGAGGAGAAACACGCCCGGGCCGCACACTACGACAACAAGGCCGAGTTTATGTATTCGTTTTTGCAGATCATGACCGCTTGCACAGCTTCGTTTACTCACGGTGCCAACGACGTTTCGAAGTAAGTCTTCAATATTAGTCTTCCTCTTGCCTTTCCTATCGTTGGAATATACTTACACGCACTAGTGCTATCGGCCCCTTTACTACAATCTACCAAATCTGGCAACAGGGACAAGTCCCTAAGAACCCCGAAGTGCCTCTTTGGATTCTCGCCTTTGGCGGTGTCGCCATTGTCATTGGTCTCTGGACTTACGGGTATCACATCATGGCCAACCTTGGCAATCGCCTAACGTTGAACTCGCCCTCTCGAGGTTTCTCCATGGAACTTGGAAGTGCTGTTACTATTATTCTAGCTACGCGACTCAGTAAGTGGACACCCTCTCGGCACTCCGTTTATTTGGATAGGCCAATTAACCTTCTACTTTCTAGAGCTTCCGGTATCAACTACGCAGTGCATCACAGGCGCCATTGTTGGTGTTGGTCTCTGTAATGGTGATTGGCGGGCGCTCAATTGGCGAATGATTGCTTGGATCTACGGAGGCTGGATCTTGACACTGCCCTGCGCGGGAATAATTTCAGGATGCCTGATGGGATTCATCCTGAATGCCCCGCACTGGCGCTGAGGATCCTGACATCAAATGTGAAGGATAGTTCACATTAGAACATAATGCTGAGAGATATGGCTAGTGCTAGAAAGGCACTCCAAAGAGATGGAGCAGTGATGTATTCTTGTCGTAATTAAATAATATACCCGTCCGTGTTGTACATGTCGCATTTCATCCTAGAGTCGACTGTCATCTGAAGTAGTCTCGCTAGGGAATTGATATTTCCAAGCCCTGCATTGAGAAGCGGTTTTCCGCAAACTTGCTTTTCATGCGTTGCTCCTTTGCCTAGGACTCTAGGTAGGTAGGTACATAAGCATGTTGCTTTTTGTCAAGCAAACGATACATTTGGTCAACTGATTCCCGCCAATTCGAGCTTATTCTTGACATATCATATCGGCCTTGCTATGTGGCTGCTAGGCATTCACAATTATCAAAACCAATGCGACTTCGCTGTCAGAACCCACAAGTGGCCCAAGCAGAATGGCATCAGCTCCGCTAGCCACGTGCGTAGTCCTTTTGGAGAGAAACCCAGCGCGTCAGCATTGTCTCCAAACGAGATTTGCAGCACAAGCACTGTCACTAAAGTAGCGTCTCTTGCAAACACGGTCCAATAAACTATCCGTCTGCTCGACGCTGCTTTTGGCGTCTTCGCTGAGGCGAGTAGCATAGATATCCCTAGCGTTAACGTCTGAGTGCCTAGGAGTCGGCTTAGTAGTAGGGCTGAGGGCGGAATGGGTGCCGCCACCGCGACAGACAACGGAGTTTGAGGTGAAATTATGAACACTAATCCTCCTGCTAGCTTCATAATGCCTTCAACCAGGAACAATGATCGTAACGGTGACGTTGTATATGTTGACATCTTGCGTTAGGTAAAGCACTTTTCCTGCCTATATTGATGGTTTTTGAAACTTGCGTATATTTCAACTTCTCATCGTGGTGGTGTGGTGAACCAGATTGTATACCAGCGGTGCTTGGGGAAGACATCTGATTTCAGCCCTATGCTTCAGGATTCGGGCACGGTAACGCCGGCTTATAACCAACTCCAAACTGGGTCTAGAGCTCGTTGGTTCTACGCCAAGACATCTCACGATCTTAAATGCCCGCACGCTTTACCCCGGTAATCATCAGCCGCATACATAGCTTCTTATTCTCGTTTGGTATTCGCTATTCTTCCTCAATACTCTTACGTTATCTCATATTTTGCCATTTCGAAAAGACAGTCTAGTTGCGCGATATGCTTTAGGTCAGCATTGATATTCGACTGATCGAGAATTGCTGTGATAGTGGCGTCCACTACTCCGCTCCCTAACTCTTTGAGCCTTTGTTTACTCTTAGCTCTATGAGATTAGTATGCAACGGTTTTTTATTATTTACAGAGAGCTCATTTGGTCAAGGAAAGCCGTATTCATTCGAGTAGAGATCGTCATTCATATCTAGTCTAACGTTTCATAAAATACTCTGACTAAGATGCACCGCATCGTGGTGCCTGAAACTATATGCGGTCCGACCTGATGTGCTGATCGATGGGGCGCCATGCGAACTAAATTTACTTTTCTTAGGTCCCGTACCAGATTTACCAGGTTACTTTGCAGGCATGGAGGCTGATGACATGGCATTTGCTGGCTTCAAGTGGGAGAGCTGAGGATTGCCAAGGCTATACCAGCCACTTAGATAGGCGAGGGTTACGGTATATAGCCCGGGAAACCATGCCCGTTACCGTAGCAGTGCAGGAATAGCGCTGCAACGGGCTCGCTTCGCCACGACCGGGACGAGAAGATATCAAACACGCGTATCCTCCTATACTACTTGAAAGAGATGCGGCTCTTCTCTATTTTCTTAATTGACGAAATCCTGCCAGGACACAATAGCACGTGTGTCCAGCAATGGTTCGAAAGCGCTCAAGAGACTAAGGATAGACGGCGTCATGTCACACATCACCACAGCGCCTCGTACGGATAGGGTAGCGTTTAATGCCCTCCCTCAATCTCATACCCAAAATGTGAGCTCGGGACGTTCTGATGGACCGTACGACAACGACAACGACAACGACTACCATAACGATACAACTCAACTTCATGAACGACGGTACGATATAGACGATCCCTTGTATGAAGGAAGACGCAATGGCTCGGCACGTTCAAGTAGTGAAGAAGAAAGACACTCCAACCGTGGTGGTGACCAGTCGTGGCGTAGTAGAGGAACGGACTATACTCAGGTTCCTACCAGCTACAAACCCAACATGATAACCCAAAGTGAAACCACTCTGGTTATTGTACCGGAAATAGACCGAGAGCGTCCCAATTATAAACCGTCTGCACTCAGATGGCCTTTCTTAATTGTCTTACTCCTTGTAGTATCAACCCTCATTGGGATGATAGTATGGGCTTTGAATGCTCTCCCAGTTCTCAACAACGACTTAAACATCCTATCCGAGGGCAGTCACAAAAGGGAGGTCCAGGAAGTATCGTCTTATACAGTCGTTCGCATCGCCTTTACAGAAATCAGAGCGATTGACGTACCCTCGCGTCTAAAGAATCGCGCCGACGACGCTTCTGAATCTCCCGATTCGCCCACGTCTGAGGAGGATGCAGCGCCAACCGTCCCCGCAACGCCTACAGGAGACGACTTTGGAAAAATCGGTGACCAGACTATCACCGAACCAGCAGAGCCAACGACAACGCCACCACCAGCTGACGACACCAGCAAACCTAAGATTTCAACTCCAGACGATCCAGCGTACTCCAAGCCGTCGGAGGACTTCGGTCATGTAGGCGGGCCTGTTACTATTTCGGAGGATAAACCAACGTCGTTGTTCCTACCTGGGACCAGCAATTACGGCGATATAGGGTCGAAGACAGTGACAGAGGGAACGCCAAAACCCGACAATGACGACATCGATTCGACATCGATGTACGAGTCCAAGGGGTCCACAGACCACGGCAACCTCGGTGAAATTACGATCTCGGAAACAGTAACGCGGACACCAACGGTCGTGACGCCAACATTTGTAACGCCGACGGTTACCGTTATCACTAACTCGGAGGGTGTGACCGTAACTTCGACGAGTATCCCGGAACCCGTCTCGACGCCTCACACGATTACCCTAACGGACTCCCAAGGCCAGCCCACGGCCACTCAGGAAACCAGCATACTCGTCACGCCCACCATTGTAACCCATATAGACTCAATCGGGAAGCCCACCGCAACAGAAACACTATACCCTGTCATCCCTCCTCCATCTGAGGATAACGACGACGGCGGCGGCGGCAACAACGACAACGTAGTAACCAGAGTCTACCATATCAACCACGTGCAATACTTCATCGGCAGCTTCCTACCCACGCTACTAGCCATCGCTCTGGCAATCCCGGTCCGTATCCTCGACGTCAACGCGAAGATCTTGCAGCCGTGGCACGAGCTGGCGCACGATCGTGGAGTGTCTGGCAAGGAATCCTTATGCCTGAATACCTCGGGCCTGCAGTCTATCGCCGCAAGTCTGCGCTCGCTAGTCGGCGGCCAGGCCCTCGTGTTCCTGACTACCATGCTTATGATTGCCTCTACGCTATTGATCCCTATCTCCGCTGAAGCAGTCAAGTTCGATTTGCGAGGGATCGGCTGTGTCGCTGGTAGTGGAAATGCTAGCAATTGCGCGTATGTGCTCAGCGTGTTCGATCAAGCAGCCAAAGGCACGGCTGTGTTATTGGGGTTCATGGCCCTTGCGGTTGTAATGCTACTCATAGTGCTAGCACGATGGCGCTCTGGAATCAGCACGAACCCCTGGAGTATCTGCGGAACGGCATCACTGTCGCTGAACCCGGATGTGCGGCATATTTTCACGAGTCTACCCGCCGGAATCGATGCGGGGAAGATGCCTAAACGTCTCTTGGAATCCGTTCTAGAAGACCGGTGGTTCAAACTCGGGTACTTCTACGGGCCAAACGGGACGGTCGAGTATGGAGTTATGCTACGCGAAGATGGGTACGGTAACAAACACGTCCTAGACAAATCGGGCGGCGAAGAAGAGCCTCAAGACCATCACGCTGTACCGACGAAACCCAAGCACCATTTACCATTCCTGATGCTAGGATATGTAGGACGAGGCCTGTTCCTATTCATTCTATGTGGCCTATTGGGTCTAATAATATACTACAACACTACTGGCGGAGATACACCGTTCGAGCGGTTTATGGATAGCGAGTCGTTCGGAGTACGGTTTCTGTTTACCACGTTTGGTGTTGTTATCAGCTTCTTCTGGGCTTCCTTTTTCAGCAGTATGTTCTATCCCATTCCCTTCTTTCATGTTCTTGAGCCAGGCTTGGAAACCTAACAACGTATAAAGGCATCGCTATCCTAAGCCCCTATCAGCTTCTAGCTAACTCGCCCCAACACGCCCGACGATCAATATTGCTCGCACCACCAACCAACGCCTTCTCAGGTTTATTGTCATCAGTGCGCCGACGCCACGTCTTCCTCGCTGTTGTTGCGTCAACTTCGATCCTATCAGAGTTCCTCACTATTTTCCTCAGTAACATCCCTTACCGGGTCACACAGACCTTTCTATTACACCAGGTCTGCACCTGGTCTGCCGTTGGCATTCTCTGTATCATGGTGATCGTTGTCGTAGCATCCTTTTTTATTACAGTATGTCCTGCCCAAGCCACCCCTGATTTATTACTTGGATAACTAATTTCTGACCTTTGCAGTGGCCACATATGCCTGTCGACCCCAGTACTATTGCGGGAGCCATGTATTATATATGCGACTCGTGGATGCTCAGCCGCTTTGAAGGTATAAGCACGTTGAAGCGCGAGGACAGAGACTGGCGCGTCAACGAGATGGGGCTGAGGTACGAATTTGGAGAGATCAGGGGCGTCTCGGGCATAGCGCGAATCGGTGTGGACGCAGCATCATCTGGGGACATGGGCTGGGCATAATAGACTAGAATTTGATATGTGATATGTATTAGAGCTACCTAATGTAATAATAATAGAATATACTAGTTAAATCGTCTTATGATAAAACGTGCATACATTTTCGACGACTTCTATTGTCGTAGCACGCCCTATTACTGACTTATTTTCAACTCCTAAGTGTACCTAGAGTAGTTTGATATTTTAAGAATGCGGCCAACAGAGTCTATTTCGCTTGAATTATGCGCTTTAAATATATGAGGCCATGGGGCTAGCTGAGGCGTTCTTGAAGGTTTATGCATACCTACGGAATAAAAATATAGACCGTGTCGGCCGAAGTCATGCAGGCTCGAAATGCAAGCCACACTTCTCGCCCCCCGCCAAAAGGGAGTAGGGGAAAATATCCCATCGAACCCGGGGGCCGGAGGATTAAACTCAGCATGCAGTTAGACATGCTTCATACACTTTCTCCCCTATAGGAAGCGAGGGCAGCCAAACCCGACCCATGGTAGGGCTCGGATGCAAAAGGCTTAAGCAAAAACTCTTAATAAATCCCTATCATTGGATCTTGTTCCCAACCAACGACGTGAGCCAAATCCGTCTCCGATGCTATTTAGCCGCCGAGCATGAACCCAGCACCAACGACGGCCAGTACCAGATCTTGTCTTTAATTGGATATGCCGCGATTGGTGCCCCTCCAAGCTGAAGGAGCCCCCATTGGATAAACAGCGCCCAGCTCCCCAGGTTCTGCAGCCAGAGATGATTTTTTTTTTTTTTATTCTCCGAAGGTTATTATTGATTTGTGTGACGAGGCCGTGCGTCGATGCTAGCCGGGGGCCAACAACGAGGTGAGACGAGGAGGTGAAGAGGTCATGATGGATTTTGAAGTGGTCACATTGACATATTTTACTTCCAGATCAGATAGTTAGCTCTTGGATTGGTTAAATCGGTAATATGAGGTGGTTGACCTAAGTAACTATTAATTATATAAAGTCATTGACGAAAACTACCAGATATGCATATCAAATCGTTCCCAGAAACTCCTCCCCAAGATCACCAGTCTTATAATTCAAGCCAGTTGAATTAATTCGTTCGCATTATCATTGCGTAGTATAACAATAGTAGTAGATCTTAATAAATTCAAGATGCGCCTTCGACAAATCCTTACGCTCTTCGTCATACCCGCCATAGTCGTGGGTCTTCCTACAAAGCCTAGCGAAGCGCAAACCTGCCAACTCTATAAATTCGCAGAAACCCCTATAAACCCGCCGGCGTGCTGGGCATGGTACGCGGAAACCTCGCAACCATCCGACTACTGCGGCGCCAGCACTTTCGAGTCCATCGCCTCCACCTCTCCACCATCGGCAACTTGGCTCGACTCGTGCACCTCCTTACGTACCGCCCAGCTCAGCTCGCCGCGGGATTTCTTGTTGGCAGACTACGCTACCGACAAATTCAACACACTCCTCGTGTCAGACAGCTGCAGCTTTCAGATCCAGCCGGCCACGCCGCCGTCCAGTGACCAGGTCTATGTTGGCGGTATTGACGTTGCTGATATCCTCGAGTCTGCCATAGCCGCCAGCCGAAAAGCAGATGGAAGCATCGGTGTCGAGGGTAGCATGACCTGCTCACCCGGTATCGTACGCTGGAGAATGGTAGCAATTTGAATGATCGGCTGAATTAGCCGACTAGGGAATATAACAAGGCCTTGTTCGGTCTACCGAAACCGTTAAGAAAGGCGCGAGACTCGACAGGATTAGGTTAAAAGGGTGTTCTCACAGTATTTATCTGTCTGTTCCATTTCAGCTCACTCATTTTCTTCAACATGAGCGAGGCCATCACAACCAGTCACGAATAAAACCTTCCACATTAAAAACGATCAAGTACTTTTGTATTGCAGCAAAGCGCCTATAGCGAGTGTTTCTCCATGTTCCGTTGACTTTCTTCCCCTATCCAAAACCCCACTAGCCTTACTGTCCCTTAAATGACAACGCTTCTTCACCGTTGATAGCTATAAATCAATAGATGGGAAACAGTCAGTTGAATTATGCTGAGCGGAGGTCGCAGTGATAGGCAATTCGAGAAAGGCGAAAAACCTTGACACAGCATCAACCGGTGCGGCGAGATAACCATATACAAATGCAAATAATTTTATCAAATCTTCTCCTTTCGTCTGCCCTCATTCTGTTCTGTCCTCCAGTGAAAACAAATCCTTGCTCAGCAACGAAATTTACTCTTGCTGTATTCGTCTTCGTCGCTTCGTTCGTCATTTCCAATCGCTCCGAAGCTATGCCGGCCCTATCGCCAGGGACGCCCCGTAGATGCTCTTTAGAACAGTAAATTAGTTGGGGATCTCCCAGTCTAGTCGGCCAGCTAGCATCGCGTTGCCATCTAATGATGTGCATATGCGTCATAACAGCGTAACCATCGTAAAGAGGTTCTCCAGGCTTGACAAACCCCCCTCGGAAGCCGTCAAGACCTCAAGACACCTCGGAGGGTATAGGAGTTCGAGTCGTGATGCCGTGAATGGTCGCCCATAAATTGCTGTATGGTGTATCCAGAGATGGTTCATTTGTCGATCATCGTAAGAGGGTATTGTATAATGGAACGATGTGCTTGTTCCCCTAGAATTTTTTTTGGTTCCATGCAACACTGCAACCTTTCACCATCGTAAACTCCATGATATGTATGTTGTTCTTTCCCAATCCGGGACGGCCGGAGAAACTTTGATGGAAGGTGATAAAACAATATTCCAAAATCAAATCTCATATTACAAGATATTATTAGTTCAAAACGAGACGGGAAAAAAAAATAGTCAAAACGCAATAATGCAGGTCGAACCGTTAATCGAAGTGAGATCGTGCTACGACGGGTTGAAGCATAGCGTCAAGTCAATGAAGGGAAATAAGTCTATGTCATAAGTCGTCTCTCGTTGTGTTGTGCTTGCGACGGAGATCTAACGCTCGGGGTGAAGGCGGATTGGATAGGTGATGGGGGCTTTAGAAGCAAGGTTCAAGGCTCTCCAGAAGGTAGTGGTAAGCTTAGCAAGATTGTCGCAGCAGTAGACGAATGGTTATTCGAAGTGCTCCGTACAGCCATCTCCCACTGTGGGTAGAAGTAGGCTGGATCAATGGAAGCGCGCAGTACCGGAACTGCGACCTGCATCAGACGAATCTATATATGACCCTGATTAGTAATGGATACTGGCAAAGGACTCAATATAGACTAACCGCTACCTCTCGGCATATGGCCGCGACTTCGTCCGCCGAAACCTTGACCAGCCTCTCCCCATTCTGGACCGCGCGGTTGCCTATCGGGAGCGTTACGGCTTGCTGCCCCATTAGCTCCTGGCCTCTGACTTCCAATAGCTCCCGGCGTTTCTCTAGCGCGCATGTGCGAGGCGTTTGAATCGAAACCCAAGCTCATAGAACTCATGTTGCCTGCTAACAAAGCGTCGGTGCTTGATGCAGCGTTTTGACCTGATGTCGGGGTTAAATTGGGGGGCGTGGTCAGCGAGTTTTGGGAAAAATCACCATAGCGGGCCCCAAGGCCGTTTCCAAGGCCGGCATAGCTCGAACCAGACGGGGCAGGGCTCGGACTGTGCGTGCGCAGATCTGCGAAACTCTTAGCCGCCCTTAGATTGTTTGGTATTCCATTCTCTGGACTGCCTGGCAATTCCAATGTAGGGCCCTGTCTGCCTAGTGCATGATAAGCACTGGAACCTATGCGAGATTCTGTAAAGTCATATGTAGCAGCGCGACTTAGCCCACGTCGGTGGTCTTCCCAGGAGACGTTAGGAAGCTGGCTCTGGGTATGGACGGGAGGTGAGTTCTGGGGCCGCTTCATGATCTGAATCTGTCTTCGATCAGCCTCCCCAACGGACCTATGCTCCAAACCCATGTTATGGGCAAGGATATGTATCTGTCGGCGCTGCTCAGGGGTAACATCGGGTGAGAAAATATGAACTTCGCGAGATGGATCATTTTTGAACAGGGTCAGCTGAGTATAAAACTCAAGAGTAGTAGGATCATTTAAATCGACATCGCCTATTAAAACAGGTTTAGTGATATCTTCACTGAGCAGGCGGTTTGTAGGAAACTTACGTAAAGGTGAATTACTTGGCTGCTTGTTGACACTGACGCCAAGAGCTTGTAACGCACTCTGCTGATGCATAGGAAGTGGTGCCCGATGCTGTTCTTCGAGCTGGCCTCGTTTTTCACGCTTCTCTCGATCAATCCTATCACGCTCATCTTGCGGTAGCATTTTCTTGTATTCAACGCGCAACTTGCGACCCATAACCTCCAATCCATTCATTTTCTGGATCACAATTGCAGTATCATCAGCTGTCGAGAAGTTGGCGAAGGCTAGCCCTCTGAATACACCTTTGTCGAAGTGGTAGTTGAAAGCATACGGCTGAGGGAGATTCATGGATGCCATGAGGCCTTGTAGAATCTCCTTTCGACACTGGAACTGGATATTCTTTATCACGATGGCCGTCGGGATGAGTTGTTCAGAATCGCCCGCACTAGGAGTAGTCATCATCCCTCGAGAATCCGCAGCAGCGCCAGCCATATTCGATAGGTCGTGTTCATTTCCGTTCATCGACATGTTCGGATCGTAGAGTTGAGGCATCGAGTGGACACCCAATCCGGATTGATCAGTCCACGTCTAAAGTTGAATGCCCTATCAGCACAGTCCCAATCATTTCCAATATATGCGAAAGGGGTACTCACCGTAGGCAGAGCAGCTCGCCGATTTACAGCCCTCACCGCTAGCCTGCCGTTACCATTCATGGGGCCGTTCATGGTGGCTACTCCGCCATTATAGCCCCACGTCTGGCTATTCTCCAGCATGTAGCCAGATTGCATCGCACTTGGTGCAACGCGATCAAATCTCGATAAAGATTCATAGCCCGCGCCGCCGAGACGGTCATCATGTCCGTATATCGAACCAGACGCCATGTGCTGTCCAAGAGATTCGAGAGGTCGTTGACCCGACCGGTTACCCCCTAAGCCCGAAGGTAGGCCAACGGTAGCATAACCTTGTCTTGTCGACCCAGGCGACCTGTTCGCTGTCGTCGGATAATCGTAATACATGTCGTGTTGTTGATTCATGATTGCCACAATGGGTATTGAGGGCTGGTGCAGCTGCTGTGGGGAGCCAGCAGGCTGCAGCTCCCTTTTTACACGTATATAGACGGGCGAAAACGCCTTGTTATGTTCTATGCTAGAACTTAAGACCTTGTCTTAGGTCTCTAGGGAAAGGAAGAGAAAGAGACAGGGCGCCGTCGTGAACCGCACTCTTTTGCAGAGACGAGGGTTACTCGTGCGTAAAAAATAGGTAAGTAGATAGGTAGTATCGGCTGGAAAGTTAGGCAGGATTGGCTGTGCAGTAAAAATGCAAGAAGCCGAAACGAAGATTAGGTCGGGTAATATGCCGTCACGGAGCTGAAATACCGGATAGCTAACTCCTGAGCGCCAGGTCGTCAGATCTTCCCTATATATGATAGGTCCTAAACCTCTAGAAAGGGGACTCAGGCCTGTCCTGAAGTTGATGCGGTGGAGAAAAAAAAAATTGGCCTGCAGCAAAGGCAGATTGAAAAAAAAAGGCGGCGAAGAATTGCGGGCTTGACCGCAGGGACCCCAACCTAGGTAAGTTAGGATTTTCTTTTCCTTGACTCTAGTTCTTTGATTTTTGATTTTTTTTTTTTTAACTTTCCTCCCCGTCCACCAGATGAAACCAAGGGCTAAACTGGAATTTTAGAGGATGACTGTACCCTCGAAAAGCTTTACTCGCTTTGGTCGCAAAAGTGTCGCCGTAAAAGTATGGCAGGTAGTAATTTATGGCGAAATGGATAAAGTTTATAGCGATTAAAAAGCAGGAGGGATAGTAACTGTGCCTGTACGCGACGCGCGAAGAGTTTAGATCCAATAAACCGACTTTCCAAGTTGGCTATTTAGGGGGGTAGTAGGTAAGTAAGCAAGGGTATGAGGATACGTAAGGCGTGATGGGTCAACCGGGGAACCTCTTGCGGTTCCAGGGGGGGACAACTAGAGGGCCTCGGCGGAAGGAATATGTAGCGATAGGATTGGATAGTTGACCGAAGTAAAACTGAAGCCGGTGCCTATCAAGTTGAACTGGAGAGTTCTTAATGATAGTTGGTTGAAAAGCAGAAGAAAGCTCCTAAGCTTCGGGAAAGCCCACAAGTAACGAAGCAGGTAACCAGTGTAATCGGCCTGGGGGTTGCTCTTTAAGTGGCTGTTAAAAATCTGGGTGTAGCTGAATGAGATACAAGCCAGACAAAGACTGAGGGACCAATCAGAGCCCGAGTTAGAGGGTGAGGAGGTACCACTCGGAGGAGGCCGCAGGATAGATGATGGCGAAAGAAGAAGGGAAGAAGAAGGGTAATGAAATACGGCAATATGCCTTAGGAGACAGCGATGATCATCGGGTAGATAATACGATAAGTAATTAAGGTAGTATTGTAGAATTTCGAGAAGACGAAAATATGTCCAGCTAGAATTTTTTCTTTCCAGAGCAAGGCATGGAAACTTGGCACTTGAGAGATCCCAGGGGAGATGGGGGGGCTAATAGGGTAGAAGGTGGATCGCGGATGGTTGATGGGAAAAAAAAAAACAATGCCAGAAGCTTAGAGGGAAATTATTGGTTTAGAAGTGATAAGGAGTATGTACCGTGCTCCAGCGATTCTGCTATCAATTTGCGCTTCCAGCTTTTAGGGGGAGGAAATCTCACTAACGGTTAGACGGGTTACGAAGTACGAGGTACAAAAACATGCGGAGGTAAAATTAAATGAACTTTTATACTGTGCTCGGAGCTTAAATTGGTCTATTTCTCGGGACGCTTAGGCCATCATCAAAGCCCCTAAGTCTCCAATTGCTCACAGTGCAGCGCAAACTCATAATTTACGGTGTATTAACATTACTTACTAGTGCACTACGTACATAAAGTAGCCCTAAAGCCTAAAGTAGTAGGTTAGGTAGGCATAAAAATGTGCCTCTGGTGCACGGGGCAACAGGATCGCCTCCCTCGTCAACAATCATCGTCATCCTTAACCTCAACATCAAGGCTAAAATACCTACCTTTTTAGCAAAACGTAATAGTATCAGAAATGTCAAAGCCATACGCACGTTACTTTAGGCATCTAATGAGATATTTTATCAGATTATCTGTTACCAGGAGAGAAACTCTCCGCCGGGTCCGAGACAGATACCTGCCTCACTTATACACAGTATCACCGGCATTGCTCCCCTAGCCCACCTAAGCTATGTGGCCCCATACGCATTTTACTTACCTAGGTAGCTTTTATTACCAGACTGGTTTATTACAATACAAGTCTAGGCGACCCGGTTGAGAAGGCCCTACTATACTACATCATTAAGCTATCTCGCGTATTACTCGAGTAGTTCCTCTGTGCCGGGCCTTATCACGGGGCAAGGCTACCTTGCCGAGTGAGATACACATTAAAAGCCTCGTGAGCATTCGCAACACACCCTCTTTTTCCGTCAACAGCTCCGCTTTTCAACACAATATCAAGTGACCTTTTCATATCATTCTCCAATACATATAGAAGAACGAAGAGCACATAAATGCAGCCGTCCTCTACATTAATTATTGTACCTTGGTCGTATTTGCATACTTTGCAGGGGGACCGTGGAGTTCCACCACGAGCAGTTGAACTTCATATAGGACAGCCTGCATTCACGGTTGGTAGGAATAATGAAAGACGTGAAACATGCATGCATGGCGTCGAGATCATACAGATTCCCTAAAAACGGCGACTGCAGAGAGACAATAAAAGACGCCAAAAGTGCACCAATAGCTCTCTTCTTCACCAGGGGTGAGGCGCCGAGATTTGCGAGCAAATATTTTTATACGGGACCCAACTACAGACCTTTTACCTGAATTCTTTCGATCCCTCTTCCTAAGTTCGAGTATTATACTTTACTACTTTACCTACCCAGGTAAGTAGGTAGGTAGGTAGGTAGGCATATTTGCTTATTTCCACGTATTTCCAGGTTTGATCCGGATTCGCGCCAGTATATACCTACATAATCCGCAGGCGTCCTCTTCGAAGAACACTCTAAATCCCTACGAGAATAATTCCAGAAACACCAACCGGATCAGATTAACGTCGCAGCCCAACTTTTTGTCATGTTTATAAACCCCGGCAGATGTTGAATCTCGACTCTCTTGTGACCCTGCATCTTGTGATGGAATGTGGAATGTGCCTGATGCACCCATTTCATGTAGATCACAAGCATTACATTACAGGGCCGCTGATCAAAGATACATAGAGCCAGTACCCGACATGCGCGAGGCGCAACATGCAGTGGATGTCACCATTCTGCGAGTCTTTTAATATGCAATCCCACCATAGCAACTTCTCCCCACGTATTAATGAGATGGGCCATCATTTCGGTCCAATCTTATGCGGGCAACAGTGCCCAACCTTACTTATCGAGCCGCATGTCATCCATTCATCCATCTATCCATCCTGTTTGCTCAAATAGACCAGACTTTATTCTGCCTCGTATGTACGAGGTATGTATGTGCCTACCTTAGGTACCTACATAAGGACAAGCGATTATCTCTATTGCTCTGTTCCCATGGTATTGGCATCATTCAATATCCATGGGAGGTATCCCTCGGCCTGTCAACTCTCCAGCCTGCCGGCTCGTCTGTGCGCTCACATACCCAGTTCCCAGGGTTCATTCCAAGATCAGATCGCAAATTGGTCCCAGCCTCCCCGGTCGAACCCCTAGGGATTCGAAATGATCGTTGACCATGGCCAACAAATCAGAAGGAGTCCTACATCTGCTTCGAGAAAATCGAGGCAACTCTCAATGGAACCTAGAATCTTGGCATATTCTGGAACTCATCTCCATCCATTACTACAACCCTCAATTACGTAGGTTTTCTCCTTTACCAGGTCTACATCATTTATTTTCTTACCCATCACTGCCTCCTTGCTCCTTAGTTTCCTGACCTAACGTCACATCAATGACGTTCTGGATCTGTGACAGTTGTTGGTAAGTTAATTACGGCTCGTCTTCCTCTGATACGATTTCCCGGTTACTGTGACTACAGGCAAGGTTAGCTAAAAGAGAGTATCCATGCCGGGCTTCAACAGATCAATCAACTACTCCGCCCCAAGTCCGTTTGTCCTGCGGAAGATTAACTAGTGGAGGTTGGTCCCCAAGCTGAAGAAGAAACGAGTTTATCTCAAGAACGGCGGAGAACGATTTGCCACGCCGATCCACGACTTGGGTAAGGCTGGTTCCCGTCGAGTTAGATACAGCTGGAAGATATCTTTGCAGACACCGTCAATTATTAGCTAGCTTTCTTCGCCATCAACATACGACGACCATGTTTCGTGTCTGTATGGCTAACTAGCGAGTCGAGCCTCGTGCCGAGGCGCCGCCCCTGAATGTATTGGTAAAGTGGAACTATTTTCAGTGTCGAGACCCAAGATTGTTTAGCTTATCAAGAGTATGTAAATGAAGTCCTGCTACGCCCTGCTTGCCAATGCCATAATACAATACTACCAGCAAGGATCGCTCTTTGTCAAGATGCCATCAAATTTGATAAGCCCATTTCCTGGTCTCAGCGGGGGAAGACACTAAGCTTTTCTGTCTCGGGAGCTGACAGCAGGAGAGTACCTACCTAGGTAGCGTCGAGCCAGTCATCATCCAATCGGTAAGTTCCCGTGCTCTGCCTTTCTCCTCTCGTTTCTGAGGAATTACCAATGTGAGGTGCGGCAAATAGGCTGTATTGACTCACATCAACGTTCGAAAAGATATTATCACGTCAGGGAGAAATTTCCAACTTACCACGTTCTACACATAGATCGCTGGAAAGATTTTTTTTTTTTTTTTTTTTTTTTCTCAAGCCGAAGTTTTCCGTTGGGGCGAGACAGGGCAATTATTACTACAGAAATTTCTTTGCTGCCAAGGCAATAAATAACTAGCTTCTTTATTCATTCCTTCTTAGACCATCGGCTGTGTTCCGAATTAGCGAATATTCCAGCAATGAAACCCCTTTTCATATGCTATTATGTATAGTACAAGACAGACATAGAAGGTACTTACTTGAAATCAAATTTCGTGAAAAATATGTTTTCTCCGTCAAGACAAATTGGACGTGCTAACGTATGTCGTGTTACTCTCTATTCCACAGCCATCTTCTACACAATATAGTCACTAACCATCACAATACTATATATAACTAATATTTAACAGTTATGATGATTTAATACACCCAGTCAACCATTTTGCTGAAGTCTTACCTTTTAAGACATTTTAAGGCAACGTTTAAACAGGCAGGCAAGGGCAGCAAACCGCCACAAGCAGCCGTGGTGTACCCAAGAACTGATCTGTCTTACCATTCGCCAGAAATTCCATAAGCCTACTTTGATTTAGCTAGAATCATGGGTATTGAGAGAGCATAATCGATCGGGCCTCGTTAAAATACATTAGGTAGGTACCTACCTATAATAGATTTTAATGCAACCCAGTGCAATTTAAGCTACATGTATTCAAGAACATGGAATCAACTACAAATTCGATATTACCTTCTAAGTGTTTAATTCGTATTACCGACAGTGTCTGGATCCGGGTCCCTGTCAGTATAATGGATTTTCATTGATTTAGGCAGGTACATTGGTCATATCTTATGTATAAACAACGGGAACGTTACCAATTTGCTCAGTTTCCTAGCACAGCCCACTGCTACGTATACCTCACGAGTCGTACACTCTCTATTATAGTAACCTACCTAATAGCAACTCCATTCGTTAAATATTGAGACTGATCTTTTGGTCAGCTTATACCGGACGAGCAAAATCTCGGCAATACGCTGATAAGGATCAGCATGTTCAAAGCTGATTAATTCAAGCTCGAGCAAAAAGAGCTTATTTCTGAGCTGAAGTCTAACAAACAGCATATAGTCAATTGCAAGATGCAATGGTAGCTGAGCTAGATATTCTAGCGGGGAAGTAATATGTTTGTCTACCCCTCTCACCTTGTTGAATGCAATGTCTCTCTAGCTGTCTTACCCGACGGATCAGTGGCGGATTTTCGCCGCACATGGAGAGACCCGGCAGGATCTGAATAGGCATCTTGCATCCGGAGCCGGTAGCACACTCTGCATTTTCTTCAAGCATGATGCCTACTTCTACATACAATTGGCGAGGTTTGTACGACCCCGAGTTCGCCGTTCAAATAAACAGCCTCGTTGCTTCTCACGAAATCCTAGACCATACCCTATCCAACTACAAACACACTTGCGTAAGCTCGTCACGTTGAGGTTTATTATTAGGTACTTAAAGAAGTACTATAAACGGCAGCTAGGTGGTTGGATCGTACGAATCTATATGGCTCTCAAATATAGGTACTCATTTACCATGTAGCCAGAGCAACTTGGTTCCAGAATCATGAGCATCTTCGTAGGACAACCTTACTAAATAAAAGAATGACAAGAGTTAGTCAGCTACATTCAACATCAACAGGTTAACTGCAGGTTAATTTCCCTCGCACAAAAACCAAACAGACTTTCCGACCTCCCCTGTAGACTTAACACAACCCCTACGCGTAAAGGCTCTATAATCAATGAAAGCGGCTCATCGCGAAACAATACAACCTTCATTATCATCATCTCGCCCACCAGCTTTTACGATAGTTCGAACAGCCACGTTTTCGCATCCGGGGTTGTCCCACTGCTCTCCCGAATAGCTCGCCATATAGATGAGTCTATACCAGCGATCCTTCCCCTCTGGGCCCTCCGGACAAGCCGAGAAGCCAATTATCTCAGCAATAGCGTCGTGGATGAGCTTATAAGTACCAACGTCTGCGTTCACCTCTCGCTGAAGGACCCATTTGGTATCCACAGACATGGGCAGAGCGTTAGGACCGGGTAGCCCGGTCACATTCGCGAACAGGAAGTCAAACTTGGCGAAACGGTGCGGCGAGATCGAGCTCATGTTGAGGTACCCCGTTGGCCCTAATTCGTACACTTTGTTGTTCTTGTCTCGCCCCACGGCATAGAGCGAGTTGTTCCAGAAGCGGGTCATGAGCACGGGGGACAAGTCGTCTATAACGACCAAGCCACCTGCCGGCAACCCGGCCAGCGGGCGCAGCTTGACTTGCTTGTTGTTGAGGTTTGAGCCTTTCTTGTCGGAAAGGATGGTCCAGGTGAGGTAGCTAGTGTCGCCGATGCTGCTAGTGCTATCCAATGTCGGAGGAGGATGTCGGCATAGTGCACTGATAGGCACGGCGCTCGAATAGACAAGTAGAGCTACGGCAGCAGCAACTTTGTTTAGCAGCATTTCAAAGATAAGAATATGGAGAACTCAGCAGTGACTCTCATTCGTAAATAGTTTTGAGAAACTTGCTGGTATTGGATGTGCGATATAGTCATTGCAGGCATGATTATATTCCGGCTAGAGGTGCTTTTATGCTCCGCCGGGATATTGTTTGTACTCATCAATATACCCTTTCTCATCGTTAGGGCTTGGATTTCGTTTACACAATACAGACGTGGCCGTGTTCAAGCCAGCTTCATTCCGTCGAACCATGACAGCAGCGATAGGATCAGTTCCGTTACTTGAGACTAGGTGGCAGTTGACGGCTAGACTGGCTAAGAGCCTACCTAGTATACTTAAGCTACCTAGGTACCCCTAAAATAGACTGCGTACCGCTTCAGAGCAAACCTGAATACACCTTATCAAACTTATCTCCGTACAGATCCTAAGGAATCAGTCCATCGGCTTCGTTCATGCGTTGATGTAACGAACCTCAGCCAACACACCAGGACTTGAAGTACTATTCGGGAGGTGACTCTATTGCTAATGGCAAGCTAGGTGGTAGGGATGCATTTAATTCTAGAGGTAGTAAAATTTGGATGAGACATAATGACACATTTTGGTTACGACTGCGTTATGACTCCTATCTATCCGTCTGCATTTGTATACGAGCTGGACCAAAGTTTGTGAATGGTATTTCTCTGTATTTTTCATTCTTAAAGATGAGGCTTAGTGCCTTAAACATATTAGATAGGTAAATTGCCAAAAATCTCGTTTGATAAAGTTTATTGAAGGATTACTTGAGATAGTAATTCTCTATGAGTAAAAGTCATAAGACTTAGAGGTTATATTGATGAATACCGTCGTATTGTATTACACACAATATGATTTTAAATCTTCTTTCAATATCCCTTGGAGCTGGCGCACATCGTTACCTGCAATTTTTACAAGAAATTAATTTTGTTTCCTCTACTAGCTTGTTAATATATCTTCTGGCCTGTAATTCTTCTTTTCAAACCCTAATGACAACGCTATAAGTACAGGGAGTAAGCAGATTGCTGCTTGATAGAGCCCAGCCCAGTAGTGAAACTTGGTATTTAGCAAAATGATGTCTAGAAACCTGCGGAGATGGTCCGGGACTAGTCGTCAGGTCTCTTGTTTGACACTAAAGGTCATTGAATCAAGTTGTCACTAGGCGTTACCAAAAAGTAGGGAAACAAATTCGCTGTTCCGCAAGGAACTCTAACTTGAATACGAGAAACCGCGGTTATACACACTGAGAATATACTTTGTTCTAGATATTTGATCTCAAATCCTGACACCAACATCACACAGCCGCCCCAGTTGGTAGCTTTCAACCACCAGGTATAAAGTAAGACTTGCAGCTCATATTCGATAATGTTTGCATAGGTACATCTCTTCCTCCTTTTTTCTATGATATTAAAATTTAAAATTCGTCGCAGAAGCACAATAAAGACACGCCTATTGTACTAACAATAAGGGAGCAGATAATCTCGAATATAAGTCTGAAAAATCAAGTCCTTCCTGACATCCGAATATCGAAACAGAGACCGGTCTAGGAACCGACAATACCTGGCTACTAAAACCCACCGAAAATGGGGACCCTAGTATTTCTTCCATTACACGAAATCGGCATACAAGTCGAATAGACATATCAAAGTATAACTCATTAAAATGATATTGGATCATTAAAGGTTTTTAGCATTCAATATTTTAGGTACGAGTGATATTCGGTACTTACGTGTACTTTATACGTATATGATTTTAGGGTTGAAGCCAAGGTACCCGCCTTGTATCGAGATATCTACCTAGGCTAGGTACCCAGGTACCTGAATTGAAGGCCAGGATCATATCATGTGGCTGTAGAGCAATGCAAGCCACACTACTTCGGCTGATGCAGGTATCCACCTGATTGACGTAGAATGGATCTTCATTCAACCTTAAACGTCCACAGCTAATCTACATTCCAATATCAAAGTCCACCTTCCATTCATGCGCGATTCTTTTTCTGCGCGACACTTCCGCCTTTACTCTGAACTACTTTGAAGCTGGCTTTCTAGTCGTCTACTTTTACTCCAAGTATAAAATGGCACTAGAATGGCTTCAAATGCAGCATGTATGCTGCCGTCGCTCTTCGTCAATCTTCATGCCGCCATCCCCTTGACTATCTAACCTTGCTGGTCAACCGCAATGTGGTTGATACTTCGTCATTTGCGCATCCCGCTTCCTGTTAGTTTATATGCGCTTGAAGATGTGAGTATACCAACAAACTAATTCTCTTCAACTTCCTGTCTTTCAATCTGTATTCACTTGGTGTAGCACGCTTTTGATATCTTGTCTTGCACTCGTCAAAGACAACTCTCTCTCCTCTGGACAAGCGGCTGATGATTAATAGCCGGAGATTTACCGTCAGTCACATCGTAACTAAATAAGGCTTAGTGCCACGGGAAAGCTGGGCGCTATGGAAGGTGGGGTCATTTTCTCACCTTTCGGGGCTTCTGGAGGCAAGATTTGATGCCTGGCTCAGTGCCAATAGCCCAGCCTAACCAACTACAACAGAGCATTGAGTCAAACCAAATAGGCAAGCAACAGCAGCCTACAGTTAACTCACAGCTTTCCTTTCCCGCCCCAGCCCGCCTACAACGGTAGCCCGCCCCTTCCAACTACACCGCGCCGCCTCTCGATTTTCCAGCGCCTCCGACCCCAAATATCTACTGCAACAATAAAAAAAAAACACAAACAACGAAAACAATTTTCACCAACAAACAATTTCGACGCGAAAGTTCAACCATCCACCCCAAAATCGACGACATCTTTTTCTTCGTCTCCCCGAAACTCGCTCGATTTTATTACCATTAAAAATTATCGATTTCGCGCATACCAATATAAACAATGGCTGGTGGAAAAGGCAAATCGGCCGGCGGCAAGAGTTCGGGTGGGAAGACTTCGGCTGCTGAGGCTCCCAAGAAGCAGCAAAGCCATTCTGCTCGTGCTGGACTTCAGGTAAGATGTTATTTTGTCACATAATATTGATGCATCGCGATTTTTTTTTTGCCTGTTCGGTTCGTTGAGATGTTCATGTCTCCGCATTATGAGCTCCCGTCGATATCGCCGCGTACCCCTCGATTTGTTGAATGACGCGCAACGCTTTCTACACAACACGCACTATCCAACCACCCCGATGGCTGTATCAATCTGACGAGCTTCAATTTCGACTGCAAATTTAGCTAGCGCAGACGTCATTAAGCCTGTCCCATTTTTCCCCGGTTCTATAGCATTATATGTATAGATATATCTGCTAGATTTAACGAAACTATCAAGGGCCTGCGATGCGATGCGATCTTACCGTCCTCCCCTCTCTCAACACTGGTTATACTCATTACTTTAGCTCGGTTCACTGTTTGCAGTTACGCCTTGCTTTTCTTTTCTGGAAAATTTATGCTGTTCTTGTAGAGTCGAGCTTTACTAACATAATGATATAGTTTCCCTGTGGTCGTGTTAAGCGTTTCTTGAAGCAAAACACCCAGAACAAGATGCGCGTTGGTGCCAAGGCTGCCGTCTACGTTACAGCCGTCCTCGAGTATCTTACTGCCGAGGTTCTCGAGCTTGCAGGCGTGAGTCATCTTCTTTATTCTCTTTGTGCCACATTGCCACTATACTTGCACACACTTTGCCTAGTCCTGGTTCCACAGGCCAACATGTAGGATAGAAGCTAATCATAATCTTTCCAGAACGCCGCCAAGGATCTAAAGGTCAAGCGTATCACTCCTCGCCATCTCCAGTTGGCTATCCGCGGTGACGAAGAACTGGACACGCTGATTCGCGCGACCATCGCTTTTGGTGGTGTTCTACCCCACATCAACCGTGCTCTACTACTTAAGGTCGAGCAGAAGAAGAAGAACAAGGCTATCGAAGCTTAGGTTATCTGCGATGTCGATGGTTTGGAGTTACCAGTGTATACGGTCTTTCGTTTCTGGGTGTTTCTATTATGTGGAACGAAGTTCTCCGCCTTCGGAGAAAGGCCGTGCGGTTCGCGACCTTAAGGCGGTTGATTAGAACGACATAATTATGGAATTATGACTGCGCTGAGTTTTTTTCGGCTCTGGGTTGGCTGCTTGTCATGATATCTTATAGGAGATCTAAAGCAGGTCAAAAGCGCTCATCGGGTAATGCTGGCAAGGCGCATAGCTAGACAAGCTGGCTTTGATGATTCATTCGTAAGGATGGGTTGAGATACCGAATGCTGTGCTAACCTTGTGAGGTCTTGCCAGAAGCAGCAAATAATATTATATTGCTTCGATTTATACACGATTCTCAGTAGTTGGATATATAAAGTGAAGTTGTATTCTTATGGCAAAAATCTTACACCGCAGAGTTGACGGCAGGCGTGAGTCTACATTTCGTACTGATGTTATTTGCTCTAAGTGGTATTTGGGATACTTTGCAATGCTAATCAAATTAAAAGAGAATGGCTTCTAACATGCATGGACTATGTGTTATTATCGTATAACCATTTTCAATATTGGCAACTATTTCAAACATACCTCCTAACATAGCAAATTTCGTCAATGCCTGGCGTTAGTATGCCTTGAGAAAGAACACTCAAATACTTCACGGAACAAATAGCGGTACAGGGAATGACCATTGCTGTAATCTTGCGTAGGGAGTTTTTCACACAACCACTGTCCCTGCTTCTTCGACCTTCGACTGTAAAAACTATTCAGTGTAAACCAAGGGCCAAAACGAACCTCTGATATTCATAAATAGGAGAAATAGTAGCCTTCGAGTCGATCGAGGTGTTTTATTAGGTGATAGTATTTCTGTCAACAGTTTAGCACTTATGATGCTACTCTAACCCTAAGCCAGCACTATGGGACGATCATAAGGTTAGCCTTTGCGAAGGTTTGTAATCTAAGCGTAGAACTGGTTTGTTCTAATAGACTGTGCCCTACGCCACGGTCAAGGGTCGAGGTTACGTCTCATCTTTGTGTAAATAGATATTAGTAATATATAGTTTATAGCAAGCTGCAAACCCCTTGATGTAAGAAACCCAGAGCAGCACCTTATTTTCATCATCGATTTTTGTTTTTTTCTTTCTTTTTCTTCTCGACCTCCTCCTTCCGGAGCATATTCTCAGATTGTTCGTCTGGTATTGCAACGCCCATAATGTATGCAATATGAACTAGTGATTTTACATGCGGGCCATACCTTTTATAGCGTTAGCTTCTCTCTATTTCTTCGTCCGAATTATTATGAGACGAGACTGAGAAGTGGGAAAGCAAGGGAAAGCAATCCCATTTAAGCTTGATGAGAGACGACGGTTTTGGGGCTGGATAATGAATGTAGGTAGCTAGGAGCTTTTCATCCTAGATGGCTCAGTAGTGTAACGGTTTGTAAATCATCCTAAACTATGGCAAAAGAGGATCGTGCTTGGAGATACCGTCTCATGTATCGGGTATTCATGACATTTACGTCATGTAGAGATATAACAGGAAGTTAAGGAAGTAAAGGAAGAAAAAAGAAAGATGGTTCATCTCTTTAGCGAAAATATGTGAATTGAACCGAGGATGAAAGATTGGTATAGCTCCAAGCCGACTATCCGAGGTTTTTAAATAAACCCAGGGCGATCTAGCAGTCAGAATCTTATATATATATACCATGCTAATATAATACGACTTCGGAGTTGTATCATAGTTGCCCGATGATTTTTCGAGCTAGCTGGCTAGATAGGTTATACTCATTCTGGATACCTATGTAATCCGATTGCTTGCTAGTAGTCATTCCAAGTGGCTGGTTTCTCTTATCATAAGGTTAAGGCAAGGGATCTATCGGAACTATCGGTGCGGCGGAGCAGGTAGTTAAGATAACTACTTTGATCATATTTTAGATGATCTGCTCCATACCCTGTCTCGCAGGTATTTTAACTTTTCTTCGACCGGTCTCTTACACACCCCCACAGCCTCGGGAAATTCCATTGTTGACCGCTGCTTGGAGAGGTCTATGCGCACCTAGTAATATGTAGATTTTCACAGTCACGAGGACTCCTTTCCAGGGTTCTGCATCGCTTCGGCTGTACCAGGGTATTTTTAGCACTGCTCATTCGAAACACTAGTAGATAGTGATGATAATCGTGATCAATAGATATTTTTTCAGACCACGTATGACCTCTTGGTTTACTTCGTCATTTTTGCTCTTGATGGTGGCGTCGTGTGGCTCCAGGAATCGTATGATTGCTCGTTCAGCTATCATATGTGTGTATCGACTCACGCGATCTTTTGAAGCCGAACGGGACAATATCGTAGTAAAATGAATCTCTTTGTAATCACCGAAATCTGTAACGTCGATGAAGCTAATAGATACTTGGAATTTTATTAACTTGGAATATGTCCGATGGCGCAATACCTGAGTATAGAAGCTTCGCTAGCCTTACTTAGTTACTTACCTAGGTAGTTATCACGTCGAGAAACTCTTAGCTAATATCATAGCTAAACGATGCATGATAAGATCAGGTATAGTAAAATGTGATAAGTCATTTCACCTAGAAGCGCGCAAAAGGTTCTCGAAAAAAATAAAAAATATTAAAGATATCCTTGCGGGTTCAAATTGATCTTAGATTATCCACCGGTCATCCTTTTAGAGCTTAGAGGCTCTTACTAGGTTAGTGTGATGAAGAATTATGTCCACGTATTATATGGGGTTTTAGGGGAACGGCTGCATCCGATCGGCATTGAAACTCGAACTCCTGCTTCTAGAAAGAATTTTGTAAGATTTTAGTTGATCCGTTACCACGGTTAAATTCGACGACTGTCCACAGGTTTGGAAACCAATGAAAGACGGCCATTCGAGGGTTTTACTGGTGATGGGGCGCGTATGTAATTTCGCGTGCTTTTGCTGAAGAATTATAATGCCATTGTTATTATACCTACGTAACCTAAGGTACCTAACACATGCAAAATGTAAATGTTTGCTGCATCGTGGGAAAGAATACAAAAAATAGTAGGAAATCAAGCCACGTGGCAGTTCATTGATCATTGATAAGAGCCTAATATTCTTGGGCACTATTATACTACTTCTTCATTACCTACCTATTTGTTAGTTACCGTAGTTAGTTACCGGTTTTCTTTTTCTTTTTTTCTGTTCCTCTTGAATTGCAAGTGTGGTTAAGATACTTATGTCTTTCCTACTACTTACTTGTCTTAGCTCGTCTGACAAATTGCTAGGAGATGAACTAGCGATGGGGTAACCGAGAGCTTCCCGAGGGAGGGAAATGACGATATCTTTTCATTTTTCATCATACCCTTGTCTATGGTGTGTGTTTGCCTGTCGCGTCCGGGGTTAGCTGTCTGCTAGTTTAGGTTTCTACTAGACGATCGGCACCTAGCGGTGGCGGTCAGTCAAAATAGGTATATACGTATGTATGTAGTATGTAGGTAGGTAGTACGTGTGTAACTTTTCTCTTGTTCTTTTTTTGGTTTATGAATTAATTGAAAAGTCTTTTTAAGTAGGCTATAGCTAAGCGAATGGAATCGCTTATAGTTTAAGGTTGCATGCATCTTCTCAATTGGAAGGATGCCTTAGTGACATATGTAAGGTAGGTAGTATATAACTTTGGACAAAATGGTAAGCAAATAAGCTTATTTTTTATTTTTGAATCCTTTTATAAAAGCCCCTATGTTCGGTGAGAGAGGGTGAAAGGATGAGATCATTTTTTTACTCCGACGAGAACCTTAACCTGGTTAATTAATACCGCCTGCCGAAGCTCTCTTTTGGGCGTCCTGAGCGTTCCTTCCACGTCTTTACCTTTTTACCATGTAAGTATTCACCACATCCTATCTGAAACGTGCAGGTGCGCTAACGCAAGACTAACTAGCCTTGCACTTTTGACAGTCCCTGGCAGCCCTAGTAGTTGGTGCCAGCACTAAGAGGGTCCGCCAACCCAGGACTTAGATACTCTAGGTTAGTAACTTGTCACATCAAGAAAAAAAACTTGTGGGGACCTCCGGCAGCGATGTGGGTAATTCATGGTCTCTATGGAATGTAACTTATTAAAACCCTTTGAACCATTTGCTCCCAGCTAACCCAGAGACTTGTCCCACTGTATATTTATTACCTAGGGCTTGTAGTTTTTCTCGTCTTTTTGGTGAACCTCAGACCTCAAACCTCTTGTTCCTGACTAACTTTCTCAAAAAGGACAATCTGACAAGGTGGAGAGAGCGGAGAAGAGCCAAAAAAAAAAAGAAAGCGTATATTCCAAAATTGTGCCGGCAACGAGCTAACTACCTATACTTCCTTGGTGTATGTTTCGTTGTTTAGGATCGGAAACTTTAAAATCTACTTATCTCCACTTCGCTACTATTTCGAGGGCAACTCGCGTAGGATAAAGACCGTGTGTTGCTATACTAAGTAGTCTAAAAGAAAAAGGAAACCGAACTTCCTTGTTCCTAGCACAATGGGGACAGTCCGAGATCTCCGCGCGGGCCGCTCGAATCAGCCCTGGATTGACTTTCTGGATAACGAGATCGCTACTGCTGACCCGCAAACCACCAGACATGCAATCGCCAAAATCTTCAGACGATCTCTATTCTCAACGAGGGGGTGTCTGCCTTCAGATGCGGCTCTACAGTTAGATACTTACTATCAGGAAACATATCTACCCTCCAATCCCGAACTGAAGGACCAAGATGATAAAGGCATGGTCGCGTTCCTTGCCGGACTTTACGGACTTGTGGTCGATTTGATGTTTTATATCCCTTACCACCATGGCTTACAATATACCCTTATTGACTTCCTCTACGAGCTTCGACATCTACCGCCCAAGGAGATCAAATTTGAAGGTGTACGCGAATTATCTCTACTGTACAAACTATCCACTTGACTTACACTAGCGACATAGGAAACTTGCCTTATCTACGAAGAGGAGCCTGTCCTTGAAAAAATGATGAACGAGAAATGGGAAGTCAACAATCGTACGGATTTAAGAGATCTCCGCCAGCAGTTAGTATCTGGTCACGCTAACGTAGTCTATAGCAATAACAAAGGATGAGCCTGACCCTGAGGAGCTTGAGAAAAAGTGCTCAGCGTGGGTTAATGTTTCCGCCTTCGCTGCCCGCTGCATTGAAGCCGGGTTTGCCGACCACTTCAAGGAGAAATGCACAATCCCTTGTATGGATATCGCAAAGGCTCTCGAGGAGGACCACCCCCCTGGCATTAAGCGCAACTGCTTGATAAGAGTGGCAGTGCAATACATCATGATCGCAGGCGCCAAGATATGTCAGCAGAAGATCGGAAAAGCAAAGACCGAAGAGCAACAAATGTGGCTCGGAAAGTGGAAAATCTGGGCGGAGAAGCTGCTTCAACTCGCCGAGCAAAATGAGCTCGAGCCAGGCCTAACATCCGAAGTGCGAGAGGCCCACGGGACTATGGTGGCTTTGCAACCTCGCCTGTTTAAGTTTAAACGCTAAATGGCGAGATCGTAGGAGTTTTCGGGCGACTTGTTGGGTTGGAAAAATTTGGTGAGGTGGCCGGACCATGATTCGCTGTTTCTTCATTTTCCTTATATGTCTCTTCAATTTCCACTTGCAGCGCGGCCGTTTCAAGGGGCGTTTGTGTACTAGATTTCAATTCCCTTTGGGTGGATCAGATTACGTTGGACTGTTGGATGGTCGGGACTAGGGCTCGAGCTTCTACTAGGAGGCGGTTACGAGTGTCTTGTGTACCGGAATCCTTCGGAAGGGTTTCCTTTATCCAAGGAAGTCTTCACGTTGTTGGGGCTTGTTCGATATTTTTGTCTGGGGAAATAATGGCTTAGGCATAGGGAGTTGGCAGATCAACTTGACGCGCCGGATTGAAGTAAGACATAATTTTAAATATGCAGTAAATTATAGCGAGAGAAGTCGACGAATATCTAGTATATATCTAGCTTCCTTGCTTATCAGAACCTCTTCTCTAATATCGTAATTTACAGCAAATTTGTGTTAGGATATTATTCCGCTACCATCCTCGTTCCCTTGGAAGTCTCTTCGATATTGACAAGGCTACTAAACATAAGTCAGCATAGATTCTTCTATACTAACGCCCAACGTGTAAGTAGCCATAGTAGCCATAGTAGCCATCATAGATATATGATTGGGTCACAGACAGTTCTATCTCTCGGGATATTTTTCATCAGATCGGAATGTACCCATTTAACCTCAAGTAGATACATTATTATGGCCTATTAGCTTAGAACTACCCACTACATTACCTACCTAGGTATCTAGGTAGGTTAGGTAACTATTCACATTATTATGGTCGTGATGGCTATTAAGTCCAGAGTGCATAATGAGTACCTACTTAACCTTTTCTGATCTAGTTAGCTCCGTATATAGGTCTAATACAACCCACGTTACAGTAAGTGGTGGTGGTAATATATCATATAGTGTCTACGGCTTCCGCCGCGTATAATGATTCAGAAGTGAAGCGTAGAAGCCGGTCTATATGCACCCCCGGACATAGACTATAGGTATTACAAACATGGCCATTCGCGTGTCGAACCTTTGCATAATTATATCAAGTATCTGAAATGGCTTTGTCTTATAAATAATCCTCGACGGCACTGCCATGCTTTTCATTTTCCTGGCACGTTTTTTTCGCTTTGTCGTACAAGTGATCTCGCTTTACTATAAACTTCCAATAGACCTGCCTTGTCCATCTCCTTCTTATACCTTTGTCGTTAGTCAATGAGTAAAGCGCCGAGCTACCACCTCATCAGCATCACGCGTATCCTCTAATACAAGGCATGAATGAAAGTGTATATCCCACAAAGGTTGAAAAGATAACATACCGATGTATATGTGCCTCGCATCTACCGACGAATCATCGATCGAGGGACTAATTCAAGGCATATATAGACCTTAACCCTTTGTTGTAGATACCCGAACAAAGTAGCAGCATCCTGTATAGGTGTCTATCACCTAGGAATGGGATGAGGTCCGCTAGATACCTGACTGTATATATAGGACCCAGCCCCAACAAGTCACTTACACACACAGTTTCGTTATTTCATTTTTTCCCCCTCTCTCTTACTCTCCTTTTTAGTAGTGTTGCCTTCTCTAAATCAGTCTTTCCTTTTCCTACACTCCTTATAGAGACCCCCTAAGTCTCATCTAATATTGAAACCAATTACTCTCCTTATTTTAATGATTTCTTATCACGGACCCTAGAGGTACTGTGCATTTAGACGAATCGTCATCGAGGTATTTAGTGGAGTCAAAAAACGCAGATTCGGTGTTACTAGTCACAACTTTTGCAGTTTGTATTTTTGCAAGCAAACAGCTCGTCTCGCATAACAATCGTCTACCTAGCTGTTAAAGTGTTATATAAAATCAGAAAAAAAGCTCGAGGAAAAAGAAAATGCCTTCACGTAGAGCGTTGCCGACGCTTTCCATATTCTCACGGAAGTCTACCCCTCCGTCTCCAGCCCCTAATTCCTCGCCATCGCCCGATATTCGAACTACTTCCAATCCCTTAACACCACCTGCTCGACTACATCTTCGACATATCTTACCCTCAACACCAGATGGCGTACCTACACCACCACCCCCTCCTCGAAAACCATTTCCCTGGTTATGGCAGTGTCACTTGTGTGATACTGTCTATCGGATCGGCTGTACACGCCGCTGCCTAGTCTGCTCTCACGACTATTGTCTCTCAGCAAACCCACCGAAAACAACGAGAGGAAAGAAACGTCGCCGCAGCGCGATGTGTGTTTCCGAATTTGACTACAACGGGTGGGCAGAATGGGGGGCATGGCGTCGGAAGGTTCTTGGTATGGAGAAGCAGCGCGAGCAGGACTTTTTGAAGGAGACGCATAATTGCATTACCGACTGCAACTATCCGTCCGAGTGCCACCACGTCAGGTATAAATTGCGCACGGAAGCATTCAAAAAGAGATTACTCCATGCGCTTCCAGAGGAGCCGCAATCACCACCAATCGTGGCAAGCGTGCCGATGAGTCCTGACGATGACTTATTTTTGAACGAGGCAAGGGAACTGCTCGAAGAGGACGATATAGAAAATAAGCAGAAAAGCCCTACCAGTCCTAAGAGTCCGCTCAGCCAAACGAGCTTTCCCTCGGATGAACCTAAGCGAAAAGAGGACAAGGTATGGTGGACCGAAGAGCAAGATACAAGCACCAAATCAGAACGGGAGATTCAGAAGCCGACTGATGCTGAGTTAGAAGAAGCAGGCAAGGAAAATGCATCCACGGCTGGCACTGAAGGGTTTGATTCGGAAACGCTACACGCTATCCTGGCGGAGGATGAGAGTATGATGCCTCTTGACCTAGTCGGCTACGCCGTAAGTACACGAAGCAATGGAAACCACGACAGCGTATTAACTGCGCAGAGTTCTACCGACACGGATAGAAGTGATGATCAGGAGGGGTCTACAGATAGTGACTCTGACAGCGTCTCAGTGTCATCTTTAGCTTCTTCGTCGTCATCTGTCGACGGACAGTGGCTACTGGCTAGCACATATATACCTTCTTCTTCTGGTGGTGATGGTGGTAAATATAGAGAAAGTCAATCTGAAAAGGAAACAGAATAAGGCGATGATTTATAGAACCTGGGGTTCATTCATGACGAATTAACGGGTTGATATTAGCAGCGAGGACTAGTATCGGTATTTTTATTCTTACGTAGCGAACATGAGTTAAGATATATTGCGTCATGGCATTATGAGGATTTACAAGGTTATCTTTTAATTAATTATATAGGGTGGTATTCTCTCGTTGTGATAGAATCATCCAATATACGAACATTCTAATGAATTCTTTGTCTGTATCTAGCAACGGTAAAGTTTATGTGCTTTAATTCTACCTAGGTAATAATGAATTAAAATAATAATCTGAATACATAAGGTAAAGTTGCTAATGTATGTTATTTCTGATGTCTGATTAAATAATTCTATCTTAGATCTGGGTATAAAAGGAAGTTAACTTTGAAGTCAAAATTAAGGAAGGGTTACTTTGTGCCATCACGTCCCTTGCGTCTTTGAGGGACAAAGCTTACGCCACAGTACGTACAATGGATGTCATCCAGGTAACCAATAGCCACATTCAGGTACATAGTACTACATGGAGTGGACCCCCGCTTCGTGGGTCTAATATCGGTACGTACATGTAGAGCTACCGTATCCCTGTTGGTCGGATACGCGTTAAGCATATTCAATTTACGCGTCTTTTCAACGGAAATTCTTAAAAGTTCAATTGGACGGAAATATTCAAACTACAGTGCATAAACTAAAGGAGTCCTCCTAAGACTATCTAATATTGACAGGTACATTCTCTATTACAGAGAGAAGTAGTATTCTTAAGGGAACTTTGCGTTGAGAGAAGCTACTATAACAGGAAACATTTTCCTTACTGAAATTCACGATAAAGAGAGCAGCGACAATATCGTCGCTGACGCCTAGAACATCAACATGTCCGACTTCGAAGATGAGATGGACATTGATGCCCCTTCAAAATCCAATGATATCACATTTTCTTCTGATAACACTGCCAAGGGCAAGCGTAGTGCTGCCAACCTACCTGTTGAAGCAGAAGATTCCTTACCATGGTAGGATTGCGATGGAACCTCCTATGCGTCTCTCGTACCTTATTGCTAACTCAGAAAAACTAGGGTTGAGAAGTACCGACCTGTTTCTTTATCTGACGTCTCTGGCCACCAAGATATCCTAGCAACGATCAACAAGTTTGTCGATTCGAACCGCTTACCCCATCTCCTCCTTTACGGCCCTCCAGGAACTGGTAAAACATCTACCATTCTAGCGCTTGCGAGACGTATATACGGGGCAGAGAATACACGACAGATGGTTCTAGAGTTAAACGCCTCAGATGACCGAGGTATCGACGTTGTTCGTGAGCAAATCAAAACATTTGCCTCGACGAAGCAGATATTTACGATGGGCGGTGCATCACGCCCCGGCGGCATGGCGAGCTATAAGCTTATCATTCTTGACGAAGCTGATGCGATGACAAACACTGCCCAGATGGCCTTACGAAGAATCATGGAGAAATATACAGCAAACACGCGATTTTGTATTATTGCCAACTATACCCACAAACTATCGCCCGCATTGCTGTCTCGATGTACACGCTTTAGATTCAGTCCTCTTAAAGAAGACGATATCAGGGTCTTGGTGGATAAGGTTATTATTGAAGAAGGAGTTAAAATCACGGCTGAGGCAACAGAATCTCTGGTTAAATTGAGCAAAGGTGATATGCGACGAGCGCTAAATGTGCTTCAGGCTTGTCACGCATCCAGTAAGCCCTACTATCTTTTCACACTTTTATTGTTGCTCAAAGCTGACTCAAATAGGTACGCCGATACAGCCCAAAGATGGACCCAAGATTCCCGAGAAAGATATAGTCAGGGAAACTATCACAACTGAAACCATCTATAATTGCATAGCAGCCCCGCCTCCTGATGCGATCACGAAGATTGCTAGTACGCTACTCGCGACTAGCGACGTAACCACTTGTCTCTCAACGATTAATACTCTCAAGGTGGCTAACGGCCTCGCGTTGGCGGACATAATCACAGCACTGTCGGAGCAACTGATGAAGATGGAGGTGAAGCCCGAAGCTATGATCAGATGGCTCGACGGCCTGGCGGAGATAGAGTACAGAGTTTCTGCTGGAGGAAGCGAGGCTATTCAAACAGGTGCCGTGGTTGGTGTAGTGAGGGAGGGTTGTGAGCTTATGGGATGAGAAACTAAGTCCAATGTAAAAGAGCTTGAGGATTGGCAAGTGCATAAGGGTTCATGGAACCAACCAGATGAGATGCATGCAACTAATGAATCTGGACTCATATGTACTCCTAGTACTAAAGAGAGGTACCTAAGGTATACCTAGTTTAAAAGATCCCTAAAAGATAGACTACCTAGGTAGTTAGTCTCAAGAAATATTAAAGCCCTACAAAAAATCGAATGGTGTACTCGGAAATATGAAATGCTGGTGATGCACAGTATAAGTTGCGAGCTCGTATAATCGTATATATTGTTAGTTGCATGCCCCGCAGGCAGCCTTTTCCGGACTTTGCGACGCGCAGTTTGAGTTTCACAAGTTACAACCAAACAACAATCAATCAACAACATCGTTCCTACGTCAGGCAGATTTATAACTTAATCTTTCTCATCTTATATCCGTATATCGTGCCACTCGCTGTCGCCATAATATCTTATACAATTATGCTCAGTTCATTTCAATAGATCAAACTAGCCCTATCTCTCCAAAATCAGTCCTTTAAACGTTACAATCATGAGCATATTGATTCCGGAGATATTATACTTAATCTGCTCGTATCTCGATATCGAGGATGTCCGCAGATTTCGCCTATGCTGTAGAACCTTTGCAGACGTCGGTGCTTGCTTCGCCTTCCGAGAGATTGTATTTTATTTGCATCCCCACGACTTTGACATGCTACGGCACATTTCTCTGCATCCTACTGCATCTAAATATGTCCGCTCATTAGTCTATATTGGCCATACTTTAGAGTTACCTAAGAAATCTCTCGATGAATTCCTTGATTATTATTATGAGAACCGAAGGGCGGAAAAAGTGATGGCTCAGGTTATGAACGAACCGCCGCCGCCTCCTCTAGATCAACGGCAACTCTTCCGCCTTTATGAGAATTACGAAACTACCATCGACCAGCAGATAATGGCACTGAGTAATGCTGATGATGTCTATTGCCCTCAAGAAATCATCCCTCGTTTCCCATCGCTTCAGGAAATAACCATGTCATCTGACTTTTGGTTCTGGCATGGTAAACATAAGACTCCATTCGACGGCTGCCTGGTCTCACCCGGCGACGAATTGCAACCAGTGGGATGTCGGCATCTCGACTCTCTCCTATCTGCTATCTCTCAAACTGACATCAAGCTACGGAGGCTCACTGCCGGTTTGCTGAGCTGGTGCTTCTTCCACAAACCGGCCGCGGAACTCCGAAATACTCTTTCTTTTTGTTCCAACCTCACATGCCTTGAGCTATGTATCGACACCGGGGAGAATAATCGTGACGCTACCATTGCGGATGATCTCATCGTCGGGACAGATGTCCCTGAGTGTCGACGTCTACTAAGAACAGGATTGTTACGTGATTTCATCAGATCGCTCTCTCAGCTACAGACATTATATGTCGTTTTCAATTGGCATTCAGAGGAAGAGGGATACCCCGCACGGCTCAAGGATATAATGGAGCCAAAGCATAGATGGGAACATCTCCGTAGTCTGACCTTGGGAAATATCATATGCGAACGACAAGACATGATGTCTATGCTCAAGAGACACAAGAGCACTCTCAAGGAATTATGTCTTCGAGACATTCGGCTGAAAAGTACGTCATGGCAGTTACTTCTCCCAAAGATCCGGAGAACAATGGACCTCGACGAGGCTTGCATTTGTGGTGAGATATATGGACTAGAGGAAAACCCACCGTACCCAGAATATTGGGATCTTTCACTACCAGACGCCGAGGACTCGCTCCGCGATGAAATTAACGAGTACTTGGTCAACGGCGAGATTAAACGTTGCCCTCTCAATTATTATTATAATAAATAATAATGAATAATGCTGGGCACCTAGATACCTACCTGCTTACCCACGGTACCTAGACTTATAAAAAGCGAGAACATAATTGCATTATTGGAGTCGTCCAATTTATGACCCGGTTCATATCGATATGAGAGCATCAGAGGCATGATATTACCGTCAGAGCCTCATAGTGACATAACAGCTCCTTCCCAGCTGCTTTACTCATGGTTAATATGCTGCAGGCAGTCTGGATGTTACAGTCAGGGTTAGCACAGGAAGTTCATTTGAGTCACGAGACTAAGTTAAATGTCCCTGCAAGTCTGGCCCATTCTTAAGTTATGCAATTTGGGTAAGATTTAAAAATAATAATATCGTCCTTAGAGTTTATGAGGGCCGTGATTTATAGCTGGCCTTGATTAACTTCGAGCGGCGAGAGGGGTTCCTGCTGCATGCTTTTGCAATACCAGCACCATTTCCTTGGTCGCCGGTTATATACAATACGGCCCGGCAGACTCTAGCTGGGTTAATCAGCTCCCATGGACATAGATATAGGAGTTTATTTTTCATTATGCGATATTCAAGTCCACCTCTATATTTATATAATTTCCCTAGTTCCTGCTCACGGAGAAGAATTATCAATCAACGATTATCCTGATGTTGGATTTTCAAAGTGATATTCGAACCTACAATGATACCAACCTAAATAATATCCAGGGACTTCTGGTATGATTTTAGCCGAGTTCGTCTTCACCAATCCTATCGTCCCGTATTTGGAGGTTACTGGCTTCTGACCTGGGTCCATGGGAAAGCTTTGTGGATACAACAATCAATATATCTCCAAATAATCTAACGTCACTCCTTTATTCGACCCTTGATAACAAGCGACGGCAATTCATTGTGATGGAGAGTAAGATTGAGTTAATTGGCTCAACATATACATTTACCCGCACCCAGTGAAAGGTGGTCCGTCAATTTATTTCCAGCCTTGGCTTGAGCAATGCCGGAGGCCGTCGTCGGCATGGGGATCTTTATGGCGTTTAAACACTAGCACCTACAAGCAGAGCGGAGCTAGCTTCTACAGCAGCTGTAATATAATATGAGCATCGAAGATCTCCTGAGCCTTGCGCGGTCGCGTGGTTCTTGCGTTCGCCGACCCTTCACCATCTCCCCTTAAGTGGTCATCAAAATGAAGTTGTTCCATTTTATTACTTTGGTGGCTTTCGCTGCCCCGAATGTCTTTGCCGCACCCCCCTTCCACAAGTCGTATAATACTGAATCTCCTAAATTGGGACGGAGTATACCAGAGACACATATTCAACATGAGAAGAGGGCCGCTGTGCAAGAAAGGTCTTGGAGAAAAGTGCAAAGGACGGTGCCGGATGCCATTTTACCTATGCGCATAGGTCTGAAGCAGCAGAATCTTCAATCAGGGCATGACTTGTTGATGGACATGTGCGGCGGCTCTTTCCACCAATGTGCGTTTACCAAATAACTAACAAGCTCCCAAAGATCGAACCCCAAGTCAAAGAATTATGGCAAGCACCTCTCGGCAGAAGAGGTTGTTAAGTTCTTCGAGCCCGCAGAAACAGGCATCAAAGCAGTTAAAGACTGGCTTGTCGAGGCGGGAATCCCCTCCAGCACCATCTCACAGTCCGGTAATAAACAAGTGAGTCGATGCACCTATCGTTGTAGTATAAATATCGTCGATAGATATCTGATTATAATTCATACAGTGGATACAATTCGATGCTCCCGTTAGCAAGGTAGAAGACCTTTTGATGGCGGATTATCATGTATGGGAACATGTAGATACGGGTGCTAGGAATATTGCCTGCGACGAGTCAGTGTAGCGATACTATAGTATACTTATCCCGAGAGCTAACCGCCTCCAAGGTATCACCTTCCGAAGGGAGTGAAAGAACACGTCGACTATATTACACCTGGCATTGGGCTGATTGGCTACGGAAACACGCAAGAGCCCCCATCGAAGAAGCGAAGGGGAGTCGGTGTACGCCCAATTCATCGTTTAGGCCAGCCAGTTGATGAGAATGAGCTTGCTAAGCTCAAGAGCGAGAGGAGTAAGAATCATCTCTCACCCCTGAAACGAACCACAGGTCCGAATGTAGAGGGACCTTTACGCTTTGCGACGCCCGTGCAGCCTGCAGATACGGCGAGTGGGAACTTCACGCTACCTGGCGGCTGTGACCAATATATCACCCCGGATTGTATTAGAGGTATAGACATTTCTCCCAAAAAGCACTCTCCTAGGCTAACAGGGAGCCCTAGCTCTGTATGGTATCCCGAAAGGGACCAAAAAACACCCGGATAACAAAATGGGGATCTTCCAATCTCTCGGGCAACACTATACACAGCATGATCTTGACACGTTCTTCTGGAGTTTTACGGAGTAAGGCCAATTCCGATTCTCTCTTTAGATAATAGAATTAGTTGCTAATAGCCTATAGTGACATCCCGAACGGAACCCACCCTGAACTCTTTTCCGTGGATGGTGGGCAAGGACCCACGAGAAACCTCAGGTTGGCGGGTTCGGAAGCGAATCTAGACTTTCAGATGGCGTACGGGTTGATTTGGCCACAGGAGCCTGCGCTCTACCAGGTCGATGATGAGTGGTACCAGACTAACTACGAGTTTGACCCAGAGTCATACATGGGATTTTTCAACAGTATGGCTACCTACCTAAATCTGTCGTTCTCCTTTATTCGAATACAGTAGTATTCTTTGCTAACGTCTGGTCCCTAGATCTTTGGAACGCAATCGACGGCAGCTACTGCACCTTCGAGGCTTACGGCGAAGTAGGTAATTGCAAACGTCCCGAGTGCCGGGACCCCGTATACCCGAATCCGCACGACCGCGCCGGATACAGCGGGCAGTTGATGTGCGGTGTGTACAAGCCGACGAACGTCATTAGCATTTCGTACAGCGGAGCCGAGATAGATCTCCCGGCGTCTTATCAGCAGCGGCAATGCGCCGAGATCATGAAGCTCGGCCTACAAGGCTCTACGGTCATCATCTCATCAGGCGATGACGGTGTCGGCGGCTTCTCGTCCCCTGCGGCGCCTTCAGGCTGCTTAGGTCCCGCGCGCGACGTATTCAACCCGCAGTTCCTCGCGAGTTGTCCTTATATCCTCACGGTGGGATCGACCGTGCTGCAGAGCGATAAGACCCCTGGCGTCGATCCCGAGGAGGCGACGGATAGGTTCCGGTCCGGTGGGGGATTCTCGAATATCCATGACGCGCCGGATTATCAAAAGGATATTGTGAATAAGTATCTTGAAAAGGTTAAGCTTCCGTTTGAGGGCTACGAAGGCGGTGGCGCAAACTATAGCAATGTTCACGCTGGAAAAGGGCACTTTAACAAATTGGGAAGGGCGTATCCGGATGTTTCGGCCAATGGTGATCACTTCGTTATCTCGAGCGGCGGCGAGCTGCTGAGTATTGGCGGCACATCTGCTTCGGCGCCGCTTTGGGGATCGGTAATTACCCTGATTAACGAGGAGCGGTTGGCAGTTGGAAAAAGTCCGGTCGGATTCGTCCACCAAGTTCTGGTAGGTCTTTATGATCTCTACTCAAAACAATCTCGATAGGGGAAATGACTAACTACTTGGCGCAGTATTCTCATCCCGAAGTGTTTAATGATATTACAAAGGGGGATAACCGGGCGTGCAAAACCACCGGTTTCCCGGCTACTGAAGGTTGGGATCCTGTATCTGGAATGGGGTATGTATTCCCGCGTATAACGTCTTGAGAACGAACCACTAACTGGATGTTGATATCAGTACACCCAACTACCCCAAGCTCTTGGAGCTTTTCTTGAGCTTGCCGTAGGGTTCGCTTCAAGAGAGCGAAGTTACGGAAGATTTCGACTAAGTACTTGGAAATCTGTGTTGTCATGAATGTATTACATTCTCGCAAATTTATCCTACACTCGGAAAATGCATGAGTGATTTTCCTTTTCCTGTTGATAGAGATGATGTCCTGCTATTTATAAGCAGTATGTTCCACTGTTCCGAACCCTCGTGTTAGATCAGCTATCCAGTTCAAAGTTCATCATGCGCATGTCCCTCCCCTGCGCTCATAGTTCCATCCCAGGCCTTGACCTTGCCCTGACTGATATCCATCAAGAACGCGCCTATAGCTTCGGGCGTGATATCCCGACCGCGCGGGTACGGGAACACCTTGCCGAACATAGGGTTCTGTACCGATAACGCCGGGAACACACCAGGCGCCAGGCCTAGCGGCGCGGCTAGGTCGCTGTATTCGTTGGCGTCTACCGTCACGAAGCTCAGGTACTCCTTGTACATCTTGGCCACGGATAGCATGGCTTTTACGTACGCTTCCCGCTCCGCGGATGACGGGGAGAAGAAGAAAACGATCGACTTGTCGGCCTTTTATGCTATTAGCGACCTCCTATTCCCCAATTTTGTGTCGGTTAGGTAGGTAGTTACAACTTACCTGCAAGTATTTCATCTCATTCGCCCGAGTGAACTCTCCTATCACGGGGGTAAGACAGCTCTCAACGAGTCGAGGTAGAGCGTCGATGGACGTCAAGTCCGAAATGGAGAATTGCTGGCCGTCCCGGTTGTTATAGCATGCTACTGTTGTCGCTTTATCTGTCTTCAACGACCCAAATGACAGGCGGTCCCGGTACTGGGAGGCGATTGTGTCGTACAGGATCTTGATATGCTTGTCTTGTGGGTTTATTCGCGCGACAACGGCATAGTCGTCACTAGACTGGAAGGTCGCGGCCTTCTTCTCTGAGCTTAGGGCCGTGATAGTGGGGCGCACTGCCCTTTTCAAATATGAGAGTATCCTGTTGGAGTTTTAGTCTCGGTATAGTGGAGAGGAGAGTTCGTTGGACGACTACCTACGAGAATGCCCGCCTGGGGCCTCGGTACGGTGTCATCTTACCGTGGCCATCGAAAAATCGCAAGGCGGGATATGAGATGACATCAAACTCCTTGCACAAGTTCGAGGTTGAAGCACAATCGACGCTTATTAGAAATTTCTCCTCCGATTCTACCGCAGACGTCCATTCTGGCTCTAGAGCTTGGCTGGCGGCTCTGAATGATTTTCATTAGCCTCTGGAAATAAGACATGATCATTAGAGTGTAACCAACTTACGTTGATGGCTCTATAACTATATTTATGTTAGAATACAGATACTGCTAGCATTTTGAGATGGGTTTACTCACAGGCAACCAGAGCATGGTTATGACCAGATATAGCTCGACGAAACTCATCCTCACTAGCATGTTCCCAGGCCGCAGTTATTCTAGCGCCGGCCAAGAGATATAAGAGTTCTACGCTTTCGATCTTCATTGTGAATTTACTGAAGCATCACCAATGTTGGTATTTTGAGCTGGAAGAGAATTCACGGGAAGCGAACCAACTACTAGGAATTATGTAGCTGAGGTTTAAGGTAACCTTGTAGATCAGGGGTTTAGATCTGACGATGCCCGAACTCCACGACCCTGGATCTCCGCTAGAGCTCTCCACTCAATGAGCTTGACCAGGGGCTGCTGCAACGCTAAACAGGGGAAAGCTCCTTTTTGCGCAGACAGTTGACGTTTCGGCTCTGCATGTTCTCCTTACGATGATGTATGTCGATGCGCCTACGGCTTGAGAGAAAATGCAGAATTGAGAATTCTCGTAAGAAACAAAAGTGAACTTATTCTTTTTTTTCTTGCTCTTCCATAGTCTCAATCGTTCGCTAAGTTAAACTCACTATGAATTCATTAAGATCCCTATTACTCTTATCGCTCACCACTGGGCTGGCTCAAGCACATAGCCATAATGATGCTGCGCAAAAACCAATGGCGGCATCGAGCGATTATACTTGCGAGCACCCTGCGTACCAGAGCCATATAGTGTCTAAGTCGCCGTTGGTGATATACCTAGCAAACTTCATCACACCCGAAGAACGAGCACATCTGCAGGAGATAACGTAAGTACTGCATCCATGCAAAAAGTTCGTTTCGACTAACAATCTTCAATAGTAAAGATACATTCTCCCACTCCGCAGTAGCGGATTCCTCTGGTGCCCAAGGGCTCCGACAGACGCGGACCTCGCAATCGACCAACGTGCCACGCGACGCCGTGGTCCGATGCATCGAGGAGCGAGCTCTTCTCTTCCAAGGCTTCGACGTGCCGCGAACGCACCTCGAGCCCCTGCAGCTCGTCAAGTACGGTCCGGGCGAGCGGTACCACTTCCACACGGACTGGTACACGAACTCGGCGCACGCGACCTCGGCGCTGGGCGGGAATCGGCTGAGCTCCTTCTTCGCGTACGTCGCTGCGTCGGACGACATTACTGGTGGCGGGACGAATTTCCCCATGGTGAGGGCGCCGCACGACGAGCGCTGGTGCGAGTTCGTCGATTGCGATGAGCCGTGGGAGAACGGCGTGACGTTCCGTCCTGTTGTTGGAAACGCGGTCTTCTGGCAGAATTTGCATGAGGATGGCACGGGGGACCAGGCTACGCTGCATGCTGGGTTACCGGTTACGAGTGGTTCGAAGATAGGGGTAAGTACCTGACTCCCCCTAGTGATCTTATTTATTCTACGTAGAAATTGCTGACATATCTTCGCAGATGAATATTTGGACGAGGCAAGGTCCGCTAAGCGAGGATATTAGAGGCCCAGATGTTTGATTTAGATCATAATGAATGTTATTCAGTTTTTGAGCACGACTTCCACGTGCGAAGTATCAGGGATATGGGCTATCTTTTAGCATACAGCATGTCCGTAGGCTAAATGAAGCGGTACGGAATTCTGCGTTTATTATCTCTCTTTTGCGGCGCTGAGATGAGCCCTCTTCATTCAAAAATGCTATAAGTAAGGCAGCCGTAACTCTTAGGCTTTAATTTTCCATATTCGTTCTCGCTTCTTCGTTCTGTCTGGTTAACATAAACCCGTGACCTCTAACCATAGTTGTCGACCAGCGTCCTTGGTTAGATCTGCGATCTCATTCTCGCCGCACGGGAAGTATTGTGCGATCCAGACAGCATCATTCAACTGGTCAAATATGACTTTTCGATTTCTCCATTAGCTGTTGACCTTCTGTAAAATTGCATCACCAGGATTTTCTCGGGGATACTTACGGTACGCAGCTCGAATGAAACTCGTTCCTAGCACCCACGTTGGATTTTTGCTATCTGTAGGCTGGACGCCTAGAGCGCAATAATTCTCGAAGTCGACGATGAAGTCGGCATAGTTAACTCTGACAATTATATTATAAAAGTTGAATCCGAAATTCACGGACCCGTCTAAATTTCGGGTATCGCATGATACCCGATAAACCCCATTCTCATCTTTATACGCGTTCAAGGCCCTTGCAATCGTAGCAACTAGGTCCGCGTCGAGATATGTGTACGTCGATCCGGAATCGATCAGCACGTTATGTTCAAAGTCAGTGTCTGTTAACATTGTTTCGTTCCGTCCGGGAGGAGTAACGCCTAAGGATGTTAGGTTCACCCGATATCTTATAAGTTTTAGTATAATATACGCCAGTGTGTTTTACCTTGTCTATAAGAATATGAGAGCATCTTACCCTACTTGACCAAATAATTTCAACTGCTGATCCGGGTACGGATAGATTTCTAGGGGTTCCAAATATCCCCGGAACTTTTTCCTGTCTACTCCCCCGAAGATTATGTCACCTAAAAGGAGATCAGTCTTTTGAATACGAAAACAGGGGTGGTGATAACTTACTTGGACTCCCACCACCTTGGTATCCAACACCAAGGCTGAAAATTGGCACTTCAATATAGCGCTGCGTGACTAGAAGATCCAACAGCGTTTGGTATCCGGTATTCCAGGCCTTGCCGTAAGAAACACCCAACACCCCAGCCCAAATATACTGGCTCCACTTGCTCACCCCGACTCTTAGGTTAGGAAGCGGTAGGTCTACCACCGATATCATGCGGGTTAAGACACGAGTTCATAACTCCTAGTTGGAATATCAAAAGGGGGGTTGCTGGTACTTACTATCTAACCCAACATAAGCTGTGTCGCTAAACCATACACCTTCCATATAGCCAGTTCCGAATTGGCCAGAGAACCAGCCATTTAGATTTCTGGCGGTAGACGACTGTTTCGTGTCATAGTAACCGTATGTCCGGCAAGCTTTCGGGTCCGCGGCCTGGTTGCAATCCGGGTCCACGAGCAACGTGTATGATCCGGTATCGAGGATAGCCGAGACTATTTGTCCGGGAGTTCCGAGAGCAACTACCTAAGGACATTAGCTATTGTCTCACGATGCAAGAAGTATAGCAGCGTACGTTCTAGCATATATACAATCCCGGCCCCGTATCTTGCCAACGGTTCCCGTGGCGACCGATCTGAGACCTTAAGCGCCTTGTCATACATCGACACTGCGCCGCCGGTTACATTGTTCACCTTCCGAGATTGAAGCGTAGCTCTGATATGTCTTCCGCTCGCAGACGTGCGGTGTGCGCTTGTCGGTTTACCCCTCGATCCAAAACTATCAAACCGCGAAGGTTTTGAAATGGCGGCCGATAGGCATAGAAACGGCAACAAGCCTAGCAAAAGCAACTTTAAGAGTGCCATTTTCGAATATTCGCTGGCCGAGTCATCCGTCGCCTCCGAAGAGATGGCTTGCAGCTCTCAAAGATGCGCGCTTCCATCCACCCGAGCATAAGTCTCTCCCGATGATGACATGATCAGGCTTCCGCCTCAGAATTATCTATGGGAGAAAATTTACGAAGAAACTTTCCGAATGGCAAATGAATGTGTCCTTCGTAAGACTAGTCAGCGGAACACGAATCAGTGCCTGCACGCGGTTGATCTAGATACATCCATACGACGGAACTGGACCAATGAGGTGTCCACCAAGAGCCGGCCTACATGAGGAGAGCTGTATATATGAGACGACGCTGGTTCTACCTACCTGGTCGGTACAGGGCGGGTTATCTGCATAACATGGTTTCCCCAAGATCTACGGTTCCAGTCACGCGCTACGATTTTATCCGCAATTATTATTATACGTTAACCGTTTCCTTACGCAGGTAGATCTTTATAACTTGCAAAAAACACGGATAAATAGAAAAGCAAAGAGGGAATGTCTTAAAAGATTATTGCCAAATCGCCCCTTGTCTCCGGGGACAAAGGTAGTAAACAACATTTATTGCATCCCGTCCCTGAACCACGGGACGAAGTCGAGAAACTAGACTTATCGTGGGCAAGATAGACGAACCCCTGAGAAACATCATGGCGATTCTAGTTACGGTTCCGTGGTTCGGGATAATGGCTAGACTAGTTCGAGCATCATACGGATGCAGAGGAAGCAGTTAGCTGATGCAAGCGCTCAATATAACCGTAATATATAACCCCACACATGTAACGTTCTCATCGTCGTACAGCAAGGCTGCATATGACCGCATTCTTCTCCCTTCTAAGAGCTCTGCATCTAACAAGCAACGTCTTGGATAGCATTCTATTCCATAACGCCGTCATGCAAACAAAGGGATGCACTCTCCGTGCGTCCGGACTACTACGGTCCCTACTTACAGTCTATCTATCTACGTTGGCATGTAGCATGCTGAGATGAGTGATCGACCCCCCGTGTTCGGCTGCGGTAAACGTAAATTGATACCGACCTGGCGGCACACACTTTACGTTCGGCAGATTTCGTCTAACCCCCTAGATACGGATGCCGACTTCGGATATTCCGCAATTATAGTGTAGCATACATCATAATATAACGCATATACTCGGCTTTAAAGTATCTCCAATCTGTAAATATTTTTTGAAAAGATTTCAACTACCTACAATGAAGAGAACCTGTTATTCCACATAAACCACCCATGTCCGCCTTATCGCCATTCTGCCAACACAGTATCGCCCTCCTTAACATTTGCATACCCCAGACTATCGCTCCATAATCGACGGCACTTAGTCTCATCTTTAGCCTCCGGCCCGACGTCCGCGATGGCCGAGCCGTTGAGGTAGACTCCGTTCGGGTACTCGCCAAGCCCGCCGTCTGTGTCGAAGCACGCGTGAATCACGTCCCCGGCCGACTTCCACGTCGTCCGCAGGTCGCCGTTGGGGTTTAGCCACGTCGCGATCGGCGCTAACAGCGGCATTATTAACCCCATGATGATATATCGCACGACCCAGTTACCCCTTCGCGATATGCCACTTCTCATCGCCGCCGGGTCCAGGCCGAGCACTGCGATTTTGGAGAGGGCTGGGTCTTGCGATATGCGCCGTGCGAGCTCGCGCCTGGATAATATTAGCCTCGGTCCGATAGAGCGTTGACCACGTAGGGCAGGTAGGTGGGAGATAGGTATGACCTGACGGACGAGAGAAAAAGAATTACTTACATCATCATGACCTCGCACAGCTTCGAGGCTCCGTACCGCCTCATACCAGCGCAGACGTCTTGCTCTTCTGTGAGCCCAGTAGCAACACTCCATTTGCCTTTAGCAACACCTTCGGTACTACCATCGGGGTCGTTAAATATCCAGCGAAACTCCTCGGGCCCGTAACTCTCCGCAAAAGGTCCTATTTTGTTCCTCGGGTCGGTGGTACTAGAGCAGATTAGCTATGTACCTACGCCAAATTCGGCAATAATAATGTTTGATGTGTGCTTGTAGAGGGAGACAGTAGTGCTTACTCATGTGTCCAGCTACCTAGAACTAATATGCGTCCTTTCTCTTTGTCCATACTCTGGAGCAGGAGGAGCGTTAAGAGGAAATGCGAGAGGTAACTGGCCTGGAAGGTCATGTCAAAACCATCCTTAGTGAAGTCGTGCTGGCCGTGCTCTTGGTACGCCGCGGATAGCACTAAGGCACGGATAGGAGGTAGCTCTCCGCTTGAAACTCGCGAATTGATATCTGCGGCGACTTGTCGCACGCTTGCGAGGCTTGCTAGGTCGAGAGGAACAAGGTCGTACTTATGATTCACCTTGCTGGCTTTCCGAAGGACGGTCTTCACGGTATCAGCGGTCTCAACCTTGCGTACCGTGTACAATCCATGATATTCTTGTGCAAGTGATGGTCGATGCAAGATTTGGTCAACAATAGCGGAACCCAGGCCGCCGTTAGTACCAGTAACTAGAATCGTGCCTTTGGCCATAATTTCGTTCAAATAAAATACAGATTTGTTAGAAGATGACTAGAGACTTGCTTGCTAAGGCTGAGCTGCCAATATATATATCATTTAAACCCGTTTATCTCCACGAGAAATCGTACCCTTGACCATATACACGGCAATAAGGTTACAGCGGGCGCGGAATTTGTCCCTGAACGTACTAGCTTGTCCGCAATGTCCCTGAAATCCACCCCACCAACGCATCCGCGGGGAGCGGATCCTACTGACGATATTGTATCGCGATTAATATATGTACCTAAGGTACCTAGGTACTGGTGTTGAGATATAGTGTAGTTGCATCACGAGCGGACAGCTTCTCCGCTGTGTAATAAACAACTATGGAAGGTATTCGAAATATCATCGTCGCATAGTGTGCCTAAGATGCCGCTCACGTGAGCGTACATTCTTAATTATTAATTGCGCCCTCTAGAATCAGATTAGAAACCACTGGAAACGCTTGTCATGATAGGTAGTTTTTATCTTTAACGAGGAGAAGCTGGCGTCAGCTCCACGCAGTTATTGAAATCCGCACATATGATTTGGCAATTGCGGCCGTGTTATAAATTCTCATACATTATTCGATCATTATACGACTATAAGTCGTTCCTAGAAGCTGAAATTAAGAGGATATATGAGTCATTCTTTTCATGCGGCCCCTCGAATAGGCACGGTTACTTGCTTTATACTGGCTGGTTATTGTTGCTGGAGCTAGGGCATTGGTTGATGATGAATATAATGCATTCGATATAGCACTGAGCCAAACCGCGGCTATCCTCCAACTTGAGATTGATTGATACTGTTTGCTAAAAGCCTATATCTCATCCAATTTTCACATTCGTGCTTATTGTGTTCGAGCCCTTCTAAAAATCGATGGGTTGAATCGTTCTTACGAATGTAAGTTGACTTGAGCGTTTCCGGAAATCGTGTGCTTCCCGTCTTGTCTCACAAATTTCATAGACATCATAGATGCTAATTAGTATTCAACTAAAAGCCCTCAGAGTTTAATCTAGTCACTTGTAGGGAGGTATCTAGGTACTTCCATATATATTATGTCGATACCCGTCATCAAATTGCGACGGGAGGGTTCCTGCAGCAAGCAATCGCAGTATATTCAGGATCAGATCTCATCTTGCAAATTAACCCTCCTATGTTGGATCGATTATCGATAAATAACGCCTCCGGTGACAAAGAATCCCCAGATCCAGAACTTCATTTCATCACCGGTACAGAGTAGCAATATCTAACAACTTCTATTATTTTAGCGTCACGGGTGCTTCTATGCAACCACTATACCGCTACGGCATACTAGGCACAGATCGCTACTGCAGGTATACTAACGAGCCTATAATAGAGCTCCATCTCCGGGAAATAAGCAAGGGTAGTCGCTTGTCTGATGATAGCTCATCCCAGCTCACCAGCCCTAAAGATTCCAAAAAGAGCTATGCCAAGCTCTCCTTGCTTTGCTCTTATCTGGCGTGCTCACCTCCCTCCCCCCCAAATCAAGCTACAAACTACCCCGCCGTCCTCCCGTTCCCCCATGAGAGTTCACAAGCTCCCCCGCCGCTTTCTATAGAGCCAGGGAGTGAACCGCCTAGAGAAAGACTTACCCGTAAGCAGACAACTGCGGCGCCCCGTCCTATCCAGCGGGATGACATGACGGACCCTTGATCGCACAAGCACGTTATCTGGTGTCATCCGAAGCCATGTAGATACAATAGGTGAGAGATATGCATGTTTGTGGTAGAGGTAAGCAAGCTTCGAAGGTAAATGTCTCTCTCTCTATCTTTGTCCTTTACTATTTACCCCTCCTTTGTCCTCCTCGAGCTCGATAATTATCTAGCTCTTCCCGATCCCTCATGCCCCCTTCCGTTACTCGCTATATCGTACGAGATTTCACTTCGTCGTTAGTTAGCTCTTTTCGTTTAGTTGGATGAGAAGGCGCATGAAGAGCGCGAGCGCGGCTTGAATAATGGCTTCACGTTCACTTATAGCGCTAGCTGCTGGCCTTTCGCTTGTAGGCGAGTCCCTAGCTCAGTCCGCCAACGAAACCGTCTGGGCTTCGTTCGTGTATGTCTTGTACGGCGAGCGTACGCCTTTTCTGGGAGATCTCGTCTCCAGCTTGACGCCGCTAGGCGCGCAGCAGCTTTATTCCCAAGGATCGCTATTTAGAGCGCGATACTTGTCTAATTCTAGCTTATCAGATGAAGACAACGCTATAACGACGAACTCGCCCATCGTCGGTTTGGAGCGCCAGGCTCTTGATAATAGCCAGCTTTCTGTCTTCAGCAGCACGGATGATTATGTAGTTGGAGGCGCCCTAGCTTTCTTGCAAGGTCTTTACCCGCCTGTTACTAGGGCTTTCGCCGACAATAATGGCGGTGCCAACGCATCGAGACTGGCTAACGGTACTCTGGTTAACTACCCTCTTGGTGGTTACCAGTATCCTAATATTCGGAACGTCCCCACCACTGATCCGAATTCTATCTGGTGAGTTGATTATACTCTGGTAAGGTTTGAGTGAATATTAACAGGGTTACTAGGCTCGAGGGACATGCGGCGTGTACAGAGTACTGGTCGTCGAGTATTGATTTTGAGAATAGCGACGCAGCTCAGAAGATGTACAATTCTACCTCCTACTTTTACGAGAGGACTTGGGAAGAGGTGTTTCCGGACACACTGCCAAATACTATGCTGAATTACGGCTACGCGTATGACTTATACGACTACGCTCAATATGCGTACGATCATGACGAGTCGGTGCACGAGGCTCTGAATGAGGATCGCCTTGCAGTTCTACGCAGCTTGGCCAATAGGCAGCAGTTCGATCTCAACGGTAACTTGTCGGCTTCGGGATCTCAACAGGGCGATATGATCCAGGCCATCGCGGGACGTACACTCGCAGCCAAAGTAGTAACGCAGCTCAGGACGCATATGAGCTCAGCAGGCTCTTCAAACAAACTGACTTTAATGTTCGGCTCCTTCGAGCCGTTCTTGGCCTTCTTCTCGCTGGCCGAGCTAATCAACGTTTCCGGGACGTTCACACAGATCCCTGACCCGGGTGCGGCCATGGTGTTTGAGCTTTTTACCACCGACGACGATGCGGCTTATCCCCGCGAAGACAATTCTTGGGTACGGTTTCTGTACCGTAACGGCTCAGGATCCGATATTCCGTTCACTGAGTATCCGCTCTTTGGCCGGGGGAACTCAGAGACACGCATGACCTGGGCCGACTTCCAGGAAGGTGTCGACAAGTTCGCTGTCTGGCAGCTATCGGACTGGTGTAACATGTGTTCATCTTTGACGCTATTTTGTAGCTCGCTCGGTGATAACTCTGGAAGCGTAGACAGCTCCTCGGGGAGTAGCAGTGGATCTAACCAGAACAGCAACGCTTCTCTATCCCCGGCGGTTGCTGGTGTCATTGGTGCTGTGACCGCGATTGCAGTACTCAGCCTCGCTGGCGTGTCTACTTTCGTTTTCGGCGGTCTACGTATTCGGCGTAGGGATCCATCTGATTCTGCTCGGCGCCGTAGCAGTCTGGGTGGGTTCAAGGGCGCCGAGAAGATGGCTTCAGATCACGACGTCACCGTTACCAAGAGCGGAGCTAGACACGAGCGCGTTGGCAGCTGGGAACTCGGCGGGCCATCTGCTAGTGGAAAAGTTACGATCCCAGCTCCCGTTGCGGTTCCTGAGAGTGGTGTCTTTGGTGCTTCTATCAGGCGGAATGCGAAAGATGAAGATGAAGATAGCATTCTAGGAGCGTCCCCGGTAGATCCCGTCGAGCGTGTTTAGGGGATGTCTAGAATCAGTCTTGCGAAATAGCCAAATGAGTCTGTCCGTCCTGACACTCATCCAATCCTACTTTCCTTTCATAGTCGGTTATTTTTTATTCTCTACAATCATTGATACCCAAGACCATAGAGGATTAGGGTCGCATGTTGGCATTGGAAGGGTTTGGGGACACTTTATAATTCTTCCTAGGCGTTGTGAATGGGCTTCGGTGGGAATTGATACCCTTTCCTTCTTACGATCGTTACATGGAGTTGAGAAGTAGGACTTCATGTGCACTTAGGTTCATGAGGATGATGGAAACAGTAGTAATCACGGCATATCATTTACTCCAATAACTCCCGAGAAATTCTAAACTACTGTGAAATCATATATTGTAGCCCATAGAAAGTGATAGAACAAAATGCACCCTTGGTCAATATTGTATACGACTTGGCTCATTTATCTAAGTACATTATCTATACTTCTTTTCGCCGTAGTGCTCCCATTGTTCGGCGGCCAGCTGCCTTGGTTTTTTAGCAACAAAAGACAAGGCTCATGTATCTCTTAACTCCTCTACCACCCCTAATCTGTCAGATATACGCCCAAAGAAGCTGTGGTTTAAAGGCTTTCCTGACATGATAAATAAATCAGGGGCAGAGCCTATGCCTCATTACCTTCTATATAGCACCCCCTTTCTCGCTAACCGTCATCATCATACCGCCTCTAGGTTTCGCTTCCATGGACAACTCCTGGAATACGATATCGCCGAAGATAGTATCCAGATTCGTGTAAATTGCCTTTGGCTTCGGATTGGGCTGGAGCTCTGCAATCTCGAAGCAAAATTCTCGAACAGTGAGCAACAGAACCACGCGCATGATATCTATAGCGAGGTCTTGACCCAAGCAGGCACGCGGTCCTCGACTGAAGCTGCGGAACCAACCGCGAGGAACACCGTCCCCTAGAAAGCGCTCAGGCCGGAATGAACTGGGCTCCGGGAAGTATCGTGGGTCGTAGTGCATGGTGTGCCAACAGGGGGCGATGACTAGGCCATTGTCAACCGGGTACTCGCAACCCTGGTATGAGACCGTCGAGCTGTTATGAATTTTTATTAGTGTTATCTTCGATAGTCGGTGGGAAAATGGGGGGTATGCTTACCCTGCTGGTGCTTCTTTGACGCCAAATCCGATAGGGAACAGCCGTACCGTCTCCTTGATCACGCCAGTTGTATATTCTAACTCACTTAGTTTGACCGGCGACTCCTTTAGGTTCTCTAAGATTGTCGTAAGATTTCTACCAAATACAGCCTCGTGTTCTTCAAGCATTTTCTGAACAACTTCCGGATGTTTCGACAAGAGCATGAAAATGTACTTTTCGTTACAGCACGTCAGTTCAAATAAATATGTTAACCTTCTCAGGAACACTTACACATAATGTGTCAACGCTTGTCCCCATGCCGCCAAGCAGAAGGCCTTTGACACTGTTTTAGTTGTAAGTGCATGTTCCTTGAGAATTATACCAAGCGGAACCTACTTTGTCACTAATAATTCCAACTCTCCTTCGGGAAGCTCAACCGCTTCGGAACCTTTCTTAGTCCCATCTCGCAGCACCGTTTCTCGAAGCATCAAGTCAAGAATACTAAAGGGATCCTTCCGCGAAGGCACAATGTTTTCGTTTCTCAGTGCAGCCAAGCGCTCCTGAATTTTTGCGGCAACAGATGCATCAACCCGCTTTCGAACCGACCACTTCTTCAGAGCTACCTGGAGCTTTACTAGAGGATTCCTGGAAATCTGCTGGTTGAGTAGTTGGATGGTCTGCTTCAGATCTTCGTGGTACGAGCTGCCCTTGGTTTGGGCGTGAAGTGGGAAATTGAAGACGACCCGACCAATGATATCAAATATTAGCTTCGATAACTCGTGCTCTGCGGAGAAGACCTGACGGTTACTTGCGAGCCTTTTTAGAGTTTCCCTAAATATCATCGTCTCGTCGGCTATAAGGCCTGCGAGGGTTCTGACGTGAGAAGGAAGAAACGCCGGGGCCATTGCATTGTGCAGCTTTTTCCACACGGGGCCGTTTGCGGCTGCGACAATGTTCTCGCCGAGTACACTCGTCAACACGTCCTGTGCCAGCTGATGCTGATTGTATACCCTTGTTACCTGCACTGCGTCCATGAGCTCTGGCTCTGTGAGGACGACTTGCGGATCTGCGATAGGCCACAAATCGAGATACCAAACGCCCTTCAAGTTATACTTCTGCGCTATGGTGGTGATAAGTAACTGCTGGTGACTGTTCGGTGGTAATTGGCTGGCAATCCCGCCTATGAGCTTGAGATGACCCCATAGAAAGCTATGAGGTGGTTTAGGCTGCTCTATATTAGTCTCATATCTCTGCTCTGTTCTCAATCGTGTGGTATAGACGAGAGAGTACTAATCCCTACCAAGTCTTTAAACCACTGTCTCCTGCGATAGAAACGGTAGACAAAGGTCAGTATAAGCGCGCCCACCAGGGGCAACAAGACAAGAGAAACGCTGTAAGCCGCCATTATTAGTTCGACATCAGGCTGGCGGTCCCAGAGTCAATAGCGAAATTTTTGAAGTAAGAAAAATTATAATGACAAAGATCCCCTAAGAGTTATATAGTAACCTATTAACTGCACGTGAATAGGCCTTGTAGGGTCGTAGTTACAGGGGAGGAAGCATTCGATGGTAGGTAGGTGGGGGCGAGGATATTGGCAACATATAAGACATTGCTTCTTAATACCCAGGTAGGTAATAGGTACGTAGTAACGGCGAGGTGTAAGGCTTTGCCAAATACTCCAATCATTCTCTCGTCCTTTTCGAGTAATGATTTACTACCAATGGCAGCAATATCGATTTTTCAACCAACAAATGGTTGCCAGTTATTACATATCCGTACTACCATCAATGATGACGGTGAGATCATTTACTATACACATTATACAATTTCTTAGTAGTATTTTGGTATTTATATTGCTAAGCTATAGCTTAAACATATTAGTTATACTATGCCCAGCCTATAACTTTACAAGAAATATCCATAACGTGTACGTAAATCTGCGCCTATGTTCCCCTAGATATACACGTCCGCTAAGGCTACACAATATAGCCCTTTACCGCCATCGCTGACCATGGTCTTCAAACGGAATAGACAACGCAACTTGGTAATCTTGACTGAGACAAACATAAGATGACTGTATCCAACCACTGTTCTCTCAACGTGGCCGTCCGCAAAGCTAAATAATTGGCTATGAAGGCGGCATCAGCCTAGCTTAATGAGCATTAATCAGGCAGCGTTGCTTCTTCGGGCTCATGAGGAAGTACATTGTAGGCTCCATGTCCTTGTCCGTGAAGCCCTCCAGGTAGGAGAGAGTCGCATTCGGGAACCGGGTGAAGAACCGCGCGGTCGCGAGACGCAGTTCCATCTTAGCCAAATGCAAACCGATGCAGACTATACGCGGTTAGAAATGGGTATTCGGTTCGATCAATCATATTTGAAGAAAATTATAAATATCAGATTATAAGAAGAGATAGATGGGGAGTTGGGAATAAAGAAAACTTACTTCGACTTCCTCCACCGAATGGCACAAACGCATCCTTCATCGCTTTGGTCGGATTCTCCCATCTCGAAGGATCGTACTTCAACGGCTCGCGATATACAGCTGGGTTCCTGTGCATACTGTACGCCTGCGCCGACACTACGTAACCGCCCGGGATGAAGTGGCCGGCGAGAGTAGCGCCTCCCTGGGGCACAACACGAGGTAGACCCGAAGGGGCAGCGCTGTATAAGCGTAGACTCTCGTGAATGACATTTTCGAGGTAGGGCAGTTTCCTGAGATCCTGGTCCGTGAATCCGTCCGGCAGCGTGCTTAATTCTGCCAGCAGCTTCGCCTTGATGTCGGGACGTTTACACACGGCCCAAATAAGGTACGTCAAGGTATTAGTAGTAGTATCACTTCCCGCCGCAATATACGACATGGCGTCCTCGCGTAGCTCCTCGAAAGGCAGCGTGTCCTGGTCGTCCTCCGAAGCGCGGTACAGCTTAGATAGAAGCGTGGGCTTCGCGTTTCGCCCTTGCTCTTCTACTAATTTGTAGTGCCGGCCTAGGGACTGCGTCGCGTATAGGCGCATGCGGTCCCGAACCTGCATCCCGAGGCTGAGGATAGGCAGCGGAATGTACTGATTGATCTTCATGAGCGTAGGGAACGTTGACCTGAGGCCGCCAGCGAGTCCTAGCGACTTCAAATCTTTAATATATTGGTTCTCCTGTTGCAAAGACATAGCAGCGTCAGCGGGAGGCGACAAGGGACCACTGTAGATAGGTAAGATAGGTACGCACCTCCTTTGTTTCTAGCATACGAAATGATGACCCAAAGCTAAGCTCACCGATCACGTCGGTGGCCATGTATAACGCCCAACGATATACATCCTATACCAGGTGAAAAAGAGTCCAAGTTAGCAACTGCTCTTCTCTCCCTATAGACTGGCAACTTACTGTAGCACCACGTGTCTCCATTTCCTCAGCCATATTCTCAATAGTCATGCGAACCTTACTTTCGACTGTGTCCCTATGTAGGGCCAATCCCGACTCTGATATTTCAGATGCGAGGAGCCTTCGGTGACGTCGGTGATAGTTGACATCGGTTGTGCTAAAGACATTCTTGATTCCTGGTAGGAAAGCTTCATAGAACTGCGACTTGAGGAACTCGCCCTTTATCTGGTACATCTGCTGGACAGCGGTCGGATCTTGTATGCTAACCTCGGTGGGACTTATACGGACGACAGTGCCTACGGTTGTCAAGCCACGGTTAGAATAAAGCTAGTCTTCTTTTTCGATTAGGGATATGTCTGTCTGAAGATGAACGTACCATATTTCTCATGCAACGAATGAACCCAAACCGGCCGTTTTCCAGTAACAACTTTATACTTCAAAATTGTATAAGTCCACAGCGTATACCAAGGACCTGGTATTCTCCTCAAGGGATTGCTCAATATAGTATAGACATACTGCGAAGTTGTTAGCCCTATATGATACGTACGTTTCTATATTGCTCGAGTCTCATCTCATACGCCGAGTATAACTACACCTGTGGCGATCAACAAAAGTTGACCGCTTTTGAGGCCACTCAATACTTCCATGCTCGTTGCCTTTGCGACGTATATATTTACTCTTGTACCATGCGTTTGTAAATGCTCAATATAAGTTAAAAATCGATATCCGCTATGTTACTTATATGGTTTCCTTTTCAAGGGTAGGAGTTTATTTACTTCTAGGTAGATACTATTATAGTCATTAACTAGATCAAGTCTATAAGTCGGTTTACACGCTGAAGCGAAAGGCCGAGAGTCACGAGGCGATGCGGACATTTAGCATTTAGAAGTTCCGATTTAATAGGTATACCTGCGACCCAGCACCGACTTTCCAGAAATAATTAATAACACGGGGGAATTGATCTGTTCCTACGTGGTAGTAGAACCACTGTTCCCAATTCGGGGCACGGTAGAGGGTTAAGACCGAATTGTCCGGATATTCTTGTTAAGCTCCGCTTCTACCGTCGTATATAATAGACCCCCTTGCTAAAAACCAATCGAAAGCCTGCTGATGGTCACCATCTCCCATCGAGATTTCTTTTCGTATGTCTTAAATCATACATACTAGTCTATCATAATCGGAAATCCTGTTCGATTTACGAGAAAGCCTATGAGATCTTTCGGTCTTAAGCGGATCGTTAGGTATTCAGTATAGCATGGCCTTGACGAACCTCGCTCTGTCGGCCTACAATTTATAATGACGAGTCTCCCATCATTATGCATCATTGCGTAAGAGTAGCATTGTCGCGCGGATTGAGAACGCGAAACTCGAACAATCAAATTGATAGAGATTAGCCGTCTACACAATTTGTTAAGACAGATTGGAGAAGGATCAGCTCGAATAACTTCTCGAATAAAAAAAGACTGGTATGGGGTAGCCAGTCTGAATGTGGTGAATTGCGTAAAAAGGGCATTCTTCATAAAGGAACCGCCAATTAGATATGATGTGCTAAATACTGCATAACTGGGTATCATCATTCGTATTCCTAAAACTCCATTTCCTCAACTTCCATACTGCAAGTCGTACATGTCTTCACCGTTGATCCGTCTTCCTTCTCGATGACTCGTCCCCATTCGTGAACATGTTTGCCGCCACTTGAAATAGCATCGCCGAACTTGGCTTTCTTGCCAGTCGCACTGTCTCCTCCTAGCTTCCCCGTCTGCCTCCGATATGCATCCGTCCTCGTCCGCTTCTTCAGGTCTAATAGCTTCTCTTTGAATTTGGCTTCTTTCCGTTTTTTCTTCTCCGCCTCACGGCGCTCGAACTCCTCGTCCAGCGCTTCCGCCGAACCCCACTTTTTGTCACTAAATGCGTACTCTTCGACCTGATATCGAAGGAAGAGCATCATATCGTGCCAGTGGGACTTGTGCGGGTTCGGTTTTGAGAGATGTGGTAGCAATTCTTCATCCTTTAGCTCTGGCTCTGTGAGAAGATAATCCTCCCTACACTCCGTCTTAGTCAGGAGACTGTATTTTTCAGGATACTTCTCCTTGCAACTGTTGCAGACAGCACATCCAAAAACCTCCTCCCATACGAAGTCAATTTCAAGACTCTTACACTCGCGACACCTCTTCCGCTCCTTTTCATCCCGTAAAACACTTATACCCGGTTCGAATGGTCCTGCTTTCTGCCGTTGGAGCTTCTTCAGTAACTGTCGCCTTTCCCACTCTTGCACTGACATGCCCTTGGGCCTCTCTTCTTGGCCTTCACCAGATCCGCTACCCTTTCCATTACCCGTCGCGGTAGATCCCGACATGGCCTTGTTCCAAGGGTCATCCTCGGCGCTCAGGAAACCACCTTTCGTATCTGTCATCTTGCCCAAGTCATAGTCGACAAACTTGGTGAACTTTCTTGCTGGCCTAATTGCCCCATCATCCTTGTCCTTCTTTGCTTGATCGGCACTGTCGCCAGAAGCCGTAGCGGGTGATGCGCCGTTTGCGCGGCCGTCGCGGCTGGTAGACGGCGTCTCGCGAATCCGGACGTCACCTGATATGGCATCGTGAGCACGCTTGCGTGTGTTCGGAATTTGGACATTATCGGTGGCGATAAAACCAGATGGAGTGCGAGGAATAGAAGGTGCGCCAGATGCCCGAGCGGCAGACTCGTGTTGTTCGCGTAATGCCTTAGCACGGAGGCGGTTCTCTTCCTATAGATGCGACACACGTGAGAATCGAGCTTCAAATATCGGGTATAATTCAAATGTTGACTCACTATGCGACGGGTAATCTCAGGTGTAGGAGGAGAGGCTATGGGCTTAGAGGGGCTGGCGTTTTTCGCCTGTGGAGGCGTAGAAGGACGCTCCATTTCAATAAATTAGTATAGTATTGTATTATCATGCGCAATCGCGGGGAGGATGTAGCTATGAATGTGGTGAGAAGTTAACTTGAAATGTTGGGATAGTCTCTTGCGATTGGTTCTGGAATGACTACCAGGTATGTACGTATTTTAAGGGTTCAGTACGTATCATGTAAGCCGGTGACGTCGGGGGTTGAAAACGGTAGGTACTACGAAATACATAAAGAATTATCCCCAGCATTCCCAGTCCGCCACCCCGGACAACCCGCAACTTACACATGTACGTACCTTCACAGGCGCGTTAGAATCCGAGGCCCGTTGATGAGACTGGCTATCCAAACCGGCAATTGGATAGACACATAATGTGCATCACTAAGGTCCAGTTGCAATGAGAATACCTCGTTAAACCTTTTCAAATAGTCACCACGACTCAATACACGCGGTGTAGACTAGGTATGCAAGAATTATGCAAATTGTCTATTTGCAGTATGAATTTTCTCTACGGCAATGATTTAGAAATCCATAATTTCCTTCTTTTACAGCGTCAACATTATGCTGTAAGTGCCTTCATTAAACCCCTTAGGTGGATACGTTGCTTGCAACGCCGTTACTCGTCCTTAACACCACCCCGGCCGGCACGCTCGGCAGCTTCAACAGCCTTCTTATCGCTCTGCGCCGGGCCACTCTGGAGACCTCCCATAAGTCCAGCAGGTTGCTTGAAGGGTCGCTTGAGATCTCCGCTAGCCGGCTTGCCGAAAACGTGGATCTTGACCAGGTTGGACTCGAGGGCGCCCTTAAGCGGGATAATGGACTGAATCAAGAGAGGGTTGGTGTATTTCATGTACAGATGCATGAAGCTCATCATAGCAACACCCATGATCTGCGATCGGAAAGAGTTCTTCAGTTGCTGCGTGTCGTAAGCTTGAACAGTGGTAGTCACAAGCTTGCCTTCCTCCGAGGATCCTATCGGAGCCGGTTCAACATATTTGAGCGTCGTGAGATCTACAGTGTAAAGTTTATGAGCATAAATGTGTATATAATATATACTACTTCCAAAGGAAGGAGATCATACCCTTCTTCTTGTTGATCTGGTATTGGACATATAGGTAGATGAAGGCAATGATCACGTTGCTACCAACGTAAAGCGCGCGAACAATATTGAGGACATCGGGATCTTCGAAAGGGATTCTCTTGGAGACTTGCATCATTCCAAGAATGATGATGATGTTAGTTCTGTCGAGTCTTTGTTAGCTACTACTTCACAAATGCACACGTGCAAGACAAAATTGAATCGACAGCACATACACTTGAGGACTGAGGACAGCCATTTTGATTATGGTCGCAAATATGCGCAAGACAAGATAATAAACTAAAGAAAAAGATTGCTTGGGCTAGCAGAACAAGACGACGATGTTTTATGTCAATATGCGTAGAGGCAACAAGCAACCCTGGAAGAATGGAAAAAATGTAACAATTGCTGAGTAGTAACCTGCAATTGGAATCCGTCGCATCAATTTACAAGGCAACGGACATAGAAAAGTAGGGGACCAAGGTTCTTCCGTAAACCTTATCGAATTCCTTATCAAGTTCTGGCCACGTTCCTTTGTGACGACCTCAGTGGAGCTTATCGCATGAGGTAATTACCATAGTAAGCTCTGTTAGGTAATCACGAAATTATCGCTTAATTGCTCTAATGCAAATAGAGGGTTAATGCAGATACCATGTCAGTACCCCACTAGCGGCTACATCTTTTTGGGTCACTCTCGACTTCCCAATGGTCAAATTTCGAGGTGCGAGGTTATGACGGGGAGCTTTCGACAATTGAACCTCCATACCCTCGCAATCATGAATTCCAAAGCGCCTTCGTGCCTTGCCGGCGCTCTCCGGTCGCTCAGGATATCCCATACACCAACAACGCGCCCATTGGTCCATCCTAGCACCTCGATTGCGCTCCCGAAGATACAATGTGCCCAGAATGTCCGTCTCTTTTCGGCAACCGCGTCAATGGGCGGCAACTGGTTGGAGCCCAATATAAATCGCAAGCAGAAGATGATGAAAGGACGAGCAAGAGTGGCAACTGGTGGTTCTACTAAGGGAACGACAGTGATGTGGGGAGACTACGGACTACGGATGATCGATCACCACCGTAGAATCAGTGCTGCAAATCTCAAGATTGCGGAGGATACTATCAAACAACGACTGCGTGGCCAGAAGTACCGACTGTATAAGAGAGTGTGCTGCAACGTTGGCGTGTTCGTCAGCGGTAATGAGGTCGGCCCTCTACTATTCTCTATTCACCTATCTCTCTATAACTAACTCGTATTTGTAGATCCGTATGGGTAAAGGAAAGGGTTCATTCGATCACTGGGCTGCGAGAGTAGCAGTGAACCAGATCGTCTTAGAGCTAAGAGGAATGATCCACGAGCAAGTTGCGCGTGATGCATTCCGGTTAGCTGGCAACAAGCTGCCCGGTAAGCCCCCATGCTCTGTGATACTGAGTGTATAGGCCATTCTAATACTACGTTCAGGTCAATGGGAATTTGTAAAGAGAGGCGAACCGCCAATAGTTGGAATTACCAAGCTGGACGGAATTACATTGGAAGATTTGAAGCGACCAAGACGAAAGATCCCAGCAGAGTCAGTAACACCAGCTCCACCCCCGACAGATGGCCAACGGACTCCATTAGATCTTCCATAAGTATGAGATCCCATACGATGTATAACTATGTTGTGTAAGAAGCAATCTAACTAGGTACTTTTGACGCCGTATCTACTGCCGGGGGGTTATCTTTATACGCATCCATTTTCAAGGTCACCTTAAAATTATCTGGGTCCCTTACCTTAGGTTAGGTATATATGTACATATATGTACATGTATAAACTACGACCAAGAAAAAGGAGGTGTATATTACCAACGCATCTAAAGCTCATAGGTAGTACCTACCTTACTAACCTAACGTATAATAAAGAAGTTGCGATATCAATTGGAGCAGGGCCTTCATACTCTAAGTTCGCTCTTTCCAGTGTCTTGCCTTTTCGTCGTCACTTCCAATTTTGTATACTCGAGGGTGAAATATGAAAGTCGGAAGTCAAAAACTTCCAATGACTAGCCCAATATTCATCTTCTTTTCCCATTACAAAGCTTCTAATACAACCCTACCAAAACTCCCCTTTACCTAATTCAATTTTACTCCCTACACATGTTAGGATATGTTATGTCTTAGATATGAATATGATATCACCCTGAACCTCAGCACGGGAAACTTTATAATCATGCTGAGTCGTTTGTCCTATCATGGCTGAGTATATTGAGCTTGAACTCAAGACCTTCGAACTTTCTAACGCAGAGTGTGGTTCCTCCTTATCCGTAACATCCCTTGCGCTGATCTCGGACGTACCATCCTCTCAACATACCCCTGAGAAGCTTTTCCAGTCGATTCAGTCAAAAGAGCTATGGCTCGTTTCCCCCGGAATATGCCGGATGCAAATCATAGTAGTGCAGGACCAGGTGTCCTTATTAATGAGAGGAACTGAGCCTGGCTTCCTGGAGCATTTAGCTAATACAATCTGTCGATGTCCAGTAAGTTACCACTACCAACTTATACTGCAACCACTTATATGCGTTTGTTCAGCTCTGGCCTGCTCTTGGCCTTGCGATTAAACAAGAGGACATCCATTATGAACCGCTCTACGACGGAGCCCCAAACCTCTATTTCATTATCGAACATCTACATAAGTCATCTGTACTCCTCTCACCACCGCATAGTCCTACTGCTCGTCTCAATGGAATAGAGTGTCTATTTCGGTATCAAACAAATAACTCAGATCTAGCCAATACTGATACTAGAGAATCCAGCCAATGCGACGTTGACATGGAAGACTGTATTCCTGAGCCAGCTCTGCAGCATCAGATGTCGGATTTGAGCGACGATCCTCCCGACAGTGCAGTCCATGATTGCTATTGGGAGGAGCCAATCTTAGATGCTTTTGACGGTTACTCTGGGCACTGGGACGATGCGGGTTACCTAGCTCAGATGGCGCTATACGTAACCATTGGTATCAGGAAACGTATGCGTGGCTTGCGATTATTCCACCTGGATACCCGACCCTCACTGCTTGAATTGGCCCCTGCTATCTGGAACGCTCACTATCTAAAGGTTCGAGAACTCTCTCATAAGAATAGAGGCTCTGTCTAACGAGACCTAGGCAGTGACGGGTCATGCAGCTAATATTCCCATTATTTCCACCATTCTGGCTGCATCATCGCGACATCAGTCAGTATTTCTACGGGGAAAAAGTAGAAGACTGTTACCAGAAGACGTCTCACACGACAAAGACAATAATATCATAGAAACCGAAACCGAACCGAACATCTATCTATGTTCCATCCAGAAAAGGCTTTGGAATCTGGTACAAACAACATTAGAGCCGACTATTCGGATAAAAAATGCTAGAATAGGTATTGATACACCCCGGCGCCAAAACATCAATTGGTCCCTCATGGTTTTATCTTCGGACCTGGGTTTGGAAGAACTCGAGAATGGAGATTATTTCTATACGCTGGACAGAACCACCGACAACGATTTTGACTTCGAAAGCCCTGATGAGCCTCCAGAGCCTCCAGGCGAAGAATATAGGAATCATTCCGACGCAATAGTCGAATATCAACAATGTCATCGTGAAAACCAGGATATGATCGTTGTAAACGAAGACGCGCTTGCGGGAGTCATTGATGCACTAGAGGAGGAACCAAACTGTTCACCGGGCAGCAGTCTTCCGGATGCCCCCCCTATTCGGTCCTCAAGTCTGCTGGAACCACGAAGCTTTTCAACTATTCAGCAATGCCTTCCCAACCATTTTAGGAATTCGATTGAAGGCATCGACAATTTATACACATCCAATTATGTCTACGATGTTACGGGCATTTACGATGATACGGATGAGCTGCCATATAGCACCCGGCATATGCTCTGGGACACGGGACAAAATATATATGAGGCCGAAGACGATCCTCCCACAATGATAGATGAAGAGGTGATTGACAACGACTATAATCTTAGTGGGGAGCAAGCAAGTTCCCAGGATATAGAAATATATTGACAACATTGATAGACCATATAACCGGTAATATATAATAATTATGAGTGCTAGACGCGGCCTGCAGTCGTCGAAGCGTCTCTAAATGCTATCCTTCTCCATCTATTATCACCTTGCACCCAAACGCTAAAGATTTAAACCCCCTATCTGCTCAGCTCTATAACAACTATCCGTTACTTCGCAAGACGTCTGCGTTTCGATACGCGATATTTCCTCGACGAAGGCTGTGGCGGTGAGTAGTCGTAAAAGAGGATAGCTGCCAAGTTTTGTTCCGATTAAAAGTTGTTGTAAGGCTTTCGAATTTGGCATCAAACCCGTCTTGAGACGGGGTCTTTATCGAGCTGCCGGGGGCTTTGCTGGAGCCTTCTTGCCCCCTTTAGGTTCCTTCTTTTTCTTCTGCTCAGGTTTCATGGTGGCGTAGTGGATGAACCAAATGAAAACGCACTCGAGGATGAGCGAAATGAGGACGACGACGAGAATGGTGAATAGATACGGCTGGTCGTTTAAAGTGCGGACGGCTTCATCCGTGGCACCAATCTTGGACATAAATCCAAATTGACCACCGGGAGGACTTGGTAGGTTTGGTTTTTGTTGATCAGCCATTGTGGATTATATATATATATTTGACTTCGCAATGGTATTCGAATTCGCGTGAAGGATTGTTAAATTATTCGATCCGAAGTCGAAAGGTTCCCAGGCTGATGGATGGAGAGCGAATGTGAGAAGCAAAAAGAGAGAGAGAGCTACGCGCTAGCAAGACAAAAAATATTATGGTGCACCAGTCACACTAGAAAGGAAGAAAAGAAGGGAAACTCGACGATGATAGCTTCACTTTTCGCAAAATTGGGAAAGGGGAGAAGAACGGACGAGCCAGGCTTGGGGATCGGGGGTCTACAATAAAGAAAAATTACCTAAGGGTAAGAGAAACGTAAGTGGTAATGGGCAATCCTACACGACGTCTTGTGTTTAGTATCAGCCATGCGACAAGCGCCTCCTAGCGTTTGCGGTCTCGACTGATGGACTGACGATAGCAAGAATCCCTGTGAAACTCGTGCGTTTCAGACCTGCGGCAGAGTCGACAGATTTAGGAATGGCCAATCATCGATGGGGCAATGGGGGTGGAATTGGTCAGGGCGTCAGCCATAACAAGTACCTAAAGCTGGTGTCATATCATCTTTTTTTCCTTCTTGCTTCCTATATCCCGAAGGAGGCTTCAGTACCTGATGTCTCGTGCAAGTGACGGTAGAAAGAAGAAGGAGGACATATTAATCGTACCATCTGTAATTATAAAATATAGCACTTGTAGGTACATATTATAGGTACCTACATTCAGGTAAGTCGCTAACAGTATGGGCCTAAGCTGATTGGTTTCCAGCACATTAATGGCGTATGAACCAATAAAACGTGAAAGAGGGTTCCACATGGTAGGTAGGTCCAGAGGTACATAGGTAGGTAGGTAGAGGTAGGTAGGGGAACGATTGCCGGCGAAACGTATGACCGAATTGGGCAATGGGGGGATTCTAAAAAATAATTTCGATATACTTGATATACTTGATATGTACCAATTGAAGCTCATATCTCCCACGCGCGACCCTATCATTCCTCTTCTGCGCCATCGCAGCCATAATAGGGCGGGTAATTGAACGCTAGGGATGCGATGAGCGTAGCACGACCAACACGGTGTCTGCTCTCCAGGCGGCTTGCCGCCGCGGCCAAACCAGCAGCACCGGCATCGCAATGTCACGCCCCATTTCACAGTTCCGCGCAGCTCGCTGCAAGGCGGAAACCGAGATTTAAGAGTATAAGGGCGGAGGAAATTGGTCTGACAACGCCGGAAAAGATCGAGGAGTACGGTAACAAGGTGTTCCCTCGTTACACCCCCGAGGAATTGGAGGTTTTGAGGAAGAGATATACGGGCAAGCAGATGGCCGCTCTCGAAGCCGGTGAAGCAGCAATCGATCCCAAAGACTTGACGATACAAGGTCGATTACGGAGAGATCCTTATAGGATACCCTACATCGACGACTTCAGCAAGATTTACCCGATTATCGACAAGCGCCCCAAGGTCCACCACCCACCCAACCCATTCGCCAGGTTTATGACGGAAGAGGAGGATGTTGCAGACCTTACCAGGCGCCTCGAGGCTTTAATACCGAAGGATGTGAACTTCGACAACCTACCCCAAGAAGAGGTAGAGAAAATTCTAGACCAGCGCATCGATTTCCCGTTGGAGGAAGCCAAATATTTCCTCGAGCCGGAAACCCTAGCGGGCGCCCACGGCCCTTCGAACTCGGCGGTCGCGCCGGCGCTGGGCAAGAAGCTCGCCGGCGTAGAGGGTATGTACAAGCCGCCGATCGACCCGGCGGACGAAGGCAAGGATGACCAGGGTATATACCAGGATCTGAAGAGGCGGACGGGCTTGAGCGTGCGAGACATCTTGGATATCAACAGCAAGATCCTCGTCACTCGAGTGGTCCACAACCAGACCCGTCTAGGAAAGATCCGTAGCACGTGGATTTTAGCCATCGCCGGCAACGGAGACGGGCGACTCGGTATCGGCGAGGCCAAGTCTGTCGAAATGGCCGTGGCTCGACAGAAGGCTAAGCTCCTGGCCATCCAGAACATGCAGCCGATCCGAAGATACGAGGACAGGACTATCTACGGCAACGTCAAGGCTAAGGTCGGCGCGACTATAGTCCAAATAGAAGCCAGACCCCCTGGTAAGTCACCCTTGCGCATAATTACCCCTCCCCCACCTTTTTCTACTATACATTTTTTTTTAAAAAAAAAAGATGATATTTGCTAATAATTCCTCCGAAAAAAAAAGGCTTCGGTCTGCGCGCCTCGCATCGTCTCTTCGAGATCTTCCGCTCCGTCGGTATCCGCGACATCGCGGCCAAGATGCCGCGGGGGCGAAACCCGATGAACTCGGTCAAAGCCTGCGTGCAGGCCTTGCAGAGCCAGAGGGATCCCGAAGAGCTCGCCGCCGGTATGGGCAGGAAGTTCGTGGATTTGCGCAAGGTCTACTACGGTGGAAATGTACACTAAAGCGAACAAAACTACCTTGTAAAAATATCGTGTAGATACACCTGCCCTCCAAATGAAAGTAAGACGCAACCTAACTGTGCGCTGTGTTTTCCGGTGTAGTTACGATTTTTTTTTTCGTTTATTATTGGCCTAACTGGGTATCTTTATTATTTTGGTGATTTATTCTTGTACACATTATGCTGTCTGTACGGAGCCACCTAAACCCGAAATCCTGACGGTATCGTATCCTCATTTCTCGCATACCTCGTTAAGCCCTGATCAGAAAGAGCTGTTATTAAGTTGACATGTGCTAATGCTCTTGTCAACACCGACTGTATGGTACGTACAACCCAGCAATACGGCTCCTTATATGTATCGAGCACGCAGACTCATCGAACCCCGTTCGCATTCAAAGCCATGACGTAGCCTAGACCCCAAGGATCGATACGATGCTCTTACACGCAGTCGCTACATACCGACTGCGCCGTTATGTGTGTTGCCTATTCTCTCTGTCTCCCGTGTGCCTAGGTAGGTAACCTATCAAACCGCTCAACCGCGGGTCTGGTCGCCCCAATCGATCTCCTGCTGCAGCACGATGCTGTAGACGCTAGCTTTCAGCAAGGTAAACACGAGGCTCGTCTTGCGCTCGAGCTCCCGCAGGCCGTCGAGGATCTCGGTCGTCGGCTGGCCGGCCATAGCGTCCAGTACGGTCGCGAGCTGATGCGTTATGGAGTTGCGAGGTTAGCGGGGGGGTTTTTTTTTTTTTTTCGCGTGTGGGTGTGTAAATGCTGGGGGAGGGGGGAGGGAATGCGCTGAGCTACGGGATTTGTGCTTTTCGTTGGGGTGGATAAGGGATGGGGGGAATATGCCCATGGACATGTAGATTTGCGTAATCGCGTCGTCGCCTTTTAAGCCGGCGCGGTTGGATGCGTATGTGCATGTGCGTGTGTTTGTGTTGGGCAGAACAGACGGGTACCTAGGTAGATCATAGACTTACCTTCTTCATGTTCTCGGCTAGTCGCTCGTATTCGTCGAGGACTTCCTGCTCCAGCGGTGTGACGTCGGGAGGTAATAGGAGGGGATTAGGCGTCTGGCCTTCCATGGCGATGGTATGTGTGTGGTTGTGTACCTAGGTACCTAGGTAGGTATGCTTGAAGAACGCGGAATGTGAAAACTTAGGTAGGTTGGTTAAAGAAAACGCGTCTTGCTATCGGGTATGGAGGGGTTTACCTTTTCCGGCCTTTTCTGGATATTACTAAAACCTCCGGTCCCCACTATGGAAACGGCCAGTGCGGGGCTTACCCGGAAACCCAAATGCTGGAGATTTATGCAGTTACTAAAGTCGACGGTCGCACAAATACACGTAGGTATGAGGTAGGTACCTCAAAGTTGTACCTCCCCGATACAATGGCTCAGGAACCCGTTCGGCGATAAGATTAGATTCTTCTCAGCCAATCGCGCTGTCTGAGTTAATAATGGCTTGAGACGCCCGGAAATGGGATCTCGGATATACGAAGTACATTCCAGGACTTCTTTAAGCTCCCCAGTCTTCCCACGCGGATATCTCACTCTCTCAACATATTTCTTTACATATCGCTCTTTTTTTTTTTTTTTTTTTTTTTTTTTTTTTTTTCAAGTGATCTTTGTAAGGGTGTCTTCGCACCTCCGAGCCTCATTCGATATGTTTGTCCGAACTCCGAGGGATATCCACTACCTATGGCGGATATATATGAGGGTAGAACAAACAGCCACCAGGAACAATGGGGACAGCTTCGGTCTGTTCCTGTTTGCGTCGGCCGACTAGAGTCTAGACTTGGCTTCGATGGCTCGCTCTTGGGAAGTTATACTAATCTACGAGCACTTACATTAACTCGCCCCTTATACCTTACCTAGCTTAGGCGGAGAAGTATAGAACTTATGTATATTTGGTAATAGTTATCCATATTCCTGGATCTTGCTTGAACTGGCTCGGACTGCGTCCGCTCACAAGTGTCGGTTTCCGACTCCCGAGTCTCGGCCGGGGTGGTTTGCCAATCGCTATCATTCCTTCAGGCGGCTGAAACTTGAATCAAGTAAATAAATCATACCATTATTTTTATCATCCTCCCGTATAGACGGCTTAGAATAACCTTGCTTTCCCGAACTAAGAAAACTAAGCTACCAACTAAGAGATCAGCAGTCTTATATTAACTCTCTACGCGAGAGATTTGTCACTGGGAAAACCATGGTGGTGTTAGAACCGGTGGTTGCTACCTCGTTCCCACGATTTCCAGACCTGCCAGCGGAGCTGAGGTATCTTATATGGCGCTTTGCCCTGCCGCGCCGCGTATTCGAGATCCGGAACGAAACCATATCTACCAAGCGGGACGGCGAGGCCAACGTTACCAAGGAGTTAGACCACGAAACCTGGCGGTCCCGCGGCTCAGACCTAGTGGCCGTGGCGTTAGCTCCGCCGGTGCTGCTTTCGGTGAACCGTGAAGCGCGGAGATTCGCCTTGCGGTCTGGATCGTGGAAGTTCGTCGGCAGTCGTCCCCGTGGCGTGTGCTACGTGTTTAAGCAGATGACATGGTTCGACCCGTCAAGAGATACGCTGTGTTTCGATGACTCCGTATTCCCGCACGTTCAGGGCCACGTTACGGAACAAAATGGCCTCGTTATGGAACACGTCAACAACCCCGCCGTCACCAGGTTCTACTTCGGCAGTTCTCCTGCGAGCCCGATCTGCGTGAGCCTCGCAGCTCTATCGGGTGCTTCGGGGAAGTTCTTCGTGGAGCAGTGGAAACGTAAGAGGGGTTTCTGGTCCGGCGTGCCGCGGTATCTATTCTACCACGACAGCATACTGATGCACCTTGGTAGATCGGCCAAGGTACAGGCGCTCTTTGGGAAGGGAGCTGATAGATGCCATACTCTTCTCGTCAATTCTCACGATCGTGGGAAGCTAAGGCAATTAAAAGAGCTATACATTGAGGAGTCTGATCCGGCATATCTCCAGGTCAGTAGTAAAATTTTAGCACCCCAATATCACTCCCTCTATGAAGTAGCACGGTCTCAGGCGTCGCTTATAGAGTTAAGATCTTCGTTCAGTTCACTTGATTCTGGCATTCCCCACCGATATAATATAGCTGCTAACAAGTAAATATGTCATAGCGGAGAACTGCGGATTGGCTTGAACACATCGTAGATGAGGGCGAGAAATACATCGAGCAATGTAGGAACGATCTAAGAGACCTTTGGATCAGAGCTCAGGATGATGTCCCATCCTCAGCTCTCATAATCTCGTCGGATCAGATGAATGTACAGACGAGATCACTGATAGATCCCGGGGCCGTTCTTCATACCATACAACAATTCGACCACGCCCACTCCTGGTGTCGAGAGGTCATTAAGACCATGCCTCACATGGAACCCGTGATTCATTTTCGGCTCTGCATCACAGATCACAGTAATGAATACCGCAAGAAGAGGAAGAAGAAGCCTAAGTCCATTGGGCACAAAAGTCTACCGGAAATACATACTGGTACCAATCCAGAAAACAAGTAGCCTTGGACTTTCAATATAGGATCATATATATATATATATATATATATATATATATATCAACTGTGTCAATATGTATAACCTAATCCACATTCTCAAGCTGTCCTCCCGTGCCTGATCCAAGTGGGCGGTCTGCCCTTCTTGAGCTTGTAAATCCGCAAAGCAGTCTTACAAGCGCCTCCCCAGCCAAGCTGTTCTTTCTGCCACCTCCTACTCCCCGCGTCCTTGAATAACTTCTCCACCATCATAACCGGCTCATCAAACGAATCCGACCCTACCCCTTCCTCCTCTCCCTCCTCCTCTCCCTCCTCCTCTCCTTCATCATCATTCCCCTTCCCCAGCGCCGTAAGTCTAAACCCCGCAACATACGGATCACTCTGCCCTTCAAGATCCCTCTCGGGTTTTTCCTCGGTAGTGCTAGTACTAGTATTATTATTGCTATTGCTATTGCTATTACTCGCAACCTCGATCCACACCTCAGCCTTGCGGATCGAGTCGGCGTATATGACGAGCACGGCGACGAAGACCAAAGGCACGGCGACGGCCCAGAAAACGTAGAACATGGGTCGCGTGGGGCCGAAGGGGTCGCTCATGGATAAGATGCTGGAGACGATAGATAAGGGGAGGAGGATACCGCCCATGTACGACACGCGGTCGAGAGCGTGCTTGTTCTGGTCGTCGGCGGCGGCGGTGCCGTTGCCGCTGCCGCTGCCACGGCCGTTGCGTGTTGTGCGGTGACGGCGAGGTATTAGCTCTGTTGGAGGAATGCCCCTTGTAGAAATGGGTTGTTTTTCTAGTGGGGAGGACGAAGTGCTTGTGGTATTGGCGTTGGAGTTGGGGGTTTGGGTAGAAATAGGAGCGAGATGACTCAGGAGGGTGATGTGTCGGTTGAGCCGGGAGAGGAGGTATTCCCAGTCCAATTTGGAGGAATAAGTGGTACCCGATGTCTTGAACCATCTCTCGTCGAGCTCGGCGCTGTTCAGGTTCCGCTCCAGGCTCTCCTGGGCTTGCCAGTATAGCGCTGTCGTCTGATGTGCGCTGGAAAATATATTTGAAGCGACCGCATCGAAGAACCCGCTCCATTGGTGCACGACGAGATCTTGTACTAAAGCGCGTATATCTACGTCGTTGTTAGGGTCCCCATTCCACTCTTCTGATAAGCTACGGTATAGTAGCGACTCGAAGCTCGGTGTCTCGTCGTCTATTGGACGGTCTAACAGAAGTACTAGGTGAAGGTGTTAGGAATAGTATTTCGGATAGGTGGTGAGTCAAGGCAAGGAATTCTTACCGTCGGCCCTAGCGCAACGCCATAGCGAGGCACGGCGAAAAATCACCACCTTCTCGTCCGAAATAGCATAGAGAGGTGGCTCCCCAGTGGTATCATCACCTTTGGCACGGGCACTCCTCGCTAGCAGGGCCTTCCTCACATCTGCGGGAAGTCCCTTCGGCACTGTAAACAACTCGGGATACTCAAAGCAAGCAAATTTACTCCGAGCAGTCGCGCCGTCTACCCTCCTCCGTCTTATAAGAGGCCTATAGCCTAGCCTCCCAATATGAGCATCGATAAAGCCCACGTCGATATCCAGCAAGTCCGTTAATGTCCGGGTGTAATCCACAGACAACCTGTGCAGAACCAGGATCCGGCGTCGTGGCTCGGGTCCCTGCGGCGCTTTCCCCTGTCCCTGTATATCGGCGCGTAGCTCTTCGGCACTGGAAAAGCGCCGCCGGGAGCAGCGGTGCTGATTCTCAGTCCACTCCCACGCGTAAGCGGGATCTAGCAAGTCCTCCTGCGCCATGGACGGAATTCCTGTAGTATTGCTTAATATGTATTTCGTCCAGACGTGGCTTAACGTCTATAAAAAAGTGATTCCCCGTAACTATCCCAGTGCTCTTCTCTCTCATGAGCCCATAACTTTAATTCATAAGCCTATACCTCGGCTGTAAACCCTCAGTGTGCAAATAAACGTGTAAAGTCAAGACTGTATTTGTAAGTTCGTCTCCAAGAATGCTTCTCGCGAGGTACCGGAATCTATTTATTCCAAACCCCTGTTCTAGGATGTCAATCCCTTAAGTAGCATTCGGTAAGGCGGCTCTGACTATTTGGACCATTTGATATATATATTATATCAGCACCATCATCCAAAACAGCGTAGCATCCAAACTAAGAAAGAAATATATCGAAGTGACTTACTTAGTTTCTAAAAACGCATGTGTTCATATGCCAGCGGTCATATATCAACCATATAGGACACTGCTGCCTACCTAGGTACACAAAGTAGTAATAGAAGTGAGTAATAATACATCCCGTAGCAAATGCCCCCCTTCAGATTAAAACCGTATTTTATCCCACCCCCAAATCGGGATCGGATCGGGTCTCAGGGGAGGTAGTATACATGACTTCATTTAGAAGGCAGCCTCGTGCTTAGTACTGTGCCGGCAAGTTGGTCACAGGGAATACTACTACATGACACCCACCCCCTCCATAGAAAAGTCAGGAGGTCAGCCGCAGGACCCTCCATCATGTATTGTACCCACACGTCCAACACACATATTAATCTTTGCGGTTGGTTGGTTGGTTATATCTTAAAAAAAAAAAAGTCATCAATAATAATATTATTAGCAAAAGCTCGTATTTCCCGTATCAGTTACTCCTTTCTTTCTCATTCAGATAACTATATGTACCCTACTTACTTTACTTAACTTCGACACTCTATAAAATAAAATGTTAGGAAAAAGCTACCTGTTATGTCTGTGATAAGACCTCAACACCAAGATACCATTCGTAGCGCAACGTAAACCATTTGACAGAGAGACCAAAAAGAAAAAGAGACATACACAGATACACACACACTCCAGTAAATGGGTAGGTAACGAATGCTATGCTATCTCACAGGGCAAGCAGCGCAGCGCGGGCTGTTTTTCTTGTTATCGTCTCAAGACCTTCTAACAGGAACAAATTGGCATAAAGGACGATGAGACCTTATTTGTAACTGTCGTACAAATCAAGGCGAACGAGCAAGTGAGCAAAGTGAGCAAGTTGCCGCTATAATTTTCGCGAGTCCCTTTTTTCTTGCGATCTTCCGTCCCAAAAAGTGAAACATCAAAAAAATAAAAAAATAAAAAACTCCCTTCGTGCCCGACAAAAAAACGCCGTACATATGAATGAATGCTTCTTGATGCCGCCATCGGTTTCCCCATTCCCTTCTTCGTGTTTGGATCCTGGTCACAATCTTCTCCCTCGACATGAATATCAGGACAGAAGGAAAAATAAACGTCGTAAATGGACGGTGAGTATTTTCCCGTTTATTTCAAGGCTCATAGTACAAACCCGCTGGCGATGCGTAGAAATCAACGCTGCGTGGCAAAAAGAAATGGGATATCACGTTTCAATGACCACATACAAGCTTAGCCGCTAACACAGGCTATGCTGCTGGATGCGAGGAGACAAGTATAGATCGAACCATCTGCTGTACCAGTTGAGATGTTATTCCAGCACGATCACCTGTCACTGTCGTAAGGGTCGCCATCGTGGTGTAATGTCACACTATTGAACTCTTCGAACGGGTCGGCTGCTTCATTGCCAGGTGTTGCCAGGCCGCTGTCCAAAGGCACACCCTTCATCTGTCTTGAGCCGGTTATATCGACGCTTTCGCTCTCCTTAACGTTTCTAAAATTGACCGTGTCGACTCCACGACCCGCGTGAGGAATTATGGGCGGCTTCATATGTCGAATAAGGGCCCATTGTGTTGTCCTGAAAAACGGGTGTGCTTTGATATCGGAAGCTCCAGCCCTCGCGCCCAGTCTTCTCGTCTCGTCTTTGATCAGGAGTTTTCGTATTAATGACTTGCACAGACTGAATAATGAGGTTAGCATTGTTACTGTATATTAAGTTCGGTCTCAACATACTTTGAAATCTGGGGTGCTCCGGAGTGCTCTGGGAATGGTATTTCCTCTCGGAGGATGTTGGCAAAAGTCGCGTTACGATTTTTGCCCTTGAAAGGTGTAGTGCCGTACAACATTTCGTATATCAGGATACCCAATGTCCACCAATCCACGGCACTCGTGTGTCCACTGCCCTTAATAACCTCGGGAGCGATGTACTCTTCGGTTCCTACAAACGAATTCGTCCGGAAGTTGGCGATACACGACTTCGTATCTATCGTAGGGAGCGAAGAAGTGCTAGCACCATTCTTCCCCATGATCATGGTAGGCTTCCCGCCGGGATCCGACTGTTTCGAGAGATCGAAGTCGGACAGCATTATATGTCCTGACTGGTGAAGAAGAATGTCTAGCAATTGCGTTAGTATAGCTCGAGTAAGTAGGCAATGATAACGTACTCTCAGGCTTTAGATCCCTGTAGATAAAGCCCATTAGATGAAGGTACTCGAGAGCAGCTGTAACCTCCGCAGCATAGAAGCGAGCATCATCTTCGGGAATGCATTTGCCAGGACGAGTCTGCAATGCTCGGAAGAACTCTCCACCACTGCAGTATTCCATGCAGAGGTAAAGGTGGTCTTCGGACTGGAAGGAATGATATAAGGTCACGATGAATGGGTGATTACTCGTTGCCAGGATTTCTTGTTCAGCCAATGCTCTCTTGATCTTATTACGCTTGATCATCTCCTTCTTGCTCAGGACTGCTTTGGGTCAGCGCGACTCGATAGGTAATGAATAAACATGACAGCGAAAACTTACCCTTCATAGCATAAAGCCTAGAGCTCTTCTTCTCTCTTACAAGGTACACCTTTCCAACATCACCCTTTCCAATGAGCTTAATCTTGTCAAAGCTAGAAGGGCCAACTTCAACGGTGCGGACTTTGATCGAATTGGAACTATAGGTCCTACGGAAAGCTAGCGAGTTCTGATTTGGAGGAGGAAGCGCGCCGAGGCCATCGTTTTCGGGTACGGCGAGGGCTCCAGAGTCGGTGGAGTGTGTCGTCTTAGCATCAACTAAGCCCAGCGAGGCAGCATTCTCGCCTTGAATCAACGGTTCCTTGCCGAGTTCAGCTGTAGCTGGTCTCTCTCCGCTGCCTTTTCCTTGGTTGAAAAGACCCTGAGCATTAGGGGCACTTGCAACTCTCCGTAGCTTCCGAGCAAGCTCCTCTTTTGTAGCATTTGTGGCTTGTTCTTTTGCTGCCGCACCATCGGGGCCGTGGACTTTTAAGCTTGGCGTATCCGGCGGACTCGGCGGAACAGAGCCTTCATTATGATGACGAAGGCCGGGCTGGCCTTGGTGAGCGAAATAGGGATTCGCATTGGCGGTAGGACTAAGTGCATCGTCCAGGGGATGTCCTTCGCTGGCCGTGGTAGTTGATCTAATCCTGCCGACGTTGGTGAAAAATCTCCTCGACTGGCGGAAGCCGACCTTGCTCTCGGATTTCAAGGGATGGTCTAGGCTCTTTTCTTTATCGCCATTTGTATTAGAGGAGTTAATACGGAAGAAGTTCTTCAGCTTCTGGTTGAAATGGCTATTATGGCCATTATGGCTGTTGTTGCCGGTGGAGGCGGGCGACTTGACGGGCATCTTGTCGGTGTCGGTATTGTCGCCTATATCAGAATCCCTTAGGTCAACATTCGGGTGATGCCATGATGTGAATCGCTTTTTGATACGGAAGTGAGGCCCTCGTTTAGTAACAAATGTTGTTGGTGAGGGAGAGTTTGGGGAAGGGTGACTAAGGTTGGAATGGTGTTCAATTGACTCGTCGGACCCCATGTCGGCGGTAGCGCGGCGACAAGCAGTAGGTAGTAGCAGTAGAAGTAGGTACTATGGTAAGTACAGTAGCACTGCAACAGCAATCAGCGGGCTGTTGTTTGGCTGGATTGTTCCAAACTAGGCCTGGCGTAAGCGCTTGGGGCAGCTTTTGGGGGCAGGTCGGGAAGTGCTGGAACACGCTGGGACAGGGCGGGTTTAGGCGCTATGCCCGGTATGCTCTTGCTTGGTCAGGGGAGCCACAGAGTCGGACCCACAAAGTAACCAGTAAAAACGAGGGGCAAAAGGGGTGGACCTGAATGGGCTCGGGTCTCCACTTGGCACTTGAGATAACTGATTGGGGATACGTTATTGTCCCGGGTTCTTGCCTTTAGGGTAGGTCTTGCCTTCTTTTTTCCTTTGCTTGCTAATCAACCCAAACTGATGATTATCTCTACATTAATAAATGAATAAAAAAATAAAAAAAGAAAGGTATTGTAGGTAATGTCTCAAACTCGGAAATGGAGGCTCTGTTAATGTAGTTAACCACCCCCTTATTCCCCTGCGGCGTAATACGCGTAAATATTCTCTTTCTTTTTTTTTTTTTCTTTCCTTCCTTAACGAGGACTTTCCGAGTATACGTAAAATCAAACTTCGTGTCCTAGGCCTGCTTTGTTCTCCGAAGGCTGAGGATGCGCTAATAAAACATGGGCCTGGCTAAGGACCTGGGTACGTACGCGATAAATCTTAGATGCTTTTCGCTAGACCTCTTTCGGTCCGCATTAGACGACTGACAGGGACGGGATTTTGCTCGTGAACGTGAACGGAAGTAAGGGTTCGGTAAGTGGAAGGGTATATGCGTATGCGGAGAGAGAGGGAAAGGGAAATTGACGAATGAGTGAATAATTATAGGAATGTTGAGGTTGAAGTTGAAGGGATATGCTATAATCCCCTCGGATGGTTTGAAGAGAAGCACAACTGTGAATTTGGGCTTAGCAATACATCTTAGCTTCTCACTTACATGAGGTAGCCCTAGGTTCAGATTTAGTGTAAGAAGTACCCGTGGATTGTAGTAGTAGTGTACCTAGAGCATTCTGTACTAACATTTATACTAAGTAAAGTTGTAGGGCCAGTCTACCTAGTGTGGATAGAGGTACATTCATGCTTTCTGTTAATAAGGCTTCAACTTGGGCGCCACCGTTATTTCCGTTAGGGACTTTTATCGCATGTTCGGGTAATCAGGTATTACATTTGTCCGTTCAATAGACTTTATGCTTGTGGAAATTACATTTCACGTGTCCTTATTGTTCTCATCTTTTTCTTTATCTTTCATTTTTTTTTTTTTTTTTGAAAAACTCTCAAAATTGCAAAGTACCAAGCAATAAGAATTACAATTAACTTTACAGTAGCATTGATTGCTGATGCTGATGTCTTCTATTAGGCAATATCCTTGCATTATATATATTTGTTTCGAACTTTTCTGGCGAATGGACCAACTGGAATGCGTGGATCCAAATCGAATACTACCTTGTAGTTTCAACGATGTCCCTGTTTATTACGTCATAAGGGAAACCGTGCCGTGGGAAAAAAAAAAAAAAAAAAAAAAAAAAGAGGCCTAGACTTTTATGGATTGGTCAGCCTCAGTATTATCGGACATTGTTGATGATGGATATCAGCACCGTGAACATGAACGTACCATAACCTTGAGCCACACAAGGAGTAGCCCCATAACACGTCATGCTGTTAAGTTTGTACCAGAAGTATTATCGTGCTGGACTTCCATGGGAACTCGACCACTACAGTACGCCTTTAAACTCAAGCTTTCTGTTTTAACCATGTAACTACCCTAAGACGGTTCAAATGTCAAAACGTCTGCTATGCGTGGTAATGCATGAAGCTGTACGGAAGCCCGGTAGAGTTATGCCGTTTGAAAACCTAACTACCCACCAGTAATAGGTATTGCAAAAGAAAATGGAATTCGTGACAAAGCCAAAGGGATAGTCCTTATATAAATGTATTACAAGTTTCAGGCTCGAATTATATACATGCTTGTACTACATCCTATATACATGGGGTTAACCAAATATAGAAGTAGGTAAAGTAATTATGAAGTTTATTACTCCTTTGAAGTCACGTCTAGAGACCTAACCTGTGCGGTCAGATAGACCAATTATATTTTATCCAAGCCACGGCACAGCAAGGCATGATATTATCATCATCGCTAGACGTCTTATATCAGACAATTCCTAGCGTCTGCTTCATGTATTCCTCTTCGGTGGGAGCATTCTCGTCCTGTTGGATCAGGAGGCGTCTTAGTTTCCGCTTCCTCTCTTTATATTCTTGGTCATCCTCAAGTCGCTGTTCCGTGATTGATGGCGTGACTTGATTCCCATCCTCGTCAAATAAGTATTCCGGAAGCTCATCAGCATTGCGCTTCAGCGTCGAAATACCTTCGTTCTGGTACCCGTCTCCCATGTACCACACAAACGATCTGAAGTGCGCTTTCTCCATGTGTTCCTCGAATTCTGTTTCGGTTGCGAACCTTATAGGGGTATCCCTTGCTGCGCACTTACCCCACTGACAGATTAACGGGTCTTCCTCCCCGTGGACGAGGAAGACATGTCTGCGTAATGTCTTCATGTTTTGCAATTCTGCTGGACAAGGATGGCCGGAGGAACACTTCCATTCACATAAAAATGGCGCGTATTCAACTTTAGACCGTAGGTACCATTCTCTAGCCGAAGGCGTAGGGTCACGTGGCGGCCTTCCACGCCGTTTCGGTTCTTTAGAAGGTTCTTTCTTGGGTGCGCTGGGCTTAACATCCTCTGCGTCGCCTTGTTTCTTAGCCGAAAGGGAGCCCTTCGGCCTACCCCTTTTCTTCGGCTGAAAACTGGCCCCTTCTATTCCATGTTGTAAAGGGGCTGGAGGCAGAATGACGGAGATATTTCTCGTCGTCGTCGTCGTTGTAGGTTCTCGTCTAGGCTGTGGTTCCTGACTTATCCCTAGAGGTTGTCCTTGCCTGATATGAGATGGCGAGGATGGTGCTGATGACCTAATGTGGACGGCTAGCTGTGACCTAGCTTGCGATGGAGATGCTGGGATGGCCGTAGAAGGCCCCTGGACATTTTCTTCTCTAACTGAATTCTGCCGGTTTGAATGGAGTGGTAACGGTGCTTTAGGGATGGGTTTCTGGCTTGGTTGTAATATATCCGAGACGACAGCAGGTATAGGGATATCTTCCCCAAGCTCATCATGAAGGCTACTAGAGAAAGAATTCATTGCGTAAAAGCGCCTAGTCGCGCTCTTCTCAGCCATAGCATAGCTTCTTTGGTTACCGTGCCATAAAGTGTTTTACTGTTCTTTTATTCAGTTAGAGCCAAAAAAAAAAAAATAACAATACAATAAATTCTAGTTATAGTTGAAGTTTGAATATTACCTGGCATCGAATATGGATAATTCAGGATATAAAAGATTCCCTGCAGAGACAATGGTTTCACTTAATCGCGTTGTTCAATCGATTTGTTCAATCGATTGAATTACTTCGTACATGGGAGTTAATTAAAAACGGTTAGTTACGCGCGATAACATTCTTAGAAGTTGCCTTTGTACGGTTGGATTTCCGTTACGACACGTAATGGAGAACTTTTAAGGTGCAGTTACAGTACTTCGATAAAGGGTTTAGTTGGTCATAGCTCCCGGCATGAACTGACCCCGAGTGGTTTCCCCCCCATTGCTACGCTCTCCGCGCTCTCCAGTTACTGATGCTGCACGTCATCGCCTTTAGCAACATCGTACCAGAGGAAGTGCATTAGGTATTGAAACTTATTATTCGACCGCCGGACTATTGCGACATCTTGTGAAATTTGTCATCAGTACACTAAATTTCTGACGAGGAAGTGGAATTAATAATCGTTATCGCGGCACGTATCATTCTAGAATTATTTGCGGAGTAGACAAAGGGTGAGACGGATCGCCATTTATAAGTGAACCTCGAGATCCGGTCAAGATCAGATCTATTCTGTCCCAAACAATATCCATCTAGTTGTAGTAGAGAACCTCGCGTCCTTAAGAAATATTCACATATATTATACCTAATACGATTCATATTGAAAAATGGCTTCCAAGCTGTCTTCCAAGTTATTCGCAGTTGTTGCCGGTGCTGGACCAGGCACAGGTAAGCACTTCATGACCTTGAGATAACCTCCGGATCTGCTAAGTCTTCCTAAGGCCGAGCATGTGCCATCCGTTTCTCGAAGGCCTACCCCGTGGTGCTTTTGACCCGTACAGCCGAGTCATACAAGGACACTGTGGCAGAGATCAACAATGCTGGCGGCAAAGCGATTGGTATTAGTGCAGATACCTCGGACGTCAAGTCACTGGACTCAGCCTTTGAGACTATTGCAAAGGAGTTACCGGGTCTTAAGCTCGCTGCGGCAATTTACAACGTCGGTGCTGGGTTTCAGAGGAAACCATTCCTCGAGCTGAGTGTTGAGGACTTCGACGTCGCTGTTGGAGGTAATGCGTATGTATAAGCGTTTTTCTGAAACTTGGTCGTCCTAAACTAACAAACCGGACAGTCGTGGCCTCTTCAACTTTGCTCAAAAGACTCTGCCGCTACTTCTAGAAGCAGTGCCCGAGTCAGAGCACCCACCTTCCCTGATCATTACAGGTGCTACGGCCTCTATCAGGGGCTCATACCTGTTCTCAACAATGGCTGCCAGCATGTTTGCGCGGCGAGCCCTTGGCCAGTCCCTAGCACGTGAATTCGGTCCCAAGGGTGTACATGTAGCACATGCTATTGTCGACGGAGTTATTGATATTCCTCGGACAAGCCACTATAACGTGAACAATGGCGCTGAGGATGGCAAGATCAGGGCTGATGCGGTCAGTATCCCAAACTATATACCCCTTTTTCAACGCTAACTGAAACCCAGATTGCCGAGAGCTACTGGAACTTGCACACTCAGCATCGTTCCGCGTTCACGCAAGAGATAGACATACGGCCCTATGTTGAGAAGTTTTAAGCTCCGTTTCCCGATCGCTATGGGAAGGCCGGAACTGTAGTTATGTCTTTTGAGACAATTGGACTTTCAAATACGTGTATGGATATGAGCACACAAACATAAATAACTCGAATTCGTTGAATTTGACCTTGTTATGATCATTAGAACAAGCCCGATGAGTACAAACTGCGTGATACATATTCCCGTCAACTCGAATCCTCAAAACATCAATACAGTGGTAGAGTGAAGGGAATTACCTCCTCGTACTAACCACTCTGCCTTGGAGAGATAATAAATTATCGGGTAACTCGATGCTTCCCTTTTAAATCAATCTGATTGGTAGGTATAGTCTACGTAAACCTAAGTCAGAAGACTAAATCCGTCAATTTAATAATAGGTTCCCACTGTTCCGCATGATTCAAGACCAGTAGTAGCTCGACCTACGCTGGATCTTTGCAATCCAAAATGCGATAGGTAATGTTGAGCTATCGGCATGCCGTTGGTTTTAACCAGCTGCTTGTATCGAGTGCCCCCTTTTCAGGATAGGACACAGATTTGCTTCGAAGATTTACTCCGTCACCTTATTACGATGAGGTAAGAATCAGGCGCCTGCGGCTACAGGTGTACCATCGCCGGTACCAGGAGGTTGGTTAGAATCGGCGGAGTATCCTGCAGCTGCCGCTATCCGTTCTGCTTCTTTCTTATCTCGGATTGCTTGCGTTTCTTGCCTCAACCTCTCTAGATTCCAAGCACCATCATCTTCGTCTTCATCCTCGGACTCATCTTCTTCCGTGAATCGCCAGTTGCCACTCTCGAACAAAGCACGACCGGTCGATTCCTTGGCTTGGCGGGCCTGTTCTTCGGCCGCCTTCTTATCTAACCGCTCCTTCTTCCACTTCGCAAAAGTTTCCGGAGTGACAGGTGTGAGCGTTCCAGTAAGCTTGTGTCTCTCCGACTCCAAGAAATCTTCGAGAGTAAGAGTTTTAAGGGGAGACTTGTCCATAAGAGCCTTCTCGGCTGCGCGTTGTTCTTTCGTTTTAAGCACGAAACTAAATCAGATTGTGTTAGAGAGCCTATCACACGAATCAAATATAGGGGGGACTTACCCTGGTGGAAGAGCGTGTCTATACTTGCACTTGTCGCCTCCGTTCGGACACGTCCAGAACCAACCGTATTTTCCGTCTTCAATCGCTTCGATGAAGTATTTGCAGACTTTGTCGGTGGTGGTAACTTGATTGCCCTTTTTAGAAAGGACTACCTTTCGCAGCTTCTCTTCATCCCAATCATCAGATGTCTCCTGCTTCTTCTTCTCTTCTTCTTCTGCTCGGCCATCTGTATATAGGTTCTTCTTCTCCGTCTTTCGTTCAACCGAGAGATCGTGTGCGAATTTACACTTCTTTCCCTTCTCACAATTCCCTTTCTTGAAAAATATGCAGACAACGGTCTTGGGATCGACACCGAAGGGAACTTTCTGGATTTGTGCTGGCTTGTTGAGCAGAGCCTCTGCTTCTCGCTTCGCATCTTCGGCGGCCTTCTTCTCACGGGCTCGAGCCTCCTTCTCGGCTTGTTTCCTCTTCTCTTCTGCGCTGCCTCCAGCTTTGGCTGATGCTTGAATCTGCTTAATGTGCTTTTGGGCGACAGAGCCCTTCTTGTTTTTCATACCAAAGGTCTTGTCCTCAGCAACCTTCGCAGCTGAAGGCTTTTTGCCCTTAGGCTCTTCCTTCTTCTTCGGAGGCATCTTGAGAGGGCGTCGCACGAAAAGTAAATTGAGGATCCTATTGAAGAAAATGACCAGTAGTCAGCCTGTCAGAGTAGGGGATTCGAGTAATAATTGAAGCCGGCCACGTTATATAGAAGAAATTGTTGCGCTTCGGCGAAAGATGTCTTCTATGCACCCAAGGATAGGGCAATTGGTTTAATGATCACAAACACTAAGGATGAAAGATGGTGGGCTGTAAACTAGCGGGGGTACCTACATACGTAGTTTTCGGAACAGCGTCACGTGAGTAAGAATGTGGCGTCTTAGTTTAGCGTTTAGCATTTACATATTACATATGCGTGTATCAGAATCAGCACGTCCAGCACGTTCGACACGTCTCTAACAGCCATTGATTTCATCAGCCACAGTACCATCGCCCCACATACTGCAGTTCGAGGTACAATCAACCCCAGAGGTAAGTACCTTAGTACATACATACCTGTACGTATCCGACATTACGACGCTGATAGAAGCTCCAGCTGGCCTCAATTTATCTAACACGGACATGTAAAGACAATTCACCTACCACTCCAAAAAGCCATTCACGTTCTTCTATACTACTTCCTATAGGAGTAGTCAAGAGACTTATTAGAGGTACATACGCAGTAAGATTTCCTATAACCTCAATAATTAGCAATGGCACATTATTAACCTTAATATTCTAGGTAGCTTCTCTCAAAGAAACAACTACCAGTCCGATCCACCTCAACTCAACATGATCTCCGACGACGATCTGTACACCCTAGCCATCTTTCTTGGCTCAGTGGCTATGATCCTTATCGTACTATACCATTTCTTCGAGGTCAATTCGCAAGAGGATAGCGCCCTTAGCGAGAAAGCCGCGAAATCAGTGCCGTCCCAACAACCTGCAGCTGTGGGGAAGCAACTAGGTGGAACAAAATGAAAGAGACGATGGTTTTGTACTGATATAGTACGCGGCGTTATAGAAGACGAGGAACACTATCTGGGATGATTGGTTGTTAATCTACACGGTTTGGGCGTCCAGGGACATGGCCAAGCTATGAGTTACGGAATATCTCCTGGTCAAAGTTTTTGACCTATCTCGATCCCATCCGGATATCCGCTGGAGAGGGAGGAATGAAGTGTGTGCAGTACCAACCTACACATGGACACGGCCTAAGAGGGTAGTCTTATGGGTTCCAGAATGCGCTGGGCAGTCTCCCTTTCTTTAGGGACTTGCTACCCGTGGAAAATCTTCAAATAATCCAATTGAATGAATACTAGGCTATGCTCTGATTGCAAGTCATTTATTCTTTAAGCGTCGTGCTTGGATCCTACGTGATGCATTGAGTCTGCTGTTTGATATATGCCGTTTCTGTGACTATTGTCAAAGCATAGACCTTTTTTATATTAACTAGTCAATGAAAGAGGAAAGTCTCACCTTTTTCAGTACTAAATTTAATCCATTTACGGCATATGATTGAAAAGCGGTCGTTTTACTACCGAATTTATAGATCTCAATTTGTAGTATGAATCCGTAAACTGCCCGGTTGTAATACCTCACTACATTATTTAGGCATGCAATGCACATAATTGATGTATGTACGTATCCAGGTCCCGGATACGTGCATGAAGTAGCTGAGTGGGAGACTGGGAGTCAAACAGGAATAAAATACATAAACTAAGCGCTAACCCAAATCAGGCAGAAACAACGCCACGTATGGTGGAGACTGTAGACGGTGAAGTGGTTCGCTGGATGATTGTGCGACTCATTGTTTTCCACTACCCGACCTGCCAGCGTCGCGCTCCCTCCTTGATTTCCTCTTAACTGCGCCTCTTTTCCCAAGCAACTTCTGCCTTCTTCTATTCCATCAACAACCAACGCCAAATTCCACAACCCGTCTTCCCTTCTTCAAAAAGTTCGACAGGAAGAGAAGAATACAGAGTTGCTTCGCCTTCAATTTATTATTTTTCTTTTTTTCGGCTACATCCAACTTCGTAAGCCGTTTCCGCCTTGTTGCCGCCAGCTCGCGAGACAATATTTTTCTACTAGCATCTGTTCTACCCGCAAACTATTTCTCGCCATTTCTTCCCTTTCCCAACGCGCAAACGGCTAGTATTCATCTTAGCCATCGCCAACCATTAAACATTCTTCATCACTGTTGATAAACAGCAGTTGTTTCGTAAGCCGTTGCGCTCGCATCCACGCCATACCCTGTTAGGCCAATTCTACCTGCAGCCTAACCCCTTCGACGCGCATCTTCATCGCGTCGTTCTTCTGGTCACATATAACCATCCCATAATCAGCCGTAATCAATCATAATCAATATGTCTGGAAAGCTCGACCAGTCTTTGGACGAAATAGTCTCTACTCAGCGCCGTACCGGCGGTAAAGGTCGCCAAAACCCACGCCGATCAACCCGACGACCCACGACAACTGCTCCAGTTGGTGGCGTCCAAAAGACCTCGAGACAGCCTCGTGCCGCAGCAGCCAAGCAGATCCCTGCTAAGGCAACTGGTAATGGAGAGAGCAAGGTGGTTGTTAGCAATCTAGTAAGTTATTGTACATGATCAGACCTCAAATTTCGATTTAGCTAACCTCATATTAGCCCAAAGATGTGAACGAAAGCCAAATAAAGGTATGTTTCCTAGGGCTTTCGCCCGTGGAATTTCGTCGACATCTTCCTTGAAACGCACACTCGTGTCTTAAATCGATCGAAATGATTATCCTCTTACCCAGAGATGGTTAAATCTAGCCAGCACGAAGTTGTCAAAATGCAACGTCTCCTCTGTCGACTACATATGCAGCTTATGTTGCTATGATGTCAAAGAGTTGAGCTGTCCTTGTCGCGCATCCATATTGTTCGACTACTGGTAGGCTTGGCAACCCTCCATGTAGGCAACAATGCGCAGACGTAAATGGACTATAGCATACCATGACAAGCTGGCCATCTCGGCATACGAGATTGTTATTCTGGCGGGACATCATCCTTTCATATAGGACAATTACAACCCAACGAGCATAGCAGTGAGCAGCAGCGTTATAGCAAAAAGTAGGGGAAGTTTTTACTGTCGATCTCGGCTTAAGTATCATTACTTCTTACTCTATATTGGACTATGTGGGACAGGCCCTTCTATCTTGTTCTTGGATGCGACAATTCCGTATGGAACATGAAGGTAGCTTTTTAGAGGCACTCTGGTGGTTTCAGTGGGAGATCGAATCCTTTCTTGGAGTGGATCCAATTTCTAAACCTGATGATAGCAGTGGCGGATGGCTAATCTTCTAGAGTTGTTTACTCTGTGGGGTCGGATGCTGACTACTAACGCTCACTGCGTGCTCGTTGATGTTGACTTACCTTTGGATGCTTAACCTGGACTTTCTCTGTCGGCTAGGATCTCACGACTATCGATATTGACTTACCGCCTTGCGCAAACCTCGAATGGGTTTCTTGAGACTAACCTTCGTGCCCTCCATAGGAGTATTTCGCGAGCTCAGTTGGACCTATCAAGCGAGTGGAGCTTTCTTATGGCCCGAACAGTGTCAGCCGTGGCATCGCCACCGTCACCTTCGCCAAAGCTGATGGTGCCAGTAAGGCTTTCAACGCTCTCAACGGTCTTCTCGTTGATAACCGACCGATCAAGGTTAGTACATCATAATACCCGCAATCCTGGATAATATGCTCATATTCTGTAGATCGAGATTGTAGTCAGTGCTGCCAAGGCTGCAGAGATAGCGCCTCCAGCAAAGACCTTGACCGAACGCATCACTCAGCCCAAGGCTCAACCCAAGTCAGCGGCAAGTGATAAGAAGGAAGGTGGCTCAAAGGCTGCCGGCGCTGGTGCGCGTGGCCGTAAGCGCCGTGGACCCCGTAACAGCCGCCCAGCCAAGAAGACGGCCGAGGAGCTCGATTCCGAGATGGCAGACTACTTCGAGGCCGGAAACCAGAACGAGAACACCAACAACGCCGCACCTGCTGCTACTGGTGGCGATGCCCCGATGGAGGACGAGATTCTAGTATGTTCACTTCGCAACCCTGTTTACTCTATATACTAACCTAGTTATAGTAAACGAGTCAACTGGAACTAGATTGATTTTTAGTTGGAATGGTGCCGCGTTGCATCGTTGATCTCCTTCCATCACTTGTACTGCTGCAGCTTAACTTGATTTTAGTCTTTTTGCTTTGACGTTCAGCAGTGGTAACAGGAAAGGGCTTGCGTTTACGAGTTCCGCGTGGGTTCAGTCGCCAAATGGAAAATGCACGATTAGGGTTTTCAGGTAGTAATTTGAGAAGAGGATACACGATTCCCGCTACCGAGTTTCGCGTCTTCGTAATGTGTATGATTAAAGAGGTTGAGCAAGTTGTTATTTTAAGTGGATAGGCAGTGGTATTGTATTGTTTACGGCTTAAGTCTGCTTTGCTCCGCACATAAAATACAATAGCAAATAAGCGTATGATTAAGTCCATTGCGAAATATGAATGTCCAGACTTCGTTGCTTTGTGATGCTCAGTATCGTGGTTGTCGATTATCGCAAGAATCAAAGAAAGTGGAAAGCCAAGCTTAGATCTGGGATCTCACGTGCACTATGGCCCATTGTCCAAGCTTCATGAAGCTTGGCATATTCAACGACATGTCTTCTCGAAAGACCAAAACACCACACGAATACTTATTTTAAGAGAAAAAAAAGGAACTTTATTTCGTGAATGTGCCTCTATGATAGTTAGCTAGGCTAAGGCCTTATATCTTCTTTTTCTATTGAGAGAAAAAGCCGTGTCAAGATTGCAATCATCTCTTTTCGCGTGCGTAAATCATGCCCGCCCCTCTGCGAGCCTGTGGTATTCCCAAAAGAAATCGCGAGTTCTATTTAAGGGATATACTTCTTGAATCTATATTAACGTTAGTTTTATGTTACATATAACTTCGGTATTAGGAAAAACTTACTTGTTGACAACTCTCTCGATACCGTCGCAGCCCATCTTAAGAACGTCCATTCTCGGGCCGTACGAGAAACGGACAACTGCGAAAAAATGTTAGTCCCTAGGTAACCAAGAGAAGAGAGAAATTATCATATGAGGGGAGTGTGGCTTACAGTGGTGGCAAGGGCTGTCGAACAAGTCACGGCGGCGGGAAGGGTTCAGATCGAAGAAAATGCCCGGAACAACAATAACCTTCTCTTCTAGACAGGCCTGGAAGAAGTTCAAACCGTCCGAGATAGGACCGGGTAGGCCCTCAAGGTTGAGCCAGAGGTAGAAAGTGCTGTCTGGCACATACTTGATCACGAAGCCCATATCACGTAGGCGCTTAACCACGTAGTCTCGCTTCTCCTGAACAAACGTGTCAGCTTGCATGGAAATAAAAAATGTGCTGGGGATGACAAACTCTGAAGTGGTGCTGGAGAGCAGCCATCTCCTTGCGGACAAGGGATGGCTCAAGCATAGGAATAGCGGCCTCCTGGAAAGGAGCATTGGCTCCACCGTCAAGGTACGAACCGCATGAACCGATGCTAGAGATAGCAAATTAACGCAATTCTCAAGCTATAGTATAACTTTCAAAACTTACGCCTTAATGAACTCCTTGGGTCCAAGAATCCAAGCGATACGCCATCCAGGGAGACGGAATCGCTTAGTGAGTCCATCAATAATGAGAACATCGTCCTCATCTACATCCTCAATGTTCTCGGCGGCCGAAATAGTGGTGCCGTCGCAGTTGCTGGTATAGTTATAGCCCGAGTAGAACTCGTCGCTAACAAGAGTCGCGCGTCCACGGCAAATGTCCTGGATTTCGGCCAACTCGGGGTTGGCAACTACTCTTCCCGTAGGGTTTCGGGGGTTTGAGGTTATGATGACCGAGGTACCTCGGGCGATCTCTCTCGCGATCACATCGGGATGAATATGGTAGCCATCTTCCTCAGAAAGAGGTGTGGGAATGGCAGCAAACTAAGGTACCTGTTGTTAACGGCCTTGAACAGTGCGGTCTACGAGAGCCAACTTACATTCTTGAAGAGGGACAGCATCTCATTGTAAGCTGTGTAATCAGGAATGAAGAAGCCGACGTAGGCATTGTTCAACACAGCTGCGATACGGATCAAGCCAGCTCGTCCACCAGGGACGATGGCTACATTTTCCCAGGAGTACTGGCTTTCCTTGCCTTGACGGTGCATCTCGTTGTACATTCTGGCAACGGCGGCACGCAGAGGCTTGATACCAGCGGTGGGTCCATACTCTCTGAGAGCAACAGAGATGTCTATGGTAGTGGGACGCTCAAAGCAACCCTCAATGTCATCCTCAACTTCAGGAGCGCCTTGACCAAGGTTGGCCCACTTATCGGGCTCGTCAAGGAAGCCATACTCGGCAGCGCGCTCGGTACACCAAACGACACCTGTGGAGGCACGTGAGGCGTCTAAACCTGCATGGGGAAGATGACCCGGGTTTGCAGCGCGGAACTGGCGATGGATCTTGGAACTCGTTTCTGCCAAGACGGATCGTTAGTGATTAATTATATACCAACCCAAGACATACATGGACAATAGCATGAAGGCCACGTTTGCCAAGTGCCAAGACCGCCACAAGTTTATATCAAGACCCGACACAAGGACAGAAACGTGCTGCCCTTGGCGGTATTACAACATGAACGTAAATATTCGCGGGGAACTAGTTTAGAGTATGTAGAAATTAAAGATCATACCATTAGCGCTAGGGTCGCCGATACTGAATCTTCGTCGGGGAACACCAGTGTTCCTGTTCCTATTGTATGGGTTAGTAATCGTGCTGTAGGCATTTATAAACAGCTATAACATCAACATTGAGGGTTTAAGAGAGGATATTGAGATGTCATCATAGGGTATTCGATTTGTAATTAAGATTTCGACTACCAAGAGTTAAGTATAAGCTTACATGGAAAACTTGCGATTGTTGAAAGACATGTTCGCGACTTGGTTGGTGAGCCTAACGACAAAATGTCAGTACGGTCAAGGAGGCAACAAGTTGAAGTTACAAGGTTAGGTAGAATTTACTCGGCTGAGTATTGTCAATTAGCCAAGAGGGGCAGGGCTCCTTTTTAAAAGGAAGTTAATTGTCAGAAGTAGGCCGCAAGATAGGTACAACTTAAGAAAGAGTGGGAAAGGGGGGAGGATGATATCGCGATAGTTGTCGGTGTGCTCTTTGGGTTTCCAAGAGAAAGTGGGGGTGCGACAAAAGAGGAACGTCGTGCTTTGGGTGCTTTTGGTCACTTTTTCGGTGCTTTTAGGTGCATGTGGGTTTTTTTCCAGGTTGGGTGGATCTTTTTATTTTTTATTTTTATTTTTTAAGAAAAAGTACACGCAAGAAATCGAAAGCGCCAACTTGGAAGAAATAGGGAAGGGCAAGTAAGTCATGGGATGCGGGTCGGTGATCAATCGAGTCTGACATCAAATCTGTCCAATGCGAGAACTTACATTCAACGTTGCTAAGTGAAGAGGAAGGAGGGAAAAAAACAAGATATTCAGGCAAGACCTAACAGCCACTGTACGGTATAATACGTACTGTTGTTAGGGGTGAAAGTGTTCAAGGCAATATTTTTTTTTCTGGAAGGTGTACCTCGTAAGTCCAAAGCAGGTACGGTACCAACCGGTATAAGTGGACGAAAGTGGTGATGGCGTCTACAACTGCCCCGTATCTCTTGCTATCTCTTACGTATTCACATCCAGGTATCTCTACCTTACCTACTACCTAATGTAACAACAGCCAAGGTCTGTATTGAGTGGACGCAAGACGCCACAGAATATTCGACAATTCCATTTCCACTTCCAATTCGAAAATGAGACTCGTAGGAGGCATCCCATCGATGTCGCAGAATGGGGATTGCTGATCGATCTATGCATGCTACCCGACGATATGCATAATAACTTTTGGTAGGATTTCCAGTTACACTGCCTTTCGTTTTTTTTCCCATCCCTTATACGATATGTATGTAGCACTTACACAAAATACATATAGTGCCTACATACTGATAGTATGGATAGATACACCTACCATTTGTTAATAGGTACAAATACTGAGACTCACGATGGAAGAAACCGGAATTCAAATTAAGGCACGACAATATATCCCTACCCACTACCCTACCTCCTTTATATTATCTTACGTACCCGGCCACAGGAAACAGATATCCGCGAACGAAACAGCATTATGTTCCGTATTAGTACGACCCGCCATGTCTTAAAGCTCCGCTCCAATGTTGTGTCTTTCTGCCTTTCTGGCTTGTTCATTTGTTCATTCACGGTTGAGTAAAATGTAGGATTGTTGGCGTCAAGTCTCGGACAGAACAAGTTATGGACTGACTTACAAGGTAGGCTATCATAAGGTAGATACACTGCTACAACATTGTGTAAGCTTAAACCCGGGAATTACACGTCGGATAATAAGTAAGATGGTACATGGCTTCCATATGCACACGCATTCTGGTAGGCTTATGGTTACGCAAACTAAAGATCAACTGAGGGTCAACTGAGGTTTTCTTTTAAGGGGCCTTCAACGGTGAGGGGCAACTAGAGAACCCCTCGTCGGGGATCCCGTCTTTGTATGCCGGGCTTAGTCAAGTAAATGCAAGTTTACATAACGCACATACAAATATCCCACATAGACCCACAACTTGCGCAGGTGTATGTCTTAGCGCCACTTTGCTCAAAATTGCAGGCGTTGGCGACTGGCAAAAAAAAGACAAACGCGTTAGAAAGTTCAATTAACGCGTCTCAATTTCTTGGCAGCATATATCCGCATTTTGATAGCTTCAAGCTTCCATTTGCGAAATAAATGCCCTTGTAAATACGCAAACTCGACAGTGCAACTTCATTAATACACTACGAATATACAAATTGATAACTGCGAATATGGCCCTCATAGTTGATAAACATCGTCCTCGGTCTCTCGATTCCTTAACATACCATTCTGAGTTATCAGAGAGGCTTCGTTCCTTGGTACGTTAATCCTGGTGTTTGTCTGTTTCTATCTCATGCCTGACCTAGTAAACTCCTCTCCTAGGCTCAAAGCGGCGACTTCCCTCATCTTCTCGTATACGGACCCTCTGGGGCGGGCAAGAAAACTCGCATCGTCGCAACCTTGAAGGAGCTTTATGGTCCTGGCGTCGAAAAGATCAAGATCGACGCACGTATCTTCCAGACTACCAGTAACCGTAAACTAGAATTCAACATCGTAGCCTCCGTCTATCATCTCGAGATCACACCATCCGATGTCGGAAACTACGATCGAGTCGTTGTCCAAGACCTGCTGAAAGAGGTTGCACAAACCCAACAAGTCGATCAGTCAGCCAAGCAGAAGTTTAAGGTTGTTGTGATAAACGAGGCCGATCACCTGACTCGAGATGCTCAGGCCGCTCTGAGAAGGACGATGGAGAAATACAGTCCGAATTTACGATTGATTTTGCTTGCCAACAGCACAGCCAATATCATTGCTCCCATTAGGAGTCGAACGCTCCTCGTGCGGGTTGCAGCCCCAACAGTCGACGAGATTGCAAATGTTTTGGCGGATTCAGCTAAGAAAGAGGGTTGGCCTGTTGTGACAGGACTACATAAAAGAATCGCGGAGGAGAGTGGGCGTAATCTAAGAAGAGCATTGCTAATGTACGAAGCTGTGCATGCTCAAAAGTAGGTGTTTTATCCCATTCATGTCACGAGCTAGCTAACCAATCGTAGTGAAAAAGTTACTGATGATACCCCAATTCCACCGCCCGACTGGGAGGCCCTAATAGCGCAAATTGCGAAAGAGATAATGGAGGAGCACTCACCAGCCCGTATATTGCAAGTTCGGTCGAAGTTATATGATCTACTCACACACTGCATACCACCTACGACAATACTGAAGACCCTGACGTTCAAGCTAATCCCTATGATCGACGATGATTTGAAATACGAGGTCATTAAATGGTCCGCCTTTTACGAGCACAGGATAAGGACGGGAACCAAAGTGATCTTTCACCTGGAGGCTTTCGTTGCTAAGTTCATGCGAATAATCGAGATGTATTTAATGAGCATGGATATGTAAATGAACTCTCACTGCTTCATGGAAGGATGGCATATTTGTTCTGCTTGGAGCTTATGGAGTAACGGATGGCTTTATAACTGTGGTGCGGCAAAGCTACTCTTAAAATAATAATTGTAGTATATTTCGCGATAATGAGATAGGGTCCGGCCTAAGCTGAAATCTAATAGGTCCATCGGATTATACGCCCGAAGACCGCGGTTGGAAGAATATGAAGCCGATTCGACATCCATCGTGTTAACCGGTAGTTCGGAAAACGTCGTTGAGTATTGGATTTCCGAAAAGCCGAGTTGGTTCCGGCCCGCATGAGACGTCATCGCGCCGATGGTAAGATCCGGTAATGACCACGTTTAAGAAGCCGAATGCAGGTTCCTTAAATACCAAGCGGACGGAACGGCCGTCGGACGTGAGGCTCTGAGGTCGCATAGATACAACCGTAGGCCATACAAGTTGCATAGCTCTACCTCGGTTAGGGCTAAGTCAAGTAGATCTTATCGCAACACACCTATCTCGGAGAACATCAATGGCATGATGTAGTTCCTTAGGGATGTTTCCCCACGGTCATAGTGTAAGTGCCAGAGTTTATACCGGGTATGGATAGTAGCTAATTCGTCTTCCACGATAATAGCTATGGCGCCAAGCCGTATCTCACATGGCTAGCCGGGGAAGAAAGAGAACTAGCTGGCTTTCCCCACACTCTCACCAACAAAAAAAGCGAGCTCTAGACAAAGGCAGAGGGAAGCTTGGCGAAAAGGTGACGCCATTACGATGTATCCGAACGACCCTGTACGGAATTGGGATCCAAGGGTAGCTACCCATATAGGTAAAATCCGAATCGAGAAGTCAAGGAGATATCTTACCTTTCGAGACAAATAAACTACCATCGCCACATCTTATCGAGGGTTGGATGGTACTCAATGACATGTATGTATGTAAGCAGCCCAGAAATTAAATCCTCCTGAATGGGCACGAGGTCAACGGAGCTGCGGATGTATTCTGATGATGAAGCTTAGCGCAAACTTGGCTGCAAGGGCTTTGATTCTAGTCGAAAAGGTGAACGCGGGGTTGAGGGGCAAGGGGGATGAAGGAAGACGAGGGCAGTCTTGGAGTTTCTATCGGTCCCCGTTATTGGGATTTGGTGTGCAGCGTTGCAGGCATGAGTGTAGTCTTGACTAATAGGATTACAAGAATTCATTATACTAGCGACAATATCACGACACCGAGGACGTGGAGGTTGTACATTTTGACCCTGTCGAATGTGACTCGTACTACTCCACAACCCTTGGTTACATCAAGTGACATGTCGTTCCCTACATACATACATAATATACATGAAATATACATACATGCAGCAGGGCTATCTCTGTGATCTATACGCTAGTAATAACCACCAAGCATTCTTAAAAAGCAAAAGAAGAAGCAAGAAGCATGAATCCTCCATCTAGATGCCAATAAATCGTAACAGCTGTCCCCGTTGGACCGGGAAAGACAATGAGTTGCGCACCTGCAGAACTTCCCGTCTGGATCCGGCTAACCTTGCACATAAGGGGGATCAGCCCTGCCAGCGTAACTGATAATATCGTCCGGTACATGGTTGCGACGCTGTTACCTTTCACCTTAAACGTCACCCCATAGTTCCGGTAAAGGACCATTAAAAATCTCATAAACCCCACGGTGCGGTTTCGCTATTAAAGAAAATGGATTACGATAGGTTACCTCAAATCCATCCGACTTCGCTGGTAATGCCGTTTGTTTACATTCGTCCGTACGGATTTTTTTTTTTTTGTTTTTAGCTCGGGAAAACTACTTTGGGAGTCTACCAAAACCCCAACATATTCAATAACAAATCCCGGTCTAAAGGGAACAGTGGCCCAGAGCTTCAGCTAGTTCCATCCTACCCATTCTACATATTGCGACGTAGTAAGGTAACTAGACAAGTTTATGGAGGGTGTGAGGTCAATACCAGCCTGCGTGCGTCAAGAGTCAGGTGAATGCGCATTTTCATATCCTCTATCCGTTAGCAAGACACTGAGGCGGCGCCCTGGCTAGGTTTGGCGTTCTAGGCATCGTAATTAAGAGTGTTGGCGTAGGGAAGGTTCCATCAGATAGTCAGATAGCTTAGATAGTCTAGAATGGAGAGAAATGGAGAATGGAGAGAGAAAAGACGGGGATTGATACACAGGCGCAATGCGGTCAGCGGTCGAGCGGAAGAAATAAAAAGACCCACATAGACCTAAGCCAGACCCCGGTCCGGGTCGGCGAATCCCCAACGAAACCCAGTTAAGTGCAGCTGGTATCGGATTAGCAAGGCTTGTCTTGACTAGTAAGTCACGTTTTAGAGGCTAAACACTAACCATCTTAGTGACCTTTAGTTGATCTTTAGCAAGCCTGTAGGAAGCCTGTACCTAGCTGCGCTTAGCTGGGTAACGGCCACTGCGAGATCACAGAAGTAGTATGAAGTAACTGTTTGTACTTTTTGTGCTACCTGCTGTACCTGGAACTGCATATGTGGGCGCACTATACCTACCTGTGCGCAATAACGGTCGTTGCTTGCTACGTCCCGCGCCTATTCATTTCCATCTTCTCCCAATAATTTTGCCGTAATACAAAAAGTGCCTCGTCCTCGTCACCGATAACTCAGGTCTACTCGTTCGTGATTGCTCTTTGCCCCTTTTCTTCCTCACTCTCTAAACCTTGCACGAAGCTGTAGTGGTTCAACTTGTTTCTATATAACATTCAAACAATATCCTAACTTGGATATCTAGCCATTAATTCTTATTGCGCTCAATAGTCTCTTCTTTTGATCGTGAATTAGTACCCCGCAGTGTTTACAATCAAACCACCACCGTCCAACAACCACTACACCTTGTCAGCACCCCGCCATCATCATGGGCGAACAATCAAAGTCACCGGTGGTCGCCGAGGCCCATCTGGTTGACACCTATCGTGAGCTTTTTCTAGTAGTGCTTTGCGAACCTATGACTACATGTAATGCTAACTTGAACTTGAATAGACCCCCCGGCGAAGATGCTTGAAAGTGAGCTAGACCTTATTTAAAGGACCATATATAATGCGCAAAGCATAAATGAAGCTAACTTGGAGAATAGAGCATCCTAGTAAACCTCATCTTAGCAGTAAGGCCAACCTATAAACCACCTTTAAAAACATAATAGACCTCCTTTCTAATACAACGTATAGGTCTCGAACACTACCAACAGCTATACAAAGAGTCTATTACCGAACCCGAGAAGTTTTTCAGCACGAAAGCCAGAGAATTGTTGACATGGCAGCGAGATTTCCAGACTGTCCGTACCGGATCCCTCGCCAACGGAGATGTTGCCTGGTTTGTCGAGGGTCAACTCAACGCTTCGTACAACCTCGTCGATCGACACGCATTTAAGGACCCTAACAGAGTCGCGCTCATCTACGAGGCAGATGAACCTAACGAGGGTCGCAATGTGACGTACGGTGAGCTCCTCCGGGAGGTCAGCAGAGTCGCACACGTCCTTAGGAAGATGGGCGTCAGAAAAGGCGATACAGTCGCTATCTACCTACCAATGATTCCGGAGGCCGTCATTGCCTTCCTTGCAGTCACACGTATTGGAGCTATCCATTCCGTCGTGTTTGCTGGCTTCTCGGCTGACTCATTACGTGACCGTGTCATTGACGCCCAATCCAAAGTAGTGATAACTACGGACGAAGGAAAACGAGGTGGCAAGCTGATCGGTACCAAGAAGATCGTCGACGATGCGCTCAAGCAATGCCCCGACGTAACTGGCGTGCTAGTCTACAAGCGCACTGGTGCAGATATTCCCTGGACTCCAGGTCGCGACTTGTGGTGGCACGAGGAGGTCGAGAAGTGGCCGTCGTACATTGCCCCTGAGGTCATGAACTCCGAGGATCCCCTCTTCTTACTATACACGTCAGGTTCGACCGGCAAGCCAAAGGGTGTTATGCACACCACTGCTGGGTATCTTCTCGGTGCTGCGCTGACTGGCAAGTACGTATTCGACATCCATGACGGAGACCGATACTTCTGTGGTGGTGATGTCGGCTGGATTACCGGCCACACATACGTCGTCTACGCGCCTCTTCTTCTCGGTGTCTCCACGGTTGTTTTTGAGGGAACCCCGGCTTACCCGAACTTTTCGAGATACTGGGAAATTATCGAGAAGCACGAAGTCACGCAATTCTATGTGGCACCGACCGCGCTGAGACTGCTGAAGCGTGCTGGTGATGATTACGTCAAGGCTCACATGCCGAAGTTGAGAGTATTGGGATCGGTGGGTGAGCCTATTGCGGCTGAGGTCTGGAAGTGGTACTTCGAAGTTGTAGGTAAAGAGGAGGCACAAATTGTCGATGTAAGTTTGAGCCAACTCTTATGTTCGATGGAGTGAGTTCTAACGGGACAGACCTATTGGCAAACCGAGACCGGCTCGAATGTAATAACTCCTCTGGCAGGAGTAACGCCCACGAAACCGGGTAGTGCTTCTCTGCCTTTCTTCGGCATAGAACCTGCTATCATCGACCCGATTTCCGGTGAGGAGATACACGGGAACGACGTCGAAGGTGTCCTGGCCTTCAAGCAGCCTTGGCCCAGTATGGCCCGCACCGTATGGGGTGCGCACAAGAGATACATGGACACGTATCTGAATGTCTACAAGGGCTACTATGTAAGTATGCGGAGTATAGCTATGTGTCTCATGTCGCTAACCAATTCAAGTTTACTGGTGACGGAGCTGGTCGTGACCACGAGGGTTTCTACTGGATCAGAGGCCGAGTAGACGACGTGGTCAATGTTAGTGGACACCGTCTATCGACCGCAGAAATTGAAGCCGCCCTGATCGAGCACCACTCAGTAGCCGAAGCCGCAGTCGTTGGTGTTGCCGACGAACTTACTGGGCAAGCGGTCAACGCGTTTGTCGCTATCAAGAACGGTAGCGAGGCCTCGGATGCGTTGAGGAAGGAATTTATCCTCCAGGTCCGGAAGAGCATTGGACCGTTTGCCGCACCCAAAGCGGTATATATCGTGCCCGATCTACCCAAGACACGAAGTGGCAAGATTATGCGCCGTATCCTCAGAAAGATTCTAGCTGGCGAGGAAGACCAGCTTGGTGACGTAACGACGGTCAGTACTTCCTTATATCCCTTTTAGAATTTATACTCATCGCGTAATAGCTATCCGACCCCTCGATAGTTGAAAGGATCATCAACGTTGTACACGAGGCTAAGAGAAAGTGAAGCGTATAAGGGCTTTTGCTTCTCCTTTTCTATATTCTGATACCATTCTGTCTTAGATAATGCGGGAGGTTTGGAACGTATAAGATCCGACTAGTGACACCGATGTTTTAGCGGTTGGGTCTGTCCTTCTGGTGTTGCGGTTTCGATAGGACTATGAGTTGGAGATTTTAATACTCCGATTTCAACCAATGTTACCTACCTAGGTAGTTTTGGACATTGCGGTTGAACAACATTCTGTCGACAGATAGCTGAAAATAGCTCTGTGTATAGATAGTGTGTCAACATGAAATGGTTGATACTAACTCATTGCGTCCTTGCAGAAGGATATCGTGCAGTTCTTCACCCAATGAGCAGTACTTGAAAGATACGTTAAACCGGACCTATCAGATACACAGCTAGCTGATTTTATAATACCAAGATATGTCTGCACGAATCCGCTTCCGCTGCGTCCGTAGAGATCCCATAGGAAGGAGGCGCAGCTCGAGACTAGCCCTGGACACGTTGCGAAACCCCTCCTCATAACCAGCAGAATGTTACGATGGCTATAAAGAAACAACAACGCACTAGAAAGAGTATATCTGAAGGACGCGTAACACAAGTCCTATTCGAGGTAAGCTATTGGCAGGTCGTCTTTCGCCAAGAGATGTCATGTCGGCTTAGGAAGACAAGGCGTCAGCTCTGGGCACTATCAAGGAAATATATACATGTTATACACGGATTTATGGTCTCGGGCAGAAGCTATTTCGTAGCGAAGACCCGATGACCTAGCAAAGGTACCGCGCATATCGACGGAGATAACAGACGTCAGCGCACAGGAGAGGCTTGATGCCGTCATTACCGAGACTTGGTGGCTGCAAGTAACACTTTGAGAATTGAGCCATGGCTATAGGCATTACCTATGTGTACGTAGGACAACGGCTCGGACCGATAAAGGATCGCAGTTGACAGGAAAACTAGGTACTTAACTTAATATACACACGTTCCTTAAGCGATGCCCTTGATATAAACAACGGTTTTTAATGATTGAGCACGATGGGAAATTTGGCGTATTTTATTTCACGAGTCTTTTTTGTCGGGCCCTGGGTTACATAGCTTCTTTTGAAACTACCCCTACAGGATGGCCACAGGGGGGGAGTATAAATAGCAATCAATATAGGGAGCCGGGGTTGTTTCGCCTCTCGTCTCGATAGTGTTTAGTTAGGTAGTTAATCTAGTACCTATGTTTTCGCGACGGGAACATCTGGTACAATCGTCGTCGTCTAATTCTCCATATAATATATAACTTTATAACTTTGTATGGCTGTGGATTACGTTGGTGACGAATTAGGTCACCTGTCAACTTATCTTTTTCGCATCGGCGTACGTCTGTCTTTTGCGCTTAGACGATGGACCCGGAAAGAGGAACTTTCGTATGAAGTACAGTAGATACGGTTGGCTTGCCAAGACGACTTTAGGGTCCCCTTGACAATCGTTCGAAATCGGCCAATGGACCCTAAATCTTATCTAATAATACGTACATGCAGGCTTACATACATATAGTAAGTACATTTGCATGTTAGGGAAGTTCCAATGCCCCGCTTCAAGGGACTGCGTGTGTGTGACACCTGCTCTTTTGCCATCGAGAGCAATAATAGATGTTGTTCATGGCTTGTTCATTGGCTCTAAGCTTACTTTATGTAACTATTCCAAAGCCTATTATTCTCGCCCCATCCCCCTTCAACGGAAGCATCCCCAAGGCACAGGACCTTTGGGATCTCTTTTTTTTGCGCAGCCACAATTTTTCATATTCCCACCCTCTCTTTTTTTCCGTTTTGCTTTTTTTTTTCATAATGGGAACATTTTGAAAAAGTTGTATGTGTTTTCTTACTTTTCCCTCTTTTCTACATATCGGCGTGTCAGCTCTAATCATTTCCCCCCGCTCAGTTTTATTTTTGTGTTTGGTTGTTTTTCTAATAAGCGACTGATATTATACGAGAAATTGATGTGAGCAACCAAACCAGACCAAACCAAGACCAAAAAAAAACAAGTTCAGCCCCGACGGTGATCCCAGCCCCTCTTAGAGAAACCCAGACCCAAAGACCCAAGACCAAGCCTCCCTCAGCACGCCGCCGAGCCTGTCTAGTTTGTCCTTATTGCGTGTAATTTCACTTGGCATCGGCATCTACGGCATCCATTGCTTGTTTCACTCTGGCGGTTCCGCTTTCTCCTTGGAAATCTTAATACACGTTTGAACGCCTTCTGAAGTCATTTTGAAGCACTCTAATTGTTGTTGCCGTTGTTCTATTTTTTTCCGTCGATTTTTTTTAACCAAAGCTACGACCGATAATTTCTTAGTCTTCTTTTAATTCTTTTCAGTTCGAGACGGCCCGTAGCGACAGCACCATTAGTAAAGCGCCGGCGCATGGGGTCTTGAGTGCAAGTCATTGTCCTCGGAGCAGGGCTTCAAACCCATTCGATCATGCGCGGTCTTCTCAAGGCTGCGGCCGTCATTCTATCAGCACTATCGCATTCCTCACTTGCGCATTCCGTTAAGCGAAATGCCTTGAATTATATTAGCCGTCTCGATAATCCCGTAATTCATACCGCCTCCAATCGAGTACACGCCTATTCTGAATTTGATCTCACCTTTTTACTACACGACCAGAAGGACAAGATCCGCATTGTATTAGAACCTAACCTCGATGTGCTTTCAGATTCGGCGGTGGTACGCTATCTTGGCCCTGACGGGTCCATGACTGAGGAGAAAATACAAAGGTCAGATCACAAGGTGTTCAAGGGCCACGCCTTCGTACAACACCCGCATCATTCAGAATGGATCAATTCCGGTTGGGCGAGGATAACGGTTTTTCGAGATGGGCCGAGACCATTATTTGAGGGCACATTCCGGGTCAACGGGAATCACCACCATATCCAGACGAGTTCTAATTACAGACAAACGCAGCACGAAGATGATCCCACTGCAGATTTTGCCGAGGACGAGTATATGGTCGTTTGGAGGGACTCGGATATTAAGTCGAACTACGATGTTTCGGAGTTAAAGCGTGGGCTTGACGAGAACTCGTGCTCGTCCGATATGCTCAATTTCAATAATGAGGACGAACATCCTGTACATAAGGGCCTGGATCTCCGTGACATGTCGGCAGTAGATGCAAAAGACCTTTTCGGCCGGGACCAAATCGATGGGACAACTACTGGAAATGGTGCCGGTGTTAACCTTGCTCAAAGTATCGGGTCTACTCAGGGTTGTCCTACTACCCGCAAAATCGCCCTTGTTGGGATAGCGGCGGATTGCACATACACGGCGCAGTTTGCCAATAAGAGCGACGTGCGGTCCCATATCGTTCAGCAGGTTAGCTCGGCCTCGGCGTTATTCGAGAGTTCGTTCAATATCTCCCTAGGTATCCAGAACCTGACTATCAGTGATGCAACATGCCCTGGAACTCCCCCGGAAAGTGCCAAATGGAATGTCGCCTGTAGCGATAGTGTAACTATTACGAATCGACTTAACTTATTTTCCGAGTGGAGAGGTCGGTTCAACGATACCAATGCTTACTGGACGCTGATGAGTACGTGCAATACCGATGCGGCCGTGGGACTGGCATGGTTAGGACAGCTCTGTTCCCAGGGGTCGGGAACTCAAGCAGACTCTAGCGGAGGCAATGAAACGATTGCAGGAGCCAACGTTGTGGTCCGGACCTCGACCGAATGGCAAGTATTTGCGCACGAATCAGGACATACGTTTGGCGCCTTCCACGATTGCACACCCGACACATGCTCAGACGGCACGGTCTCGATGCAGAAGTGTTGCCCGCTTAGTACCTCGACGTGTAATGCTAACGGAGCTTTCATTATGAATCCTTCTACCTCTGACAGCGCCACACAATTCTCTCCTTGCACTATTGGCAATATTTGCTCGGCTTTAGGTCGTAACAGTGTTAGATCAAGCTGTTTGACGAACAATAAAAACGTCGTTACGATCTCACCAAGCCAGTGTGGCAATGGTATCGTGGAGGCGGGAGAGGACTGCGACTGCGGGGGCGAAGAGGGATGTGTTAATAATAACTGCTGCGATCCTGGAACCTGCAAATTCAAAACCACTGCCGTGTGCGATCCGACTAACGAAGACTGCTGCACAGCCCAGTGTCAGTTCAAATCGTCGGGGTCAGTTTGCAGGGAAAGCACTGGCTCATGCGACCCTCAGGAGACATGCAGTGGTAATTCTGGGACGTGCCCTGCCGATGTCAAGGCAGCCGATGGTCAAGCCTGCGGTGCTAGTGGTGAAGGCTTGACCTGTGCTTCTGGACAATGTACCTCTCGAGATTTACAATGTCGGACGTTGGTAGGTTCGTTGACTAATAATAACGACACGTCGGCTTGTGACTCGCAAACCTGTCAGCTACGATGCGCTTCGTCTCAGCTCGGACCAAATGCCTGCTACGATATGCAACAGCACTTCTTGGACGGTACCCCTTGCCAAGGCGGAGGGAAGTGTGACAACGGACAATGCAAGGGGTCTAGCTTCACGGACCAGGTGGGAAGCTTCTTCAACGATAATAAGAATATCATCATACCCGTGGTCTCGGCTGTCGGTGGTATCATCGTCCTCGGCTTGCTGTGTTGTATCATTTCATCTTGCCGGCGTCGGGCTCGGAGAAGAAAGATAGCTAAGCTAACTCAGCCTAACAGCAGCTGGGTTGGTGGTGCCGGCGGTGCCTGGGCTGCTAATCAAGTCTCACGACCACCTCCAGCAGCTCCAGGAAGAAACCGGGGTCCCCCGCAACAACAGTCCTGGCAAGGTCAAAATCAATGGGCGCCGCCGCCTAGAGCGCCTACAATGCGGTACGCGTAGTCAGTCGGGCTGGGAGGACCTAGGCTGGCAACCGGGGAATCTGAGATGTTGTAAAGGGCATCATAGAGGGTATTCACACAAAGGTCATCATATCACGGTGTTTCAGGCGTTCTAAGGCTGAGCATACATTTTGTCGAGTACATCGACAAGTACCCATGATACCGGAACTTGGGACATATTGTATGGGTGTTTGGACAGCATTGGATCACTATCTTACTAAGGTATATATATATATGTACAGGTATAGGCATAAGGTCTATGGTTCTTTTTTTTATTTGCCTAGCGGGCAATATTGGGGCTGGGAATTATCTGTCGTGGGCAAAAAACAAAGCCATATTTCAACTGATTTTGGCTGTTAGAAAGAAAGAAAGAGGAGACAGGAACAGAGGAGGAAACTTGGGGCGTGTGATTTGAAAATAATACCGCCCTAGATTACGAATGTTTATGACCAGGAACAAATAAATATATTACCAACTACCCGAATTGTATCCTTCTCGTTCCTTGTGTCTATATATCTGTAGTTATACTTCTTAATAAGGGTCTAATACTATATTTCCATACGATTCAACTTGTTATTATACGGGAATTTAACTTGAGTGTCGAATAGCATAACAGACTTGCTTTTTTCCAAGAGTAAATAGAAGTACTTGAAGGATCTGCCGCGCTTGGTAATAAATAGTAGGTAACTACCTGGTTACTGGCAAAAACTTCAACAGATGGCCCGTACTCTACCAAGGTACCCCGTGCGTCTTACGCTAAGATTTTCCTATTGATGCCCAATGGCTTTGGGATGGGTAGGTAGGTAGTCATCTTGTTTTCGCCGTTTTATTCCCTTCACCGGTGATATTTTATTATAGATATAATAGTTGTTTGTTTGAATCGAGGGACGTGGGTATTTCTTCTCGATGATGCGCTTTTATACCTTGGTTTCTCGTCCCCCCCCCCCCCCCCCCCCCTTTCTTTCTCCTACTCTCCTTCCTTCTGACACTGACAGTGGCACATCTACTACACCTCTCTTTTTTGCGTCTAGTTAACCATGTATATGTATGTATAATATAGTATAGGGACCACGAATTCCTTCGTCTCGTCTCACTGGGTTTAATAAACTGATGATCCAACAGACAGAGCTATAGTTCAACTCCTCAACTAACTCCTCCCGAAAACAATCGAATTAGACACCGCCCTCCCTACCGTCGATTCCCACCACCGCTCCCATTAGCCGTCCTTCGTTACCGCTCCCTCACCGGGCGTCTTTCCTCCCCGAACGCCCAGGCGTCGACGATCCTCCCGACGCGCGAGGCGAATCGCTACTACCGCCTCCTCCGCCTCCGCCACGATGCGACTTCTTACGCGCGGATTGCGGCTGGGGAGGCTCCTCGAAACCGCATAGCATGCGGGTGTAGCGGAGCCGGGTTGCTGGTATACTCTACATGTGTTTTCTTTTTTTTAGCCAAGGGACGAGTTATATATACTAAAGGGGGTGGAAGTAAACAGGAAAACAGGGAAGAAGAAGAAGAAGAAGAAGAAGAAGAAGAGGAATTTAGATCTTGCAAGATAGAGCTAGAGTAAAAGAGGAAGGGGAGAATAAAAAGATAGATACTGTTAGAGGGCGAGAAAGAAAGAAAAAAAAGGGGGTAGAGAAATACCTCATTGTCTCGCTGTGCTGCCATCATTAAAAGTTCCGGACTATCTAGGACTTGGGAAGCTACGCGGCGGCGCTCAGTCATGGGGAAGGACTCGTCTTTTCCGCTGGAGATTTAGAACTGTGGTGTTAGTATTTATATTTGCCATTGTATACATTTATAAGGATAGGCATAGGCATATATAAGCATTAGGGGTACGAGCTCTCGGGTGGCTCATAACAACAACACGTATAAATAAGAAGACAGAAGAAAGGGTAGCAGTAGTTGGGTGTTATAAGTAAATAAAGAAAAAAAAAGGGGGGGAGGCGGGAGGAGAAGAGAGTAGGAACATACCCTCCGGCCCGATACTTCCTATTCCCCTCGGGAGTCCAGTCGCTACTAGCATCGGACGACTCGTACGGGTCCTTGCCTCTAGCCTGGCGGTCTCGCATCTCGGCGGTGAACTCGTCGTCAGTCGCTGCCGCCGCCGCTGTCGTTGTCGTCGCTACCACCGCGGCTCCTACGCCTACTACCGCCGCTCCGCCGGGGGTGAAGCTACCGGCGGGAACGTGGTGGTGGTGATTGCTCATTATTTTATTAAGATTGGATCAGATCAGATCAAGACTTTAAACCCCCCTTTATTACTACTGCCTCTGGAGACTCGGAAGATGACGATGTAGGTGTATGATGTATGTTGTATTGTATTGTATGGTATTGGTGGATTTTTGCTTTGGGAAATAGGGGGGCGAAGCTAATGTGCGTTATTGTGTTTTCTTGTCTCGGCGTGCTGGTAGCGTTGTTGTTGTTGTTGTTGTTGTCGGTCAATGGTGTATATAGTGTAGTATAACTACTGTAGCAAATGTAGTGTAGTGTAGATGTATGCGGGTTTGGATGATGTAGGTAATGTATGTATTACGTATAAGTTAGTTTGTGATGGGCGTTCGAGACTTCGAATTAGCTTGATCCAATGACGGTTAGGTTTGTGGGGTGGGAAGGGAAGGGTTAAGGTTTGACGATTATTTGATTGATGGATTAGATGAATGCAAAATGCAAAATGCGTGTACGAATGTGTGAATATGTGTGTGTAAGTAAAGGTTGTAAGACGTGTATGTAGGTATGTACATAGTGAGTAACTACCTAGGTACCCTACCTATAACCCCCAGCTATGTAATGGTGTAGCGTAGCGAGTAAGCGTAGCGAGTTTGAGTTGGCCCCGGCGTTAAAAATGTTTAGGTAGGTAGGTAGGTACATTTACCTTCAGATTATCTAAAACCTAATGGCGCAGATAATGTAAGGTAGTACCTAAGTATGTAAGTTCCTTCCCGCGGTGCCGGGTACGGGCTGCGGGCTTGGTGTGGGGGTAAACCCAGGTTGACGTACATAATTTGGTACTTGGGGAAAAAAAGAGAGGTTAGGTAAGGTATCTAGCCGCGGGGTAACGTGAGTACTGACCGATCTGATCTTGGGATTGACAAGGAGCCCAGTTTCAATAGTTGAATACATACAGTCAAATACCTAAACTAGGTAATCTCAGGTATCTGCATGTAGCTAGGGTAAGCAATTAAGCAAAATGCATACATAAATAGAGTTGACTAGCGTACGGTATATTAAGTAACTATACTAGGTATCTTCATGTGTGTAACTATCCGTACATAGGTATTTTAGGTGGTGCATGTAAGTTATTGCATGTATATATGTACCCCTACCCCTTTTACCGTTTGTCGTCTTACATGTACCTCATAAGAAACATTACCTTAGGTAGGTATTTATTTATATCCAACTACCTATTATAGTTACTCTTAGAATTATAACTAATATTTTAGGAAATCCAAAAGGAAACTCTTGGCTTTTCTCACCTTGAACACCGTCCGAACTGAACACGGGACCAGATGAAACTCCTTGTCGCGGGCCTCGTTATGCGCACCAATCGGCGTTCCAACGGGCACGATTCTCCCGAATGGCACAACTTTCCCGTACCCGCTCCGGTCTCCGGTGGACCCTGATACGAGAGGGGAGGAGGAGCGTAGCGGAGACATGCAACATCATATGAATAGCAAGTGAAGCCCGGATTTGGTGACATTGTGCCTGTTTCTTAAGACTATTCTCCTATGACCCGAGATCGCAAAAAGGAGTAAAAGGACCAAACGTGACTAGCCAAGTCAAGCCAAGCCGTAATAATGACCACCTTCACTAAGATCACGGGAGATGAGACTCCTCTCATCGAGGTGGACGCGGCTAAGCGCCTGTCTAAGATAGATCCCATGACATATGGTGGCTTTACCGAGTAAGATGCAATTCCAAGACAATAAACAATAGCTAACAGCGCATGAAAAACCTAAGACACATGGGCCGTTGCATCTACGGAGGCATCTACGACCCATCCAACCCGCTCTCAGACGAGGACGGCTTCCGGACAGACGTGCTCTCCGCGTTGCGGGAGCTCGATATCCCCGTGGTGCGGTACCCGGGGGGCAACTTCGTCGCGACGTACCACTGGCAAGACGGCGTCGGCCCGCGGGACAAGCGTCCCAAGCGTCCCGAGCTCGCGTGGCTCGGCACGGAGACGAACCAGTTCGGCACCGACGACTTCATGCGGTGGCTCGACAAGCTGTCCGCGGGAAAGAAGCAGCGAGTAGAGCCGTACCTCTGCCTCAACTTCGGCACGGGCACCCTCGACGAGGCCCTCGCCTGGGTCGAGTACTGCAACGGCACGCGCGACACGCACTACGCGAACCTCCGCCGCGCCAACGGTCACCCGGAGCCCTACCGCGTCAAGTACTGGGCCCTCGGAAACGAGGTCTGGGGCCCCTGGCAGGTCGAGCAGATGACCAAGGAGGACTACGCCAAGAAGGCCGTGCAGTGGGCCAAGGCCCTGCGTCTCCTGGACCCGAGCATCGAGCTCATCCTCTGCGGCCAGGACGGCCAGAGCTCCTGGGACCACTACGTCCTGCACGAGTGCGTCGGCTGGGTCGACATGCACAGCATCCATATTTATACCGCGTCGAATAAGCACCTGCACAACGCCACCGCCCCCCTGGCCGCGGAGCGCGCTATACAGATCACCGCTTCGCTCATCGACCTCGCTCGCATCGAGAACAAGGTCGCCCCCACGAAACCCCCTACCCGCATCTGCTTCGACGAGTGGAACGTCTGGGACCCCGAGCGCGCCCCCGGAGACAAGGGCGCCGAGGAGCAGTACACGCTATCCGACGCCCTGGCCGTCGGCGTCTGGCTCAACGTCTTCGTGCGCCAGAGCAAGTACATCGGCATGGCCAACATAGCGCAGACCGTCAACGTCATCAGCCCGCTTATGACGAACGAGCGCGGCGTCGTCCGCCAGGCTACCTGGTGGCCGCTGTTGCTATTTAGTAAATACATGCGCGGATGGACTGTTGCAACGCATGTACGGTCCGGCGCCTACGACGGAGAGACGACGCCGGCTTGGTTACAAGGGACGTTGGGCGAGACCGGTGCGCCGTGGCTCGATGTTAGTGCCGCCCTAGGCGACGATGGATATGTAAATCTAGCTGTTGTCAATATCAGCGAGACGGAAGACTTTGCTGTTGAGCTGAAGGGAGTTGGTACCGATGTGGCTGTGTACACTGTATCCGGATCGCAAGTCAGTTCGACGAATAAAGAGGGCAAGGAAGAGGTTAGCTTATCAGACGGAAAATGGGATGGTCAAGGGAAATATAAGTTCGCAAAGCACACGTTCACTTTATTAAGATGGAAGTCATAAAGCCTAGCTAAACTAGCTTCGATTTTGAACAATACAATAAAATTATCTGATGACTCTCACAGTTCGTACGCCAACATGATTTCGATGTGGATGCCAGGTGCAGTGCTTATACAAAACCGACAAATCGTTGGCATATGTATACCTGAGAGAAATGCCGCGTCCCAATGCTCCTAGCTATATGATACCTAGTAACCTTCCCGCCGCCCCCCGAGATAGCTAGACATGCCGATCCGATACCCACGAGTCATCTCGTCATCTTTGTCATGACAAATCAGTAATGACAGTTCACACAGTAGCTCGCAGTTAGCTCTTATGACACTTATCGAGATGATCCGTTTCAGTCCGGAGTAGCTGTCCTCAGTTTCCTTGAATCGTTACAAGCGGGCGTCTAGACCTCGCGGTACTAGATCAAAAAATCAAGAAGTTTCGTGGGAGCCGAATAATGCACTCAATATGCTGTAATATGACTGGCGCCTCAAGTAGCTATTCTTTGCTACTGGCAACCAGCTAAGGCCGTGAGCCGACAAATATACCCCGACACGCTATGATATTCGCTATATCTCAGTAATGACTGGGATGTAACGTAGTCCTTTGCGCCTTTTATCGAAAGCAATAAAAACATGTTTGTAGTCTATCATCGGAAGTTGATAATTGCGAGCTTGCTTTTGTTAGCTTGCATCTGAATAAATTAGATAGCACAACTTACCCGACTGTTTACTCCATACGCAAGTTTATGACCTGTAGCATCCCATTCCAAACAATGCTCATCCTCCTTCTCCGAATCGGGGTTAATTCGTGGGCTAAGCCAGCCAGGATGGGGCGCTCGACTCCAACTTGCTCGGGGAATACTGCAGTCGCCGACCTTCCAAATTAAAATCCTCTCAGTCGTAGCTACCGCAATAAATGCACCATCCGGGGTAAAAGCCATCGAAACTATCGGCGACCCCATAGTCATGGAGCATTTCGGTTTCCCGTCAAGAGCTAAGGCGTTCCATATGAAAATAGCCCCGTCCTCGCCACCGGAAGCCAAAAGCCGCTCATCAGCCGGGGGTGTTTGCTGTAAGGGTTGCCATGCCAGCGCCGTAACCGCATCATAATGCGCTTCTATCTCACGTCGCTTGCCGTTGCTATCCCAAATCTGATATCATACGCGTTAATGAAAGCGGCCTAGTTTTTGCTCCAAGGGGAGCTACTTACGTCGACAAAGCCCTTTTCTCCACAAGTAGCCACCAGCGAAGTCTTCCAGTCAAACTGAACGTGGGTTAAAGTATCGCCTTCGCGAGTATCGAACTTCCGGATTTCAGTGATTTCCTTATCACCACACCTTAAAGCCATCAATAAGTCACCGCCACCTATTAAAAACTCGGTTTCACTAATCCATGCAGCATCCAGCGGCTCCGAATCGAGGTCGTGTCGCGGGAGGGGATATGTTAGAGTATTAGACGACAGGGCATGGTATATCGTTATTAGAGCACCGCCATTATCCGGTGCGATGCCCAAGATAGCCGTATTATTAGGGTTCCAGCGCAGTTTAAAGACAGGAGGTTCGGCAACCTCGAAGGTGTGCATATGATTACCTTCATGACTCCAGAGGTCAATTCGAGCTCTCGATTCCGAATCTGTAGCGATGGCAATGGTACTTCCGTCCAAATTCCAGGCCATTGAGGTGATCGTAGCTGTAGGCTTGATATCGTCTTGAATAAGGGTATGGAAACTTGGAGCGACGCCATTCACGTGACCATTGGATGCAGGGTCGGTTGTGGCTCCACGAGAAACGTTCCAGATGCGGGCTAGCGCATCGGTTCCAGCAGCCGCCAAGATGGTGGGATCTCGGGGATGCCACTGACAATGCAGTAGCACAGGCGCGTTCTCGCCATTCATTCTTGCCAATGCCGTGGTTGGCGAGGATGTAGGCGCATCATCGTGACCAGAGCCTAGGGGAATAAATGTGGTATCAGTAGCTAGTTCTTGGACTTTATCGACCTGTGTGCCCTGGTCGGGGCCGTCAGTTCGGGGAGTTGGCGTTGGCGCCTGTTCGCCTTCTTGGGGGGATGGGTAAGCATGGTTGTCGTTCTGCCCGTCAAGTTCCATCGGAGTTGTGGCTGCATCCACCCCATTTTCGTACCCATTACTCAGTCTTGGTCGCTTAGCTGGTGAGCCATTCAGAAGCGCCGCTTGTGACTGCCTTTCAATTTGACGCTTTCGGTTATTTTCCGCATCGGCACCGGACGTTGTCGTTGGTGCTGTTACTGTTACTGTTTCTGCTTCTCCTTCGTCATCCTGGTCCATTTCCTCCGTTTGCTGCTGTTCCTCCTGTTCCTGTTGGTGAAGCGGTGGACCTGCAAGCAGTGGACCAAAAATACCTAGTTGCATCGCCTCGGCCACTGCCGCCGCAGCGGCACCACGGGATAACTACGCAGAAGAAACCTGTCAGTGCCCATTTGGTCGTATTCCGGGCGAGATTAGAGCAAAAAAAATTGTTTTTTGGACTCCATCACAACCCGCGTTGGAGATTTATCTCGCGCAGTGCACGTCTCATAGAAAAATAGTCAGGGCGAATTCAATTTTTGCATCGACATACCTGTTGCGACTGTGCATGCTCTCTTTCTAACGAGTTATACAACAGACCCTTGTTTATGACATTGACTAGCGCATGACTTTTGACATGTTGCGCGAAATCTAGCTGTCGGTGAGGTTCCTCGACGTGCCACTCCTTTTGGAACTTGACGGCTGTCTCTCGATAATCTGTAACCTCAGGTTAATTTGACTGCGGCCGTCCATAGCAACGTCACCGCTGTGCGTGCACACGCATAGACAACACGCGCGCATCATCGCATAGCTCAAAATGCGTCAAGATGCGTGGGCGTGCACAGGGGCAATATGAGAAACACGTACTGCCTTCTATTAAATATCTGCGATTTCATGTCAATGACCCGGTAGGAAGCGACGGCACAGGAGTAACGGGGGTACGGGGGAAAAGGGCAACAAGGACTTTGGTGTGTGAAGAAAACCGGAGATACCTAAAAAGTGAGAAAAAAACATACCTCCAAATCAAGAAATTGACTCGGTTAGAGTCTAAATACTCCTTCATGGTCGCAAACGAGGGGCTATATGAGAGCGTATGATGTGACAATATCTAATAGGTCGAACAGCGTCGTCCGTATACTGGGATAAGCGGTATTTTGATCTCTTCTCATGAGGATGGTGAAGGAAAGAAGACAACGAGATTTTGGCTGTCAGGCCTTGAACGATTGAGATGCATCCACGGGCAGGGGCCAAGCTACTATGGTACTGCCTTCCTGGTAGATCCACACCAAATCCATCTTAGTACGGAGTGCTTAAGTACATACCCTACACGCTGTTGCCAGTTGGGGGAGCTACAGCCTGCCTTGGTACCTACAGGGTATGTAACTAACCCAACTTTGCATGATTAAAAACAACCTTTAGGAAGTACCTAGGTATATAAGATACGTACATAACGCCTATTGAACCTTGCCTTACCTTCCGTACCTAGGAAAGGTAGCTACATGTAGGTAAGTAGTGTAATAGTGTAAATAGGTAGTCTAAGTACAGACGGCGACCGATTTTGAGTCTTGAAGAATATTTCCAATTCCATTTTGTAATCCATGCATGGAAGCCAAAGCCAACCAATGCAAACAGTTCGCATATTCAACTCAGCTAATTTGCCTAACCATTTCATAACAGCGTTACGGGGTTGAGAGATGAATTGGAAATCTCTTTTTGAGTGCAAGGGGCCTGCTTCGGGGCGACTTTGATTGTACAGTGTAGGGCTGTTGCTCCGCTGCAAGATTCTGACTGGGCATCAGCAACTCAGTCGATTATTTAGTCGAACCCTCTTCTCTCAAATAGGACCCCCATTTTTTGACCATGCGGATAGTTTTTTCATCAACTTGCATTGTCGAATGGGCTCTGCTGCATATTTCTTAAATAGAAAAATAAAAAAATCCTGTCCGAATCAGGTTCGGTATCCTAGCTTTCTTTTTCATCATACAGTGTGTGTATGTCTCAGTATCATTCTTTTTTACCACCATCTTGTTGATGATCCACGCGGTACCTAGGCGGTAGGGCGTTTCCTGGCGCTGCAGGTGTTCTGTCGGGTTGGAGGGATGGATTGGAGAGAGGAGAGGCTAGACTCTATTTTGCTAGGGAGACAAGATGGCTTAGCCTATGAGGTAGTTTTCCTTTTGAACAATGGAAACGACAGCGAAACTCCAGACGACTCCACAGGCAAATGATCAGGGTTTATCATTTTATTAATCCGTCATCCTGGCTTGGCTAGCTTGGCTGGGGTACTCCCGGAAATTCGCAATCGGAGAGGATCTAAAAAAACTGAGATCGGTCGTGCTTGGACGGGAGGGAAATACATGAGAAAAATGTAACTATGTTGTATAAATATTTCTCTTATTTATGGTATAGATGAATAGATCCGATGACTAGTACCATCCCCGAAGTTTATTCGACCATGTTTTGTGCCCATATACTGGATGAGTAGAAAAGGAGTTTGAATTCGGCGGCCGCTAGAGCTGAGAAGAATACGTACCAGAAGAAAGTCGTAGCGTAGAGGAGCGTACCAAGCTTAGGCGAAGAAACAGACGATCTTTCAAGACTTTGCCATCCGACTAGCGAATCGCCTTAGCCGCTTAAGGCTTAGTGCATTGAAAATAGCATTGTGCCTCTCCGGCATCACCAACAATCCCTACCATACCATAATATACCATAGGTAATAACTTACCGTAGCCATACCGGCCATACCATAGTAAATATGCAACGACGCTAAAAGTTAAAGATTGCCTAGTGCGGACGATAGAAAGAAGACAAGAGTAGAACCCGTTCTGTTTTTTTTCTTGGCCTCTTCTTAGACGCACTTTTTGCCATGATCGCAAGGCCATCTTGTAATAAAAAATTATTGAATGATTAGATGGTTTTAATGGATTGTCCTATTATGGAGTTGGAAATCATGTACATAGTAGTATGCATGTGCCTGCACTAAGATGAGGAGGACGTGTAATCTATGGGTTCCACGAGTTACACATCATCGGCTTTTATCAGTCGAAACCATTTCGAACCTTGCTCCCCTGCAGAAAATTCGTGGCCCTAGAGACCGGGGCTAATCTATCTTAGGTACTTGGTACTTTGTTCAGGTCATGCACACGTATGAATCTTTCGCAGCTTGTTCGGTAAAATCGGAGACGGATGGATGGATGGATGGATGATTATTTCGCTCGATTATAGAAATAAAAGAGATCTTATAGAAGTTGTTTATCTATCTAAGCTTAATATTACTTATATGTGGCTATACATTATATACCTACTATAATGTATTGATAACATGTTCGATGCTTTGTTTCGTACATGTATTGTGCTGATATAAGATTTGTACATTCTACGGTACCTAACCGGAGGGAAGGAGCGGCACATCCGTAAAGGTTAATTTTGATGTTTTCTTTTTTTCCATTTAAAGCACAGGGCAATCCTAAGCCTTGGCTGCCTCCTCCCCGAGGAAGGTAACCGTAGCTGTGTACTACCACGTATGTATTGAATGAGGTAGCTTACTAAATCTGTGGCTGACGGGAAAACGCATTGGCCACATCAGCCGTTGCCAAACTTAACCTCGTAAGGTGATGTGCGGCTTCGACGCGACCCCGAAAATCCGACATCTCTCAAACTCTACCACGAAGTTCAAATCCCAATATCAACAACCGCCGCCATGCCTCCGCGACTAAACATCCCACCTGTTACCCGAGTGGTACTTGTGGTATTGCTATTGCAGTCCGTTCTGAGTGCTGCCGTGCGCTACCGTCAATGGTCTGCGCATTCCGAGATCGTCGTCGAATGGCTTACACTCATACCTCAGCTGTCGCTGTTCTATCCCTGGACATTCCTGACGGCTACTCTGGTCGAAAATAATATTTTCACATTAGCCATCGCTGGTCTGACCTTATACCATGGGGGTAGATATTTGGAGAGAGCTTGGTCTTCGAGGGAATTCGCTAAATTCCTGCTTGTGGCATCCCTGATACCCAATACCTTAACTTTTTTGGTTCTCGTTACACTATTTACTATCACTCGTAATGAGAGATGGACGTAAGACTTACCTCTTTCTCTAAATGTTCTAGGCTTTCGCTACGTGCAGTCAGGGGTGCTAATAAATAAAAATTCAGGTTAACTACCATTGCTGGCACGATACCCCTCCAGATATCTTTTCTTGTCGCTTTTAGCCAACTCGTTCCCGCGCATACCGTTACCCTCTTCCGAGGTGTTCTGTCTTTGCGCGTACCGAAGTTCCCTCTCATCTATATTTGCATTGTTGCCGTGTTATCCTTAACCCCGTTGCTCACGAGCGCTTCCTTATTCCTATCCATATTTGGTCTCCTTGCTAGTTGGACGTACTTACGATTCTATAAGACGATCTTCCCCGATCTCGATTCTTCGCAACCAACATCCCTACGTGGTGATGCAAGCGAGACATTCGCTTTTGCTGAATTCTTCCCGGGACCAGTGAAGCCATTTGTTTCCGCGATTACCGAGCCGATTTTCAACTTGTTAGTGGCAATGAGGATATGTACGCCTTTCTCACAAGCCGACATTTCCGCTGCGCAAGGCAGTAATTTTATACAGCGCAGCGGTCATGGAGGTGTCAGGGCCGAGGCTGAAAGACGGAGAGCCTTGGCTCTGAAAGTACTTGACCAACGTCTTCATGCCGCCACTGCCGGACCCAGCGGCGCCTCTCGAAGCCAATCACAGCCTCCTAACCAACCAGGCGGCTCCGGAGCGCACACGCACCAGCAGCCCAACGCTCAAGCAGCGATGACATCACAGCCCACGGCCGTGCTGGGGGAGACTAACTACAATCCTGATCATGATCATTCCGATAAGAGCGACTCTTAAGACGTTTAATTTTCTGCGGGGGCTGGTGGGAGCTTCTATTATTTGGATCTCAAAGCACCATTCGCCTATGTCCGAATCCGCGTGTATTTCTACATTGGGAGCACTTGCGAGTTCGGAGTCGGCATTAGAGGACGAGGTATCTGGGTTTTGAGCTTTGGCGAGTGGAATATCCTCATTCAGGTAATGTCAAAGTTCCGGCTACAGTGAAATTCACATGGTGGCCGGATAGCTGCAGCGTTTGGTCTGACTGTTCTTCTGCAAACAGCGGTTGAGATTCCCGTTTGGATTATGCCGAGGACCGCGGACTGAGCCTGACGTGCAGCATTATATGTCAATTTTACGATAGATATAATATTAGCACTGCTTAGCGTTTGGATAGTACGGCATGCAATTACATACATACTATACTACCCCCATAGCTATTGTGCCTGTATTTCACCTGCCCATAAGTGTATGCCATCGTAACATTTAATCGCCCATAATATCGAACTTACTCTACCATAAGCCTATTATCGAGAGTCAAAAAATAATAAACAAAGAGAAAAGGGTTTGTTACCTGGAAGCATAGTTATATGTATATAACCTTTGTTTGTTCATTAGTTGGTTACCTGACCTTAGTAACTACCTAGGTACCTACATGTGTAGAACGTTGTTTGTCTTTGATTTAGGTGTATGGTAGTGCCCAAGTAGATCAGCCGTTCCCACTAGGGGAAGGGAATAACCGTTAAACAATGTTTAGGTTACATTTTTCAACTAGGGCTTTGCCGAAGCCATGTCTTATATCTGGCCGTTCAACCCACGAGAGAAGAGAGGTATGGGTTAGGTAGGTAACTATGTAACTGTCAACGATTTTGGGTTACCCATTCCTCGTTAGGCAACTTGTGTGTATATTTATATCCTGTCTATAAGCTGTTATACTTATTTGTGTCTAGGTAGTGTATTACCATAAGACGACCGTTGAAAAAAACTATTTGAATGTAAAAGATCTCTCGTGTTAGTCAGTATTAGTGACGCCGTTTGAATAACTCACCTAAGCTAAGCCTAATCTAGATCTAATCTAATTCGTCTAAATACGGATGTCTTAAACCCCGGCGTCAAAAGGTTAATGTTATTAATGTTAATAATGTGGCTGTTAAGATGTGGCATTGTGGCTTATCTAGATTCAAGCTTCATGTTGCCCTCGGGGTTGCACCAGGAGTGGATTCTCATTAAGAGTGGATACTTTCGGTGGCTTATGCCGTACGTCAATTTGGGGAAACCTCAAACAGGTACACATCCTTGGACATTGACACCCTTGGACATTTGTCTCATCATAATCGGTTTCCACTGCATCTGAGTACAACCGGATCGGCTGAGTACATGTGCACACGTATCGCTCGAGTGTGAGTCGCACCGCACACTATCCCCGAAGCCATTCAGGTCCATTACATGTGACTTTGAACGAGTGTGCAAATCGGCAAATCTCACACCTTTCTTTTTCTTTCTAGTTATTATTTTTTATTTTCCCTCTCTTCGGGAGCTACGCTGTACATGCAGAACATATAATGAAGAAATTGCTTACGCTTGTCCTTCGAACCGTTTCGATTCGTGTAAGCCCCTGTACAACTCCGAAAAAAAAAATCCTATTATCTCTCTCTCATCTGCTGTCCGCCTCCTACGCCAGCTGTGCTAGCGGAACCAGGGAACTAGGGAACTAGGGAACAGCCCTCTTTCTTCCCGCGTCCACCTTGCCCAACCCACGATTTCTTACTAAAACAAGAGATGACCCTGTTTCAACCCACATTCCTCCTTCTTTAGCAAGCGAGTGCTGTAAACCTAGCTACGTTGGAATAACTATCTGCCTATTTCGTATATAATTCGTGATCAATAACCAAAATGGTCTCGCTTGCTCTCACCGGTCGATGAGCATCGTTCCTCTTAAACTGTTGGCTGGCTAAGCATTCGCAAAGTTGCAATATCGACCTTGGAGTTGCAGGTTACGGGAATACAAGCGCCAAATGCGGTAGGAGATTTTGGTTGAGGTTCTCCCTAGCTGAAATGCGGCGAAAAATCTTTCCGTATCCGTACTCTCTCACCCAAAGCAAAATAACGAGGCGGGAATGCATTTATTATACTATATGCTAAAACAGCGGGGGGTCATCACTTCATTCCAGCTACCTATGATATGTACGCAGTATACCTATGTCCTTGGTCGATCGGGGTTTTACTTGTTGCTTGTTTAATACAGGGCCGTCCCGAAATAAATCGCTGCCGCCGTCGTCAGCCCGCTGAGCAAGTCATGATGAAAAGGCGCTTACAGATTATGTACCTAACGTACACATTGGGGCTAGGTAACCTAGGTACCTACCTACCTACTTCGGTACGTGACTTATATCCGGAGGTGTGCCAGGCGAGCCCAGGTGTGCCTAGGCGACGCAGGACAAGTACGTACCATGTGAGTTTTAAAGCACACCATCATCATCATCATTACTAGACCGCCGGGGCCCCGATGCAAGCAGGCAGGACGGTTAGCCAGGGTTGACAGCTCCATTCACACGGGTGGTAGGGTGATCTGTATCTGGAGGTGTGGCACGTCAACCGTACGGACCGCTGCTCTCTTGGCGAATAATAGCCCACGCAACCAACGGCTGCATATGCGCGAGATGCAGCACACATATCTAGCGGCTTCGTACCTTTGTACTCTTCATTCCACTGGCCTCAATCTGGCTGAGCTAATAATAATAATAAAGGGTTGGACCGAAATACGGTATTGAACCCGCATATGTAAGGTATATATGGATGTACATAAATGGGCAATGGGAAAAGTCACACCGGCTACGACACGCCCCCTCGACTTGTTCCCCCCCCTCTCCCACTCTTTTATTAACCTACCTCTCTTTTCCTGGGGCGCTTCGAACCAACTTGCCCATTGTGCAACCATTGCTGCAGTCTTCTCCGTTCACTCCCTCTCGATTGATAGATCCCAACACCCACTCCGTGGACACTTATGCCGGGCAATCACATATTGCATGCGTTATGTACTGCTGTGCAGGTTGCGGGAGAAAGCTTCCTTTTAACTGCCTGGCGATGACGATCACACAGGTAGTGATCAGCCAACCGGCCATCTTCCAAATGATCAATCAATCTAAGTAGATTATCGAAGGGGAAAAAAAAGAGCGACACCCTGACATCCCGACTCATGAACCCCATGAATAATCCTATCGAAGGGGTCATTACTAAACCCCACTCCCCCGACTTGCTTTTCGAAAGCTGTGCGTGGCGGCGTGGGTAGCGTGTTGGACTAATAAGAGACGGTACTCAGGTACGCGTGATGATTTCATAGTAGGGCTTGAAACATGGCTCTGATAGGATCGACTACCGTTGCTTGATGTAGAAGTAGTTACCCGAATAGGTAAGTAGGAAGCTCAAGGCGGAGCAGGGTAAAAGTCGACGAGGAAAAGCCCGAGGTGATGAAACAAATAAGAGTAGGTTTAGTAAGGTTGCGCGGTTGAAGGATTCTTCGGGAGGGCGCTATGACAAAGTAAGTAATAAGCACCAAACAGCTTTTAAAAAGGTCACGAACAGATTCCAGCCCCTTCTTGTTATGACACGTGGGCTTTCTAGAAACGCGTTAGCGCCCAGAGCTACACTACCTCAACAGGAATGGCCATCATTCTTATTATTCTTAATTATTTTTTATTTATTCATTTGTTATTATTTCTTCTTGTTCCCCCCAAATCTGAAAAAAAAAAAAAATTGGTGCCACATTGTCGGTGTTTCTTCACCCTCGATCTTCGGGAGATGACGAGATTGGTCGCTTGGCCATTCCCACATCAATTTCCTTGCTGACACAATCCGGTAACAAAAAGCCCATAATAGCCTCACAAGCCTTTGTCTAGTTTTCTTTCTTTTTTTTCCTGTCAACCGAGGTGCTACCCCATCCACCACCCAATCATCCATGGTTATATAAACTCATCAATATCAATGGCGTGTCTTTTAGTTTGGCCTTGTCGATGATAGGACATCCAGATAATAAGCTCAGGGACGGGATGGTTTGGATGAGCTTCTGCATGATTTGCAGTGACGAAAACTCGGCAATGGAGAGTTACATGATGTGTCGGTGACCCACTGCCTCGAGTTGACCAATGTTATTTAAAACTACGTCTGTCCAACGACAGGCTCAGAAGATATACTATGGGCTAGAATGCGGATCCTCGACGTCAATGGCCAACAACCTAACCTTTGCAACGACCGGTTCCTTCTTAACCATCCGTGCTCGTAATAATAAATTTATACCAATGGATGAGCAATGGATGAGCGAGTATCCTAGTGTCAGCATTGGTTCGGGCGAGTGCGTGGTTGTGGCCTGTATGTTTGACAAGTGTCAGGCCAAAACGTCGGAATTTGTTAAGAGACACGGCTTTAGCTGTCTTGGGTAATTCGATCCTGTGCGTCAAGCCTTTCTTGCGAGATTGGCTTCGATGAGAATAAATACTCCGACAAGAGAGAGAGAGAGATAAGCGTTCCTTAGAAAAAATTAAATTGAATTTCCCCTTGGGTTTCCTCCTCGTCTGCGACGGTACAGTTATGTTGTAGTAGCGCACTATACATATATGTACCTAAGGTAGGTATATATGTGGTATGTATGTATGTGTTTAGTGTAGGTAGTATCCATCAAGCTACAGTAGGTTAAGTACGCCCATATGTAAATGTAGTACGCAATACTACATGTGTAAACCACCCAAAGGATTGCCCCATTGCCCAAGGTGCGGGTCTACTACTATGTATGTTACATACACTAGATAGGTACTTAGGTACATGATGTACTTCGTACATGAGAGGGTGTGCGGTTCAAATGCCAAGCCGCAATATGACCCATCCACACACCCGCCCTTTCTCAAACCCTGTACCTTGCCTTTCCAAGCAACCCTCCCCTCTGGGGCTCGCCCATGCCAAGCGGCAAGGTAAGAGCGAATCCGTCCGAGCCGCTACCACCGGCGATTGCCCAAATTTGTAGGAGTTTCGGAACTTTGCCCGCTCCTTGACCCAGGTTTCCGCAAGGTAACTGATTCGTACCCTTCCCCTTCTTCCTTGCAGGAACCATCATTGCAGAGTTTGGTTTCAATCAGGGTCAAGAGGTACCTTCTACTTTATAGCCGCCTTTTCTAGCCGCTCGTTATCTCGGGCAATATTTTAATCTTGCACCAAACACCACAACCGGTAGAAAGCGGTTTAGAAAAAAAAAAAACAAATAATAGCATTACGACTTAAGCAGTGATTGGTAAACTTTGTAAGGAGGATATTCTAGCGCACAAGGCAAATGATGACGCATACTCTGCAAGACATCTAAAGTACGGAAGAACGGAAAAGAATAAACTCTGTCCACATTAATAGGGAAGAGAGGTAACTTATCATAGCACATATTTGACGCGTTTCATAGATCAGGTCGGCATTGCTTTAATAGACTCGAATGGCGGCGTTCTTTTTGAGTATCGGGAAGTTACCATGTTGGTAAAGTATTAACTAAGGTAACTACATACTATACACCTAATTAGTGCAAAGATGCATCGTCACGTTTATACCGACTACGTATGATACCTAACTAAGCATCGTTCAATCCCAACATTGGGGAAGATGGCAACAAAACTGTGTGAGATGTATATACGGATATATTTAGGGTGCGAAGGAGCAATAAGGGTCCAGCTTAGCTGAGAAAAAAAAACGTGAAGAAAAAAGTATAGGGAACTTTGGGGCTGGATTAAAAGAAGAGTGGACTTCGTATTACATGCACGTCTTAGTCGACCCACTTATACTACAGTATACATAGCGGTTACTTAGCCCAGATGACTTCTAGGTCTAGGAACACTCGTTCCTTGCCCCACATATCACTCCCATGCTAGTTCTATCTACCTAAATATTGCAGGTGCTATCGTGGGTTAGGGTAGCTGCTGTCCATCGAAATCCTCCTTGGGCCTTCTCCCAACTCTTCTCTTCTTCCCGTCTACCGTCCAGCCTCTCCACCGCTTATTCTCCCCTCCCCTAAGCAAAATAAGGCCATCAAGACAAAGATTGAGCCTCACATTCCGCATTCCCTTCTATCACCTCCCGACTATTAAAGTTGTCGCCAGTAGACGGTGTTCCCGCTTAGTTGCGACCCGAGCATATTATACTTGCTTGGTACTTAGCGGCTGGTATTAAGCGCTTTTGCCCGGATCAAGTCATTATTTTACGGCCTTGCGACCGTTGAACTCTCGGAGCAACTCCCACAACCCGCATTATCACCAGTTCTATTTATTCGCCTCTCTACGCTCTCGCGCAACTACGCCCGTCAGATTTTAATTGACTTCAACGTATTTCGATACTTGACATATTTTTATGTACATCCCTCTCAGTACAACATCGTCGCAAACGACTTGTTCGCATTCATAAGGCTTTGGTCCAATTTCGTGTTTAACCGAAACTGGAATACACCCAAGCGCCTCGGTGAGGCGGACTCTGCTGATTAGTTGAAATATTCCATGGCAAATCACCACCCGTCGCCGCAAATGGCGATGCAAATGCAGCATCATGGCCCGCCGGTGCCTCCCCCTCCTCCTGGCCCAGCCCAAGGGAGTCAATGGGCACCGTCGCGCCATATCGTAACTGTTAACGAAGGACTTTGGATGCAAATTGGTAAGTAAAATGTGCAATACTCATCTACCCGATATACTGGACTAACAATTTGTGTAGGCAGTTTCTCTGAACTCCTTGGCAACTTGGATGAAGCTATGATCGCCTACGAGCACGCGTTGAACGCGAACCCAAATTCGATTCCTGCGATGAATGCTATCAGTTTGATCCTCAGAACGCGTGAGGATTTTCACAAGGCGGTCGAGTACTTGCAAGCTATATTAAAGATAGATGCAAACAATGGCGAAGTTTGGGGTAGCCTCGGTATGCTCTAACCCCATCCGTCCCCGTCTATATTCACTCTACTAACACTCCCCTTTAGGGCACTGTTATCTCATGATGGATGACTTGCAGCAGGCATATGCCGCCTATCAATCTGCTTTAGTTAATCTGCCGAACCCCAAGGTGAATACTCATCTCAATCCCCATTGTCTGCTGCTCTAGCTAACGTGCAATAGGAACCCAAACTCTGGTACGGTATAGGGATTCTTTATGACCGTTACGGCTCCCTTGACCATGCCGAGGAAGCTTTCTCGCAAGTCATGCAGATGCAGCCAGATTTCGAGAAGGCCAATGAGATTTACTTCCGTCTTGGTATCATTTATAAACAACAGTCAAAATATGGCCCAAGTTTAGAGGTATAGTCCATCGACTAGCGCATGTCCACTTGACTCTAACCCGTTGCAGTGTTTCAAGTACATTGTGAATTCTCCGCCGCCTCCGTTGACCGAAGAGGACATCTGGTTCCAGATCGGCCATGTTCACGAACAGCAGAAAGACGTAGGTATTCATCGATTTGTACCATTGGAGTAATATGCTAATTATATATAATACAGTATGATAGTGCAAAGGCCGCTTACATGCGGGTACTCGAGCGTGACCCTAACCATGCTAAAGTACTCCAGCAATTGGGTTGGCTTCATCATCAGCAGAGCAGCAGCTTCCAGACCCAGGAGCGAGCTATCGAGTACCTAGAGAAATCCGTTGCTGCAGGTGGGCATTGATCAACTCTATAATAGAAACTTGTACATTTCTGACTCACACGTGGCAGACAATAACGACGCCCAAAGCTGGTACCTCCTTGGCCGATGTTACATGTCACAGCAGAAGTATCCCAAGGCATATGAAGCATACCAGCAAGCAGTGTATCGTGACGGGAGGAACCCCACATTTTGGTGTTCCATTGGTGTGCTCTATTACCAGATCAATCAGTACCGTGATGCTTTAGATGCATATTCTCGGGCGATTAGGTTGAACCCGTATATATCTGAAGTTTGGTATGATCTAGGTACTCTGGTAAGTTCTGTTTACTGTTTCTTATAAGTAGAATCTAGCTAACGATTTTTTCCAGTATGAGTCTTGCAACAACCAGATCAATGATGCTCTAGACGCCTACCAAAGAGCCGCCGAATTGGATCCCGCCAACCCACACATCAAGGCGAGACTTCAGCTGTTGAGGGCTGGTCAAACTCCCGGAAGCCTTCCCCAGGCTGTCCCCACCGATGTTCACCCCCAATCCTACGGCGCTCAGGGGCCGCAAGCACCTGCCTGGACTGGTTCTGCGCCAATGCAGCAATCCGGACCCGGTCCTCACAGACCACCCCCAGGACCTGCCGCAGCTAATGGTTGGGGCCAAAGAACCAGTGATATTAACCCTCCACAACCACCTAATCCCTATGAGCAGCGTGAGTCCTTTCGTGGCCCGCCGCCTCCAATCCCACGACAGCCCAGTCCCAGGCAGGAGATGAGACAATATGGAGAGACAAGCCGTCCGGGTCCAGCACCAATTCGAAGAGGTCCTTCTCCGGGTCCGCCTACCCAGTATGCTCCGCCCCTCCCTGGACCGTCACAACAACCCCCTCCACCTGCTGCTCAGGGCCCGGCTAGGGTCAACAATCCCAATTATACTCCGGCGCCTTCTTCGAATATGGGCCCCACGAATGGCCCGCCCAATGGTGGACCGCCGCATTCTCTAATGCCTTACCGCAACGGCTCCCCTCGCTCAGAACCAAGACTCATTCATGACAATCGTATGCCATCACCGAAATCAGCTTATCCTCAGCACCAACCCCCATTTCCCCACCAGCAGGAGCCTGGAATGCCAGGCAGTATGGAGCCGGGCGCTCACCCAAAAGGAGCTATGGGTCCCGATATCCATCGGGATCACGATAGGCCATCCTCAGTAGCGTCCAAGAGGTTGCGAGAGTGGGAAGATGAGCCCTCTATTAAAAAGCCTGCTAACGAGGAGACTCGTGCTCGCATGGACGATATACGTCATCGACGGCAATCTACCCCGCCGCCGCCGCGGGATCCTTACCGCCGTTCCCCTGATGGCCATCGGTTTGAAGAACAACGGCGCATCGACGAGCAGCGACGCGTTGATGATCAAAGGCGAGTCGAAGAAATGCGACGGGCTGAAGAGCAGCGACATGTGGCTGATAGTTACCATCCATCAGATGCTGCTCATCACCCACCGGCACATTCAATGCCAAACCACCTTCCTCCTATGCAGCAAGGCCCTCCTCCGCTGCCAAGCTTAATTCATGACGGTCCACAACCGAGTCCCGCCCCAAAAGAGTACCCCCAAGATGAGCGGCAGAGACTCGAACACCCGCCTGCTCCTGCGCCGTCTCAGATAAATGAGCCAGAGCGCGCTGCTAGGAAAATGGACGTAGACGACGACTATGACGATAGTGGGGAAGAAGAGAAGAAGGTTGGCATCAATGGTGCGGCATCAGGGCCAGGTTCAACATCTGGGGAACTTAAAAATACGACGCCGACTAGTGCTAGCATTAATGGAATAATGGGGCCTACGCCCAAAGCGGAGGGTAACGCCTAGGACTGAAAGGTGCCAGCAGTGAATGATGGACTTCGATACATACCCTTTTCATTATTCAGGATTATTTCAAAGCTACCTACCTTATGTATATCAATGGTCGCGTTGGCGAAGCTGCCTCCTGTTAGATACTGGCAAGGCGACGAGAAGTCTGTCCATCGTTTCTAAACATTTGCTTTTATAAGTTCAAGAAATTCATGATCCACAATTATACTTAGTAGCTAAATACGTATGCATACCTAAAGTAGTGATCGTAATAGGAAATTGCCTTTGCTTCAAATGTTTCGACAACAAAACCTTGGAGGTTGGTGCTGTAGTGGGTTACGTAAGCCACTGGGCTATGAGTGCAATTCTGGGCTGTGAGACCCACATTTAGATTCTTAGAGAAACAACATCATTCCCACTATTACTATTACAGTGCTATGTAAAAATAACCAGCACATCGGCACATGCCATGTACCTCGGTACCCTAGAGCAAACTTAGCTTCGAGGTGGGTCTCGACAAAGCTCTCTTGTCACATGGCCCAAGCTTTAGGGTTCTTTTTGATTGTCTTTCCTCCCACATTCGGCTATTCTCCGGGTCTTACTTAATAAACCCACAGATTTTTTTTTTGCAACTACCCACTACCAAAAAAAAGATTGAGAAAAGCTCAATCCTGAATATTTTCTTCTATCCTTTAAACCCTCCCATCCACCGACCTGCCGATTGACATCTTCCTTCAACAACAAAGGATCAATCGAAGATGTCGCACCGTAAGTTCGAGGCTCCCCGTCACGGCTCTCTGGCCTTCCTGCCGAGAAAGCGTGCCGCCCGTCATCGCGGCAAGGTAAAGTCGTAAGTTAACACCCACCCATTTTAACGTGGAATTGCAGTTGTGCGCAAAAGTCTCTCGGAATTGGATACTAATATACAATTGCTATCGGTAGCTTCCCCAAGGATGACCCCAAGAAGCCTGTCCACCTCACCGCCGCCCTGGGCTACAAGGCTGGTATGACCACGATCGTTCGTGACCTCGACCGACCGGGCGCAAAGGCACACAAGAAGGAGATTGTTGAGGCAGTCACCATTATTGACACTCCACCTGTACGAACAACGCAGCCCGCTTGGCTTTGCGCCTATGGCTAACATCTTGACAGATGATCGTTGTTGGTCTTGTGGGCTACATTGAGACTCCCCGCGGTCTCCGATCACTCACCACCGTCTGGGCCGAACACTTGAGCGACGAAGTCAAGCGCCGATTCTACAAGAACTGGTACAAGAGCAAGAAGAAGGCTTTCACCAAGTACGCCAAGAAGCACTCGGAGAACAGCGGCTCTTCCATCACCCGCGAGCTTGAGCGCATCAAGAAGTACTGCACCGTCGTCCGTGTTCTCGCCCACACCCAGATCCGAAAGACCCCCCTCAAGCAGAAGAAGGCCCACCTTATGGAGATCCAGATCAACGGTGGCTCCGTTGCCGACAAGGTCGAGTTCGGCCACGGCCTCTTCGAGAAGCCCGTCAGCATCGACACCATCTTCGAGCAGGATGAGGTGATCGACGTCATCGCCGTCACCAAGGGTCACGGTTTCAACGGTGTTACTGCCCGTTGGGGTACTAAGAAGCTGCCGCGTAAGACTCACAAGGGTCTCCGAAAGGTTGCTTGTATCGGTGCTTGGCATCCTTCCCACGTCCAGTGGACTGTTGCCCGTGCTGGTCAACAGGGTTACCACCACCGTACCTCGGTCAACCACAAGGTTTACCGCATCGGTAAGGGTGACAACGAGGCTAACGCCTCCACCGAGCAAGATGTCACCAAGAAGACCATCACTCCGTAAGTTACGATCAGTTCAAAATACCTGAAAGCTTTTGCTAACATATGCTCTAGTCTTGGTGGTTTCGTCCGATATGGTGAGGTCAACAACGACTTCGTCATGCTCAAGGGCTCCGTTCCCGGTGTCAAGAAGCGTGTCACGACACTGAGGAAGTCCATGTTCACTCACACCTCGAGAAAGGCGCTCGAGAAGGTGGAGCTCAAATGGATCGACACCTCGTCCGAGTTTGGTCACGGTGCCTTCCAGACTCCTGCGGAGAAGAAGCAGTTCCAGGGTACGCTCAAGAAGGATCTCGTCCAAAGCTCGTAGAGAGTTTTACGTCTCCTTGTATCTTCGTCTTTGCATCGGTGTTCCTGGTTCCCTTTTTCGGCTGCTGCGATGGGCATGGTCTAGGGTTGGCATTTGAGACTCAAAAGAAGTTAATGAACAAATGCATGAAGTAAAAGCCATGAGCTCCGTGTTCTATGCATATTCGTGACAAGTAACCGTAGCTCGCTATATGATAGCCGAATGATACCAAGATTTAACTACATGAGCCCACGTCTTCAAGTCCAAGTAGATGCGTACACTATTAGTAGGATGTGGTGAATCGCAACGTAACCCGAATCCTGTATTCGACAATCCATTAAAGCAACTAGTAACGTGGATTGTGAATAGGTAATCTCCTTAGAATGAATATTGAGACTATTCTACATGTGGATTGAAGACTTGGACTGTAAATATAATACCCTCAACAGTGACATTGGACTACTATTTCATTATATCTTGCCGTTCATCATAGGCTTATATCACTCCCTATCCATTGCATAATTACATCTGTGTGCGACACGCCCCGGAAGCTGTCCTTAAAAGGTAGGAACCACGGTGTTGATATGCTTCTCTGGAGGATAGAGAACGTGTAGTACTCTTTTACTTGATCTCGTAGGTGAAGCCCAGGCATCCAAGTATTAAGATTTTAAGGGGTAAATCTAGGATAGTCCCGACCTATACAAGGTAACTTCCTACCGCTTTACATAACTATACATGAAAATACATCTACCAAAAAGTTCACATGTATTCCCCGTTCTCGTCGGGAGACGTAAGTAATGTTGCCCGTTAGGACGTCTCATGATCCCGCCATGATTGCGTGGATGGTATAGAGTTGAGCTAGCTGCCTGTCTACTTGTACCTGCCTTAAAAGTGACTAGAACACGGACTTTCCGCGTATAATTTGAGTCTGTGCGTAGTAAGTTCAATATCTCCGGTCGTAGGTTACTGTTAGCCCTTGGGAATGAGCTAGTTAGGCGGTTGATTGCTTATGAAGCGAAATATGTAACAAGCAAGCTCGAGCTAGGTAGCTTGCGTCATAGTATATAGACGCTTTTTCAATCTTCAAGTTGGATGGGAACTGACGATGGAGATGGTCAAGACTTTTCAACTGATGGGGCAGTCGCTAATGGCTGGTCGACGCTTCACCCAGGCAACAACATACCTAGGTGCCTACCTAGATAGGTACCTAGGTAGGTAGGTAGGTAGGTATTAAGTTTGAGGTGTCAAACACCCTCTGTCGTAGTTGCCCCAAAGAAATACCATACGGTCAATCAAATAGAAAGAGCGAGTTCCCATTAGCAGAAGATTTACTTCTGATATTTCTAATAAATACCCCCAACATAATTCTTTTTCCTCCTGACCCTCTCTTCAACTTATTTCTACCACCTCTAACCATCACAACTAACCAGGCACCGAGCTACGAATGATTCTATTAAATCAATAATTATATCCATAAAACCACCTAAACAGTCATGGAATAACTTGACATCACAATAATTAATACACTTGAACCGTATCTACTGGTGTATACCCCCACGGGTTCTGCACCACTAATCAATAGACATCAACTCCATTCACGTCTCCCTTGGACAACAACACGGAAACAATCCCATATAACATCACATATATATGCATTATTACTGCATAAAAGCTGTTACCGCACACACGAGCTTTCCGAAAGTATGGGAACAGCCCAGAAATGCCAGTTGGTGGCACTTGGAGAAGCCTAGAGAATACAATTTCAAGATTGAGATACAAGAGATTCATGACAGCAAGACACCACTAGAGGGAAGGATCTCAGAAAGAGGTCAACCCAGCGGGTGTGAGATGGGGATTCACGGACAAGAGTCGCTGTTCATAACCCTCTACTTTGCGGTTACGAGCACCTACTCAGCCGGCAGTTAGTTCGCCGCCGTGATGGAGCGCCCAATATTCCCGCTTATACCTCTCCTCGGAGAAATTCAGCGATTTATCCTTTTACGATCCATCACGCCCATCCCATTTTTCGAGACGGCCTTATGAGGGCCGGGAATTGTATAACGTTGATCCAATAAATGGAACTGGAGCTTTGCGAGGAGTTTCAATCCAGGCTGCCACGATGTCATCCGATGCAACAATAACAACCTCAATCAACACATATTTCATGTAACAGGTGGAGGAATCAGTGATATTCAATACGGGTCCTTCATCTATGTCGACCAGGAGACTCTTGGACCGCCCCCAGAAAGTGGATCTAACAGGCAGGACTCATTGAGAAGATATCGAGGACGAATTCTTATTTGCCGTCTTCGGAAGTGCAATGCCATGCGAAGCATCACCGGGAAACCGACGGACGTCGTGACATATAAGAGTATCTGATAATGGAGACTCCCGAATAAGTCGCTTGGTCCAACGTTCAACGATGGTTGGTAGACGGTGTACAATTGGGCGATGAACGTCGTCCAAATCTGCCGCGCATACGAGACTACATTCAAGACATAGCAGATGTGGCAGATATACAATACGCTAGACCCTGTTATGTTTTCTCAAACATAACAAGGGAGTTTAGCCGTGTATGGGGCAATTACCCGAAGATTAACCACACACATCAACAAATACTTAGCTTAGTGAACTTGAGTTTACAAATTTATTTAGAAAAAACAAGGAATTATTATTTGATATGAAGAACGACTGTTTCAACCCAGAACTACGACATGATGTATCGCCCCCTAACGAGACATGGACTATTGACGACCTAGTATATCAGCAGCCGGAATATTGTGTCTGCGGTGTAAGCGTTAAAAAAGCTTCTGTCCGGTACGGAAAAACATAGGCTGCTGCTTTCTGTCATAATTTATTGTACATTAGGTAGACACTTGCATCTTAATGTGTACCTATTTTGGGACTAACTATCTTGTTATGTAACAGCTTTTTATCGCTATACGTGTAAGAAATGACTGTACGGTAGTGGTGGAGTTTGCGGGAATACCTAAATTAAGGACTAAGAGACATGCTTTAAAGGGGGTGTTTGCTATCCCTCGGAGACCCAAACAGGGGCCAAAAATTAGCGCTTCACAGACCACGTAGACTGACGTATCAAAGCATAGCATTTAGACACTTTTCCACTTATTTAGTATGGGACCTTGTTAGCCCAATGTACCGTAATACATCATATATTTAAAGCTATTTTTTACTATAGAATTTAGTAAATGCGATTGAATTTTGGTGTTTTACTTAAACATATTGTTTGTAATTTGATTTAAAATAGTTATATTATTACATTGCTTTTTTAATACAAATTACAATAATATTTTCAATTGATATATGTACTTATTCTTATCACATTATTTTATAACATTTAATAATTTTATATAATATTACATTATACTTTTAACAATACTTTAACCCAACATAATAAATTTATATACTTTCAAAAATGTCATTTCAAATACAAACGTGTCAAAACACACGAAAAAACACGTTAATCTCTGAAAAAGATACATACAAAGGTATTAAAAACTGGTACCGAGATTGATTCAATGGGGGGGTGGATAGCGCTAATTTTTGGCCCCTGTTTGGGTCTCCGAGGGATAAAGGATAGTTAGACTTCGTTGGTGGTTATGATGTAACTAGCAGCAAGACAGCATTCCAAGTTTGCTTTTTATAAAACTACCTATTCAGGTAAAGAAAGTATATACTAATTATTACGAAGTATATTCTACCTAGATCAATGTCGTTACGGGCACTTTTAAATTCTAGTGCTACTCGTAGACCATTTGATCGTTATACTGGTCGATTAATACTGAGAGCTGCGACATTGCATCGTACCATTTACACCTCAAAAGGAAAGCTTCTTGACTGGCTGCCCTCCACCAATAAGACTATTCTACAAAGAAAACACTTTCCTTCGTCAACCTGTAACCTGAGAAGCTTCACCACGAGCAGCGCGCAAAGAATGGCATCCGACGATGATTACATGGCCTTCTTAAACAAGGCGAACGAAAATCCGAGTGAAGGACACAACAAGGCACAGAGCGCGAGCAAGCAAGAGTTTAAGGCGACCGATGACGGAGCGCAAATCCCCGCTATCATCCAGGAAGCAACGAAAGATGCTTTTTACGTTAGCGACGCCGACGAACCGTTCGTGCCTGTCTATCTCGCGTGGGACGAGAGCGGCAAAGGGTTACCAGACGAAGGTAGGTTTTACTTCTACGAATATCTAATTATATATTATTACTACTTCCCAGCCTTATGTCTATACAAGCGCTAACATCAAGTTGTATAGAGGAATTCGCATCCTTGATACACCATCCCGACCCGTCGAGCGCGGAGATCGAAATCCAAGACCCGGCGGACTGGGACGCGCAGGGGCAGTACAAGTCGATCCTAGACGCGGTGCGCAAGGCCGGCAAGGGGAACGACGTCAGAGTGTACCGGGTCTCGAAGGGAGGGGTTAAAGTTGAGTATTGGGTTGTGACGACGGAGGGGAATGGACCGGGTGCGAAGCTCGTTGGCGCTAAGGCGCTTGCGATTGAGAGTTGATTTGACCAAATCAAAATCACTACTGGGCAAATAGTAAAAATATCAAATAGGGACGTATCTTTAATGAGGATCATGGCCGGACAGGCAGATTGGGAATGATCTAGTTTTCCGTTAAGCTTTTAATTCATGCCGTATTGAATACCCCGCGGTTTACCTCTAAGCTATGCGACCTGGTCACCAGAGGGTCACCAGAGCTTTGCTACTATGTATGTGACTGACTGTATTTGATAAGATAAGGTATAAAGTCTTATGTGGGGTAATTATTACGGATGTGCCCCTCCTTCCGTCAGCTCCGTGTTCGGATAAAATGTGTAAGGAGCAATCAATGTAAGGTACCGAAAAAGTTCAGGGACCGACAAACTTAAGGTACCTAGCTCTAGCGGGTTTGAAACATCCCATGCTGAGTCAACCCGGTGTTACATTCGTTGTAATCTGAAGAGAGCAAAAAAGGGAGGAGTGAGGGAGTAAATATTCTCTCCCTCTTACTACCTCCTGAAATAAACCTGCCCACCATGGCTCAAGCGGTAAGAACTCGTCAATTTGCATAGTTCACAACCTATATAAATTTATATGTCATCTATTAAGCTAATCCATCAACTTTAGGATGTGATTCTGCCGTCGCTAGATACCGTCAAGGACATATTATCGAAACCTAACCCAGGACCCAAAAAACCAAACTTAGTCCCACTATACGGCCAAATATCTGCCGACCTAATAACACCATCTGCGGCGTACTTGAAGGTATCAGAGCACTCAAAGACAGATTTCTCGTTCCTCCTCGAGAGCGCTGCTACGGAGAGAGTGGGTCGATATAGCTTTATTGGTGCCGGCCCGCGCAAAGTCTTGAAGACTGGAGAGGGTCATGGAGAGTCGGTAGATCCCTTACCCGCGCTCGAGAAGGAGTTAGCACAAAATGTCGTGGCCGAGATCCCGGACCTTAAACTGCCTCCTCTTATTGGAGGTGCTGTTGGCTACGTTGGCTATGACTGTGTCCGATACTTCGAGCCGAAGACCGCGCGGCCTATGAAGGATGTCCTCAAAATACCAGAGTCGCTATTCATGTTGTTCGACACAATCGTGGCGTTCGATAGGTTCTTTGGCGTTATTAAAGTCATAACCTACCTGCGCATCCCCGAGAACCTAGATACCCTTGCGGATGAATATAACAAGGCCACAGCAATCATTTACGAGCTTATCGACGTCCTTAACGCCCCCGAGATACCCATACCCGAACAGCAGCCCATCAAGCTCGGCCAGCAGTATACGTCCAACATTGGTCAGGAAGGGTACGAATCACACGTAACCGAGCTGAAGAAGCACATCGTCGTTGGCGACATTATCCAGGCTGTCCCCTCCCAGCGATTTGCCCGCCCGACTTCGTTGCATCCCTTCAATATCTACCGCCACTTGCGAACAGTCAACCCTTCTCCATACCTCTTCTACGTTAACTGCCAAGATTTCCAAATAGTTGGTGCGTCGCCGGAGCTGCTGGTGAAGGAAGAAGAGGGACGTATTATTACACATCCCATTGCGGGCACAGTTAAGCGTGGCAAGACGCCGGAAGAGGACGAGAGGCTTGCCAATGAGCTCCGAAACTCGCTAAAGGACCGTGCCGAGCACGTCATGTTGGTGGATCTGGCGCGGAATGATATCAACCGGGTCTGCGATCCGCTCACTACGAGGGTCGATAGATTGATGGTGGTGGAGAAATTCAGTCACGTCCAACATCTTGTTTCACAAGTATCGGGTGTATTACGGCCTGACCAAACAAGGTTCGATGCTTTCCGATCGATTTTCCCTGCCGGTACGGTGTCGGGCGCTCCAAAGGTCCGAGCAATGGAACTCATTGCGGAACTTGAGAAGGAGAAGAGAGGCGTATACGCTGGTGCTGTGGGTTACTTCGGGTATGGCAGTGTGGATTCCAATGGCAAGGAGAAAGAGGGTGCTATGGACACTTGCATCGCCTTGAGAACCATGCTGGTTAAAGATGGTGTTGCATATCTCCAAGCTGGTGAGTCTTTTTTTCATTTACTTTCTCTCTGCTGGGTTCATGATTTGCTGACAATGGAAATAGGAGGTGGAATTGTCTTCGACTCGGATCCATACGAGGAATGGATGGAGACTATCAACAAGCTAGGAGCCAACACGCATTGTATCACATCAGCGGAGAATCTTTATGCGAAAAGACAGCAGAAGTAGAGTGCCTGATTCACCCGAGAGGTTAACACGACCTTGTGCGTTTAGGTCTAGAGGCTGTGGTTGGGTGAGGTGCTGATATAAAGTCCGAGGTTGGCTGGCTAAGCAGGTTGCGGTTTTCGTTATTTAGTCTGCGCGCTGCTTCATGCCGAGACGGGGAAAGACAAACCACCTATAGACCTGCAAGATTTGGATGAGAGGAGGCATCAATCTTCCCTCGACGATGTGGGAAGGTTCACAAAGGATTGTGATTGAAAGATCCATCTATGGATAAAAACTGATTAAGTTCAAGGGCGCGGGGCGAGTACTTAAAAAATAGATAGGAAATGGGACTATCGTGGTCAATGAAATATTGGTTAGCCAGGTATTGAGTTGCTACTTCTATCTTGACCGTGTCTTCAAGGTGCATTCTATATCAACTGATATACTTCCGTTTGTAAAGCCCCGATCTTTGAAGAATTGTGGCTTAGGTACTTCATCATCTAACTAAAGGGGTTTGGGTTCGGATGACCACTAATCGAATACAACTTGAGGTGCTTAAACCAGTTGCATACTTGGTATTTCGTAGAAATACCACTTTTTTAGAGGAGAAAATTCACTGACGAGGGTATATTATAAAGCTGACCGAGTGTCAAGCAGAGAGGACTACTCCATCTAGAGTGTTTTGATAGTGAGACTTAAATATAGCAACTATCTTTATGCTCGAAGCTTATAAGATATGCCTTTGTTTTTGGAGAAGTTTGCTCGAGAGTTGATAGACTCAATCGTATAAGTAAGTCTACGTCGTATATCACAGATGATAGGGTGGGTGAAGGGGGATAAGAAGTGCAAAACTCTAGATAGCCACCATAAAGGGGCTCCCACAGATGCGCTAGCTTTCTAACAGCGCGGCAAACTCTTTTATTTCTCACGAGACTCATATATATATATATATATATATATACCAACGCAGAATCTCTCTACCTACCCTCGACCTTCCACAACGGTATGCATAGGCTTATGTCAATTGCTGCTTCTCCTCATCCCAGATATGTCCGGACAAGTCTTGCGCGGGCAGGACCTTGTTCTTCCCGTCTCCCTTCCTGTAGTTCAGGGTAGTTAGGTCGATGCCGTAAAACGAGCGGGCCTATTTGTGTGTGTGTGTCTGTTAGCAATAGGGGGTTTTAAGGGGGGATCTGACCTCTCTCTTCTCTCTCTTCTCTCTTTCACCAACAAGCTGCACCGACAAACTATACACCATCACGCTATACACGGTTCCTCGCCCGCTCACTCATAACACGTATCCTCTCTCGGCGATGGAACTTACGTTAATCCCATACACGTGGTCCTTGAACACGTCCAGGAAATCGATGCCCAGGCTGGCGCCGCACTTGGGGCAGAACATCTGGTCCTTCTGCTTCGTGTTGAAGCGGTAGCTGGCGCACCGCTCTCGGCTGTTGTTGTGCCATACGATGTCTGATGCTTTGGGGTCTGTGAAGATTGTTAGTACTCCTTAACCTTTTCATGATCGTGTCTAGTTTCCTTGCATATATATATATGTGTGTGTATGCATGTATGTATGTATGTATGTATGTATGTGTGTGTGTGTGTGTGTGTGTGTTTCGGGTTACAGCCCAATAACAGGTGAGGAGAGTATAGAAAGAATGACGGTGTAGTTCTATGCTGACATGAAAATAAGAAAAACAACGCATATGAGAAATACTTCACCTAAGTGAGTTGCTCATGTGGAATTATAGAAAAGTAGCCGAGGCGGAAGACTTACAGACTAGCAGATACCCGAGGTGCGTGCACGCGGAGCAGTTGCACTCGAGCACCTTGTACTCGGACAGCGGCGGGGACAAGGTGACGGAGAACTTGATGTAGCCGCAGTGGCAGCCGGCTTCGTACGTGCCCGTCTCCTTCCTATCTTCTACTTTCTCCTCGGCGGCTGCGGCGGCGCTGCTCATCGTTTCGATTCGGTTTAATTCTCTTCTCTTTTTTTTTCTTTCTCTTTCTTTTCTTTTTTTTTCTTTTTCCCTATAGTTACACACACACAAGTCCTATTCTCGTATTTTACCAAGATAGTATGTTTCGTGTTTTTTTCGGGACCTCCAAGTTACGTGCGTAAGAGAGATAATGAAGAAAAGATATATATAGATAGATAGATATACCGAGTATACAATGGTAAGTTAAGAAAGTTAAAAGGTTACCGAGCCGAGCCGCATATTTAATTAATCACTCTTTATAAAGCATCCTTCCACAACATATACACAACATATACACAACATATAATTACTTATGCTGTATTATTAATAACCAGGTACCTGATCGGGATCTCTTTTTTACATAGTAGGTACGGACATCCGCATGCGAAGGATTCGCATAATCCTTGTCTGGATTAGTTAACGTAGAAGGTGCGTACATGTCTAGTTTACATAAGACTTGCATATCTTATCTTTCAGCTCCTCGACCGCAGCTATTCTATGTAGTACGTGTATCTAGTAGGTGTATAGGTACCTACCTTACCTATACACCTAGGTAGGTATAGCGTATATACTCCCTCCTGTCCTGTGCAGGGCGCGGGGCACTGCGGGGGAACTGGACGAACACTGATTTCGAAGCGCCCTTGTTGTGCAACCAAAGCAAGGATAAAATGTTCTGCTTCTGAATCCTTCACAAGCTGTAAGTTCAATGTTATCGTTGGTTACCCTTACATAATGTACGTAATTGTGACCTATCATATCGACGCAGTACCCAGGTATATATCTATCTCGATCGATAGGCTAGGGAACCATGTAGTCTTCATCCATGTAAACGGTAAGCAAACAGGGCACGCCCTTATACGCATTAGGTGATGCATGTTGATCCTATTGGCGGGGTTTTGTAGTGGCGCGATCTTCGTGTAGCAATAGCCACTGATAACTTATACAGTTGAATTGAGTCGAATATAGCCAATAGTAATTTTATAGTCAAGTGTCGACTAGTAGTTATAGATTTAAGACTTGGTTAGGAGATGAAACATCTTAACAAGAACAATATTAAATCACAAGCAAGAATGTGTTTAAAGTAGTGATCATTAACCGTATTGATATTTTACGGAATTATTACTCTTAGTGAGCTATAGCCGTAGTAGTAGTAGTAGTAGTAGCCGTAGTAATAGCTATTTACTACTCCATAGTATGTATGTATTTACATGTTATTCCCGTCATCTAATGGTATTGGTATAGTTCAGTTGCGTCCTTTCATAACGACGCATCCCATCCGTAACATCTATAAATCTAAACCCAACCGTATGTATAATTTTCCCACCTATCATTTCTTAACCGTCTTTTTTTTGTAAGAAATTCCAAGTAGTTGAAGCTAATTAATAAAACTGAGCGCCTAAGCCTTTTCGCTCTCGACATTAGTCTTCGGCGCGCTTGACGCAGCAGCAGGGTCTGCTGCGCCTTCGCCGTCGACCGCTGTGTCGTTGCTCGAGTTAGAGGCAATGCCCGGGGTGTTGCCGGGAAGAGACGGCGCGAACTTGCTCTTGGCACGGATCTTGTGACCGTATAGGTAGAACAGAACTGGGATAGGGACCAGTATCGCAGCTACGCAGCCTAGCAACGTAGCAGCCCATTGAATACCAAGTCCGTTGAACATGTATGTAGCGAATAGGGGGAATCCGGCACCGCAGAGAGATCGAAGGAACGTGTTACCTGCGATAGCCGAGGCGGCGAACATAAGATAGGCATCTACAAGGTAATTGAGAGCCTGGAGGAAGATTCCCATAAGACCGAAACCAGTTAGGATACCAGAAGCAGCAGGGACGATCCAGTGGATATCCTCGCGGTAACCGGACCATCCAAACCAGAAGATACCGCCAGTGAATGATACACCACCAGCAATGACAATGGGGAGACGCCATTCAGGAATAGGGATACCATTGTTGGCAGCTAGCTTACGTTGGTAGGAAGGCTGGTCGAGCAGCACTACGGTACCGGCAAGGAGTTGGCCGATAATCATGCCAAAGAAGGCTAGACCAGACTGGCCAGCATTGAAGTGGTGTACTCCCGTGAAAACAAAAGGATAGGCCGTCAGGAAGAGATAGAGTAGTCCATAAATGAAAGCCATGTAGACTGAAAGCAGGGTAACAATTGGCTCACCGAACAGAAGTCGCATGGGGCGAGTAAAGTTCTTTTGGACCAGCTCTCCGAAGTCGACTTCGATTTCTTCCTGCTTGGCGTGAATACCCCAGTTCCTGGTGCGACGGCGCAATTCGGATGCCTTTTCAATCAAGATCACGGGAGGATAGGTCTCGCGCAAGAAAAGCAAATCGAGAGTGAACGCGACCCAACCCATGATACTCGCGATGTACATGGTCCAGCGCCATCCGAGGTAAGAAGACACGATAAAACCTCCGACAAACGGAGCTAGCAAAGGACCAGTAAAGACAGCCATGGAGAAAAGGGTGATAGCGATACCTCGCGTGGCGTTGTTAAACATGTCCGAGAAGACGGCAGCAACGACAGCCAGCGGGCAAGCACCAAAGAAACCAGCAAAGAATCGGCAGATAAGGAGAGTCTGTAAATCCTTGGCCGTCGCGCAAGCAATAGAGAAAACCGAAAATCCGAACATAGCTATGACAATCGGCAGACGTCGCCCCTTTAACTCGGATAGCGGCGCCCAGAATGTCGGACCGGTTGCGAAACCGACCACGAACAAAGAAACACCTAAAATACCAACTTCGGAACTGACGCCGAACTCCTTAGCTACGTACGGTGTCGCAGCTGAGAAGATACTGGAGGCGAAAGCTGAAGTCATGGTAGTATAACCCAGCATAGCGGCTGTAAGTAATCTATAGGAACTTGGGTTAGCTAATTGTTTATTTATTACGACTTCGCGATCATATGCGACTTACTTCTTTTTAAGTGACCAGTTCTGGGCGTGGTAAGGATCATTAGGACCATCAAACTCTACAACATATTCCTCTTGGTCTGGTAAAGGGGGCGGGAAGGGCTTCCCGGCCCCGAAAGCAGGTAAGGGTTTCCTCGACTCACGGCTCCTAAGGCTTCGTCCGACGGTAGCACTGTGTTGGCTTCGGGCGGTATTAATACGGCTAAGTTCGGTAGGGTGTCGTTCGAGGTCTCGTTGTGTGGGAATGCGGCTCATACCGCCCGTGTTTCTGTGCGCCACACCATCGTCACTGGAAGATGTCGATACAGACGACGCCGAAACAACTCGTTCGACCTCGTTGCTAGCTCGACGGTAGTGATGCTCGTTAGCCCTGGATGTGGAAGGTGAGATATGCCGTAAGGCATCCTCTTCAGCTCGGATGAGCTCGCGGTCAACCTCCTCCATTATTCAAAGCGATAATGGGATATCTGACCACAACAGCTATTAAAACGATATTTCTCTACACCCAAGTAATGTATATAATTGCTTGGTGTTTTTTTGTAAGAGCTTTGTTGTGGTAGCGGTCAGAGTGGCAAGTGTAAAAAATTCCTTAAGAATTTTTTGAACAAAGGTATAGTTCCGTTTATACTCGAGGACAAAGAAACAACGAGTATAGTGTATAGTATAGTAGGTCCGAGCGCACTTGCACCGCTTGAGAGGGACTCAACACAAGAATTGAAGATAAGAAAAAAAAGTAAAAATTCTTCAATTAGGCTCGGGGGTACCCTGATAATAAAGGGATCGAAAAAAAAATTAATCGAAATGGACACCTTGGGATCGGGATTAGGAAAGGTCTGATATCTAGAGGCGATAAAGCGAAGGGGTTCGGCATTCGCTCTTTGCCGTGGTAACTTGAAAAATATGGATCTGAACGGAAAGCTCTGGGTCTTCAATGACGAAGGATTGACCAGGGATTGCACTAAGATTTCCACAGGGCCTTCAAATTACTAATAAGCCGCCTAAAATTCACCGGGATTATTTTTTTTTTTTTTTTAATTTTTTCGTTGGGCTGTAAGAGGTCCCCTCTTGGCCTTGATCGGTCGTAACTGCCTTTGGGGTGTTGCATGAAACCGACCCTATTGCTCAGTTGCTTTGAAATGGTACGTATTAATTAGTGTATATGCAAAATGCATGCACTATCATAGTACAAAGCTTGACTATTCCGCTTTTCTAGAAAGTACGCGAATAGGCCCAGTGATACGGCCGCATCCATGTCCCGATCCATGCCCTCATCCCGTCGGCTTTATGACAGCATGATAATTAATAACATTTGAGACTAGTAAGGCTGACTTATTAAGCAGCATTTGAATGACTCGAACGTGCCATCCTCTCTTATTTTTGAGCTTTCTTTATTAGGTTACTCTTACATACCTAGGTACGTATGTAGATAATCAAAACCAAATCCTGTAAATAGAACTCTTTAGAATAGTTGTTGGTTAATAGGTACTCACTAGGTTGGGTATGCTTAAGTCAGATCCCCCTTGGTAATATTAGAAGAACGGGGACCATGTGCTACGTAAAGCAGCTGGCACCTATTCCGACCGATTCTGACCTGTTGGATGGAATTTTGAAAAATAATATGAAAAATTTCGGTAGGGGGGGCGACTGAAAGGGTAGAATGGGCCGAGGTGCAAATTAGAGAAGGGGGAAAAAGTGCTACGATAGCGGGGCCTTCGTATCTTAGATCTTTTGATTTGTACACAAACCTCATCTCCACCGTACCCATTGACCCATTTAAAAACTCCATTGAACGTGCGGTGTCGACGGTGTGTCGAGACCCAAAGGTGCTCAAGAAAGAGTCGAGATTCAAGATCGGGCCTTCAAGATTGGTTTATCAGTCATTTATCCCTGCTCGGCTAGTGAACTCGGCTCGGTTTGAAGCGCTTCCCAGCGGTGAGCTAACAAAACAATCAACAAACAATAAAACAGACTTTTTTTTAATCTGATCTCCCATAATCGCAAAAGAAAAAAAAAAAAAAAAAATAATCAGCCTCGGCTCGCCAATCCCGAAAGGAATAATAGGTACGTACCCTAAGAACATACTTAAATGCATGTAAGAAATACGATAAGAATGCGAGTAATGTGTAACCAAGAGACCAAGAAGCTAGTTGTAAAATACCTAACAAAGCAAACATATTGGTACCAGTCACGATCTACCATTAGTAGGTTCGCTATGATCCAATGCGTCCCTTTATGATATCTAGTATTTGCAGATCATTTCTCGAGTAATACGTCAACGAGACGTAGAATATGTATGCGATAGTGGTAGTACCCCAACACCGGGAATCCATATTTGTCATGTAACACTACAGGTAGGTAGGTATGTATTATGGGTTGACTGGGTCGACGCTGCGGCTCTCTTTCCGGGTGGGTATTCCGCTAGTTAGACGTAAGTAATAGCTTTAAAGACCATCGACCATCACACCACCACAGGCGGTTAGTACAAATTTCTTATACATAGTATCATTTCCGCTTACTCGTACATAATAAATCTAACCTGGTTAATAATCAAGATATGTAAATAAAATCTGTGGGATGTTCGCTTGAAACAATCCACTCACATGGATTTTTTTTTTTCTTTTTTTCGTTAAAACCAAGTGTTATGCGGTGGACCGGTATGCTTATCAACCCGATTTTTAACTACATCCTTTCCCTCACGGCCGTGCCGGATTAGACGGTGGCTCGGAGATGGTGTTACCGGCGATAAGCTATACGGCCGTGACTGATCTTAACGGTCATGTGGGGCGTATGCTAAAAGCTGACTGTGGCTGTGTATTAAAAGATAGCATCTGCAACCTTTAACTTTACCATGAAGAACGGCGGCACGACATCTACTCTATTTTGTGCATCAGATTCGGTCCATTGCGCAGCCGCGTTACACCGAACCCGCTTTCCGAGGGAAGCGTAAACTCTAAAAAGATTATGTGTGCTCTTCTAGTACGGATAACCCTTTCAAAAGTTTTGTCCATAGGGAAGCCCCTGTCAGACTGTCAGCAGCTGGCCAGTGCCGGCCGCCATCTAATGGTCNATGGTCTATGTACATCTCAAACTCAACCTACTTACTATACTGATTTCTCGCAAAAAACCCAAGATCGAAAGTTTTTAAAATATATTTTTACAAAATCAACCTTTCCCTTTAAATTAAAANTTTAATTATAATATTTTACGATTTATATAAGTATAGTAATTGCGTTGTAAATATATAAAGAGTAATGAAGTACATAGCACTTTTCGACTAGCAGCTGTAGCTAAGCCTGGCCAGTGCGTGCCGGAGCTGACAAGGGTCTCTCTATGGACATTACTTTTGAAAGGGTTATCCGTAAATAAGATATAGACCGCGGCTATTTTACGCCCCAGCCGTTTTCCAACAGGCATGTGGCTTCTTCGAGAGTCAATCCCGCCGTCTCCGGATATATCTTCCAGATAGCATACCAACCAATGGCGCAGACAGCGCCGTATAACCCGAACGTCAACGAAGGAGTTAACAGGTCCATCCTGCTTATAAGTTAGCCCCTAAAACAAGACATGTGATGCAGGCTATGCTATGAATTCCGTTGCAAAGGGCTTCGTAATCGCGAAACAGTTGGTTACTTACTATGAGACTTGTTAGTAAGTTAAGCTTCGATAGAATCGATTAGTCGTAATTGTCTGAGGATTTGATACGTACCAATGGCAAGAATGTCAACCCAACAATAAAGTTCGCCAACCAATTAGTAGATGTCGCCAGTCCACTACCGAGTGAGCGCACGTTGAGCGGGAAGAGCTCACTTTGCATCCATGGCACGTTGCCGAGTCCGAGCGCGTAAGCCGCAACGTACATCATTATACTTACTAAAATTATAACGGCAGCACCTCGTGACGATATTGAAGCGGCATCGGCAACAACAGGTGCACCGCCTCCGTCGGTAGTGGTATCATCAGACGGTAGCTTAATTAAGCTAAAGCCAAACGCCGATAGCAAAAGGCCGATTACCATGAAAGGTAATGAGTATAGCAAGATCCGCCTGCGACCAATACGGTCAATTAAGAGCAATGCAAATACCGTAAAAACAAAGTTTGTAGCGGCAACTGTTAGCGAAGTGAGCGTTGGGACCGAAAACCCTAACATTGTGAATATCGTAGCGGAGAAGTACATTAACGAGTTCTTAACCATTAGCTAAAATAGGCGATAGAAGAGGAGGGGTGTCATGACTTACAAAACCGCAAAGCTGTTGTAACCCCTGAAGTAAACATGCGATGACCAGTGCCCGTCGGTTTTTTGGTACGTTGAGAAGCTCGTTCCATCCCTTAAGCCATGTGCTACCGTTCTTCCCTCCGTTATTAGCCAATGCCATGTTGCCCTGCTCTTCCCTAAGCTCCATCTCGATATCCTTCACGACGCTATCGATTAGTCGGCGAGAAGATGGGTCACAACCTAACGTCTTCTCTATGACAAGCCGAGCATCCGCAGACTTCCCCACTTTCACTAGCCAACGGGGAGTATCGGGCATGAATAACAGGAGGAGACATTGCAATGCAGCTGGTAAAGCCCCTAGACCAACCATCCATCTCCATCCCGTAGAAGGATCGCTGTATTCGGAGAATATCCATCCAATAACGTAAGCTACGACTTGGCCAGCAGTGATGGATAGCACGTTCATTGTTACGAGCATACCACGGTAGGCTGGTGGGGCCAACTCAGCAATGTACAACGGTGTCACGAAACTGGCGGCACCCACGGCAGCACCGACTATGGACCGTCCAAAGACCATACCCGACACAGTGGTACTCATGGCCTGCACTACGGCACCGAACACAAAGAGTAGGTCCGACAGTAGTATAACAGGCTTTCGGCCGAAATGATCAGCAAGAACGGACGAGATGGGTGACAGAACGAGAGCAAATAACGCGGTGCATGACGTAATTAGAGATTTATCAAGGGACGTTAACACCCTCTCGGAAAGGGAAGTACCTATCGAGACCAATGTAGCCGATATTACTCCCGTGTCATCTGTCAAAGTATATGAGCAGCTGCGCGAGACTTTGAATATGTTAGACTCACATCCGAATAAAAGCCCGCTAATACAAGCAGATAATGTTAAGAGCCATATAAAAATGCCAGGGCGGCCGGCCGGCCACTCAACGGTTGTATTCTCACCATCGGGGTGCAATTCGTCTTCTAGTTCGTCCTCCTGATGTGACAACAGGGGTGCCTCCGCTGGGCTTGCCATAATGAGATACTACGGATGTTACTCGTCACCGCATTGACGCAAACTCATGTTACAAAGTTCCTATGTGAATCGCGGTCGTTTCTGATACGAAACTGTTCGTAATTCGTCTCTGGATTTTTTTAAGTGTTACAACAATGAAAGTTGAAGTGGTACGGTTTGTAGTTGAGCACGCGACGGTTTAACAGGCTCGGGTAATTTTCGGAATTTAAAGTTCACTTGGCTAGAAGCTATGTACTGTGTGACATGACACGGCAGTGACCCGTGCTTACTCCCCCTATCACGAACGAACCTGCCTCATATATGATATCACTGACAAACTATTATGAAAATATGCAGTGTAACTAACCAATATAATAAACTACATAAACTTAGTTCCCGAATTATATTCAAAACATATTACTAGAGGGTATCAGCACTGAACCAACTGACAATACCACCACTAAGAAACTTGCCCAGAATATCAAAGTAAACACGACCCTATCTTGTAAAGCTCTCAGATGTCTGCTATGGTTCACCACGGAGACATCGAAGACCTTTTGCCAGATCGACTTTTGCCGATACAACTCAACCCACGACCCCTTAGTTAAATCGTCAACTAAGCCCGTAACTTTCACACTCTCCTCTTTCATGGGATAATCTTCCATCGTCATATCTTGCCCCTCACTTCTAGGGGAGCTTTTGCCATCGCCCAACTCTATCTGTTCAAAATCATCTGCCTTGGGATTTACACTCGTTACCCCCATTTTCGAGTTCGTAGGTCGTTCCCATGGGCGTGACTGTCTCTTCTGATTCATATAGAGCCTAATACTTATACCACGTCCTTCTATTAATAGAGTATAAAACCCAGCATACCATAGAGGCACAGCTGACAGTCGGCTCAGGCGATCAGCCGTCGACAAGATCAGTATCACGTTCAGTAAGACGGCCAAAATTATTAAGACAGTGCCCAAAGTCCTGGCGCATAGAACCCGCGAAGAGTTGGTATTGCAAGTGCACCATCGGATAAAGTTGGGATGACTTCGTCTTCGTAATTCCGTCTCGGCAGAGAGGAAGGCTAGAATAAAGCTGGATGGATGTGTGGTATGCTGTAAGGCGTGAAGGCAAGCAGTTCGCTCTTCGTGCGTAAGGCTTAACCTGCGTGCTCCAAAGATCGATATGTACTGACGGGCTACTTGCGTGACTTCGTCTCGGAAAGGCTGCGCTGAAACTTTTTCAACGTCAACATCAGAACTACTCGAAGACTCGAAGATGGTATGTCTTTACTCACAAGGTTGCCACTGCCACTCGTCTTGAGCTTCTTCCTTTACCCCAGACGGCAATGCTAACGCCCGAGGCTTTGAAAAGTTTACATCTACCCCGATCTTAGATTCCGGCTTGTTGGCCAACGTCGGTTCTGGTGTCGTCATCGGTGTGTATCCGTCCAGGATCTCGAGTCTTCGGCTCAGTTTATCCACCCTCTCTCCTAACCTCGTCGATCGCGGGCGTGCTTTGATGTATGCCCTCTTTCCCGGACCCCATGCTGGAGACCGCTCTCTCTCGATTCTAGATAGTTGAGTCCATCTCTCGACATAGTTACAATACCACAGGAAAAACTGAAGATTCTCTGCTCTTCGCTCTATGTATATTAGGTAGTTCATGAAGTCGATCAAAGAACACGGCTTGCGTACACATTAGTACTAGTTATATCGGAATCATATCGCGGCGCGTACTGACCGAGCGTGGCTTGCCCCTGATTATATTTTCGAACGACAACTCCGCTGGAATCTCTTTTCCAAACATTTTCTATATATGTCGTATACACTATATTAGGTGTCCCGTCGAGTCCATAGTTCGGCTTCCGGAGCCGGCTGCATAATCAAAAGAACGTAGGTACTCTATGATATGTCAGACTGTGGCCTGGAACTTCTATGCCAGGTAGTCAACTCCTATGTCTTCCTTCGTCGTCGCCTAGAACTTCGTATAGATAACCGAATAAATAGTATTCTCAGTCCAAGAGATGTTACATAGGGAATTAGCCAAGTTAATAGATAGTAGAGATTTCATGTAACACGACAGCCGAACAAAAGGGAAAAGGGGGACGGCTCTATATTATCCTACGCCAGGAACCAAGCAGCCTTTTCCATTAGCTATCTACGTACCGTTGTTTATACCCTACACTTCCCCTTGCCATTTTATTACCAAGTCCCACAGGACGTCTATTGTTGAGGGACTTCGGGAAAGATAAAATCCGCATATTGAAGGCTGTGCCCCCCGCATCCTAGAACCACTCTTGCGCATGGAACAAATGACACCACCCCGGGCCTTAGCGAAACACAAGATTTCCATTACATATTTCATACATACAGATGTTAACATCCTTGTCTAGTCACATCGAGATGCGACCAACCTTAATTCGACCACAGAGTACTTGCATGTCAGGCAACGACACCGCAAGCTTCCCAAGATTCTTCTATATCATTTTGTGACGTCTCAGAGTCTACTCCTTTGTTTTCTTTAACTCTGTTATACTAGATAAGTCTCTTCGTAAATATGTGTAGTTATACCGTGCTCTATCTTCGAATTGTAAAACCCTACATGGCGATGCAACCACCACCGTAAATGATAAAAGAATAAATAAGACATCAAGTGGTGCATAGGTCGCAATAGAGGAATAATACCGAGAATCTCAAACTGTTAGTTCTGCAGTTGAAAGTCTCAGATCATCTCCGATTCCTTCGAGTTTCAAAAATTCCAGAGAAACCAATGTAGAGGACACCGGTAGGACGCAAATTGAGCTCGCCTCGAATCGATGTACTGGCGATCGAAGGGATCTTTTGTGTTGGCGGATTCAATGGTTCCCCAAGCTGCGTTTAGATCCCACGTCCCGTCCCGATTGTAACCATGCTATACAACCTCAAAGCTCCTCCGAGACAACTTATATTTACCAACCCATCTACTGCTCTGAGATCTAATTATATCCCATCCCAGTACATAATAGCATAGACCAGGGTGCGCCTGGAAAGTTACATTTTAGACATACTTAGCTAATTAAATAACAAGGCGGGTATGCTATTGCTATCCATACCGTGGAAACGATACAATCTGAAGGGGCATCCTACACGCAAAACGCCCCCTTTACTTTACTTTAGGAACTCTAACGACACCATGACCAATGCTCAACTCAACGCCTGATAATCTTAACAACCCCTCAACACCATAACATAAGAAAACACAATCGCGAACCCCAACACTCCCACCTCCAGCAACGGCAAACTCGAAAACCCAAACGCGGCCCTAATCCCCCTCACCCCAGCGCTCTGCCCCGTCTCCGCAATCTTCACCTGCGTGACCGTAACTCCATCCACCCCCGTCCCGAACCCCAGCACGGTCGTCGTCTTCGTAATCGTCGTAGGCGGTCCGCTGAGCACCTTGGTCGCGAGCCCCGGCTCCGCGCGGTACACCTTCAGACACCCGGCCGACGCGCACTCCGTGTTGGGCGCGCAGCACCCGCCCCCGATGTCCTCGGCGCACGGGCTCATGCGGCCGTCGCACCGCGGCGGGTGCGCCTCGCTCGCCACGCACTGCGGCTCGCTAGACGCGCAGCAGTACACGCCTGATGGCGAGAAGGCGCTTGAGTAGCAGACCATGCCGACGGGGCAACATATGTTCTTTTTTTTCCCCCTTGTTAGAACGATAGTTACGGAATTACTTTTTACTTTGGAATTTCTCCTCTGATAATATAAATCCGGAGAGAGAGAGAAGGGGGGGGGGGGGGGGAAGAGGGGAGCAGGACTAGGTCAAAGACATGGGAGGAATACGGACAGGTTGGTTATACGCCACGCAACTATCCCTCCTCTCGCCGCACATATTAACACCTCCCGCCGCGCCTCGGGGGATGACACTGCCGAGCAGGAGGGGGTCTACATCTGACGGGGTGTTGTTCGCGGGGCGGACATGCTGGACGATAACCTCGCTCTTGTTCTGGGGCTGGAACGGGGACTGGGACTGGGACTGGTTGTAGGATAACTGTTGGTGCTGGGTCTTCTTGTCTTTGAGCAGGAACGCGCCGCTGGAATAGTACATGGCGTCGTAGTAGACGGTGAAGACGACGCCGGTGATCAGCACGCCGACGACGACGACGACCAGCGAGATCAGAAAGACCCATCGCAGCGTCGGCCGGTTCTCGAACAGGCACTACCGGTGCCAGTTGAGCTTCGCTCGCAGGCAGTTCTTGTTCTTGATACTCCACGCTCGCCGCTTGTGGTCGTCGCAGTGCTGCTCTACGATCTCTCCTCCTGCTACTGGTGCTGCTGCTGATGATGATGATGGCTGTTCGGGTTGAGACTGGCTTGCTTCTGCCATATATGTTAGAGCAGGAGACTAATAGGTATTGAGCTGAGAAATATTTAGGACTGTAACTGGATGATAGATGAACTTGGGACTCGAAGAATTTATAGGTGATACTAAAACTTTTTAGGTGTGAGTGGAAATGAGTGTTGTCAGAGTTATTATCTGAGACGTTTCGTTAAAGATCCAACCACTACGTGAGTGGGTAAGCATTTATAGAAGGCATTTACTACTTATTACTACCTTCCTATGAAAGAACTCGGATTATAATTCGTGGAAGGGACAACATTTATTTGGAATGCTACCATCTGGGCAGCTGAGAGTTGGCTAATCGATACTTCCTTCACTTCTAAAAATTAGCAAATCAGCGATAATCACGATACAGTAAAAAGCTCCATCACAATGAAGGGTATCATAGCCAGAGCGGCGTTTTTATTTAAATAGCACCAGGGATCTGATCTTTCTCAGATATGTAATTGTTGCTTCGTGACGATCGTCATGTCGTTCATCTGAAAACCTCCTAACTCATTCTCTTCATATGCAAATCAGGGCACATTCCTCGCAGTCATCTTCCGGAGTGTATCATCTAAACATGTACAAATGTCTACAACGGACGCCGATCGTTAGGTGATGGCCCAGAGCTATCCAATGCAAGACAATAAACGCCGTGTACAATGCCTTGCGGACGCTGTGAAAAAACTCCCTTAACGGGTGTCGCCGAAAGGAAGAATTAGGTGGTACTTGACGAGTAGTGCCGGACGCTAAACATCCCGTGAGAGGGGAATTAAGGGAGGAGAACACGGCGGCATGGAGCGTCAAGACCGAAAAAGGTTGTAGTTCTAAAATATTTCGATCGAATTAAAGTCGAATTAAAGCCATAATGTAAAGACCATCATTACACCCACGAGACCGGCACCCATACCGGCAATCTCCTTTGATCCAGAGACAGCATTTTGAGTCTCTGAAGGCTCGGCACTAGCAGCGGTACCGGTAGCACTAGGCACAGGAGAATAAGAACTGGCGGTAAGCGTCTCTCCCAAAGTTGGGACAGCGACGTTGCCATTGACAAGCCATCCACTAGGAGTCGAAGTCGGGCATGCGCGTGTCGAGACCGACTTGGTATCGTATTCTGATCTAGCCACGCCAGTGGGTGTGATCGTCGCCCAGTGCTTACTGAGGTTGTCGAAATCAGGTTTGACGGGCGTCGGGGTACCTGCACGTGTGAAGCCACCAACGATATCCTTACCCGTCACAGTCGGATCAACCTTAGGACCATATGAAATTAAACCGTATTCGTTGGCTTCCTGGATCCACTCGTACACGATAGCTCCGCTCCAGTCATTCACCATTTCAGGGCCGAAAATAGAATCTTGGTCGTTGAATAATCGTGGACCAGGCTTGTTGCATCCAGTCTCGGAGAAGAAGATAGGCACAGGGAAGTTCTTAGCCTGCTCCTGTAGGTTGATGTAACCAGAGGTCTTATAATCGGTAGGATCGCACCATTGGTACGAGTTCAAGCCATAGAAGTCAATATTCTCAGACGCATTGCCACCGCAGGTAAGATAGTCTTGTAACCAAGGTCGAAGCTCGGCGATATCAGTTGCAGAGTAACCGACTGGGATCTTGCGGTATCCTTTCGAGTCTCTATACGCCTTTAGGTCGCGGGCGCTTGCCTTAATGAAGGGTGCGGCTAGCGACTGATTGTTGATGGCGATGATCTCATTTCCCACGAATAGGCCTAGGAGATTATCATAGTCGTGGAACGTATCCATAACCTTAGAGTAGGCATCGAATTGGGTTTGGTTCCACCAAGGATCGTTCTAAATCAATTTAGTACTGGTTAATTCGAAGGAAGACTGATAAGTCTTCTGAAATTTGAGCTTACGGGCAAGATGTAGGTGTCAAAGGTATCCATGTCTACCATAGCATAGATGCCGGCGTCGGCGAAAGCAGACATGCAACCGTCATGATCCGCTTTGGGGTCGACGTGATAGACACGAATAGTGTTGGCACCCAATTTCTTCATGAGCGAGGCATCCCGCTTACATTGCTCGGTGTCGACCAACGGGTCCTCTTGAATATAAGTCAGTTTTCAGAGAACTTATTTTACTAAATTGCGCATGGCCTGGAACTTGAACTCACTTTCGGTAAGTTGATAAGCAACCCCCTTTATGAAGAATTGATCGCCATCGCTTGTGAAAAACTTGCCACCGACTGCCTCAATTGTCGGTATGGCGTATGATAGCGTAGCGCTGCAAAGCGCTAGAAGTAACGAGGAATGCATGGTAGCGGATGGATAGTGATTATGCGAAAACAATGCAGATTATGATTTTTGAAAATTACTTTTTGAGGCCCGGAAGAAAATCCTCCACGATTTTGCGACCACAAGAAACTTGAATAACAACGATGGTCGAACGAGTGTGAGTCGAGTCGTTAGGGATGGATCCTTAATTAGCGAAGGCCAGAAAGAGTATCAATACCCGGAGTCTAAAACGAATGTGCTCCAGATGGGATTTGGCAACGAACGGACAAACGAATGTTTGTGATATTCCCCCTTCGATCTTTGCGATCTTTTGACTCGACTAAATCTTGCGGCTCTACTCCTCCGAGAGTGAATGTACGGATAAGACGGGATGCGTGGAGAGAGAGAGAAGGGAGAAGGCTAAAGAATCCGGAGAAGAAATACGGACGTGATATAGCTAGCGTAGGTAGGTCTCGACTTTCTCTCTGCAAGGCGTAATCCCAGCTTGTACCTACATATCAAACGCACTACCACCGTAGGTCCGTAACTAATCGAAGAAGCGGGACCTTCTCCTAAGCAACACCCTGGTCAATCAGTACTAGGTAGTAAATACAAGATTTATCGACCTTGATTTTGGGGAAGCTTGACCAAAGCTTGACCCAAGCTTGGCGCAAGCTTCGATCTGATAGGTTGATGGGTTGAACTTGGTAACAACTGGAGGCGAATGCCAGCGAATAGCAACGAATGGTAGAAATCTCCGGGGGGATCCTAACCAGCCTACCAACGAGTTAAGACCGAACTGGAGCTTGGCATCGGTTTATAGATAGGGATTTGGGATTTCCAAAGGTCGGAAATCAAGGATAAGAAATGAAAAGAAAAAAAAAAAAAAAAAAAAAAGATCGACAAGGCTCCCCCCTGTCGTTCGTTCCGGCGAAAAAGAAAAATTCAGAAAGGTCATTCCCATCGATTGGTGACTTAGGTTATGTCACTAACACACGTAGTACCTAGGAGTAGTAAAACCGTAGACGCGTATGCTATAAAATTCGAGCAATGAAAATATTGGCTCGAATACCCAGGTGCTCCAAGTGCATACCAACCAGAGGTAAACGTTACTGCAAACGGCCTCGATTGTTGCATCATTATTGGCTCATTCTATCGTGGGGTTCCGTGTTTCAGACTTTCCATTCAGATGCATTCAGAATGTGCTGCTCATGATAGGAGGGATTTTGGAGAGACCAGACAGACTTACATATGTACCGTTGCACAGATCTACTATGTACATACATTATACTATGTACATGCATTACTTGGGGCAGTTTTTGCAGGGATACGTAATGAGCTCAATACCTCAGTCGGTGACTCGGTGGAAGGCGCCAAACACTTTACCCGTGGTGGGTAGGTATTAGGTAGGTAGGTAGTTGTCTTCATACTGTTTTATAATTGCGGTCTTGTACATGTAATTGCCAATAGTTAACGCCCATTCATGTCGTGTGGAATAAGGTTAGATCCGAATTGTGGCTTTTTCTGATGGGCCAAGCATTTCGGGAGTTTCCTAGCCGCTTCTAAGCACTTAGATAGATATAACCTAAACTGTACTAAATATCAAAAAGGGGAGCTCGATGCTCATGCAGCCCGAGTAGCCAGTTGCTCAGAGAGCCAGTAATTTCCACTCGCTTCCTTAGTACCGACACTACATGCATGTAGGCGTGGACATGTCTCCCGCCCAATTTGTGCATCATGACGTAGTAGAAGGGCAAGCTTGGGTATAATACCAACTGTTATTATTAGGTATGTTTACATAGTAGTCACCTAATGTGCGTAGAGAATGCGTTCCTCGTTGGCTTGCTATGTGCTGAAGTACATGTAGTCAATAAAGCCTCAGTGAGAATAAAAATAGTGCAATACTTACACAAACAACGCAAATTATCCGATTATTCTTTGGATACGTTGCACTACTTCGCAAATATTCCGGCTATGAACTGCAACAATAAAATAATGTGATACCATATGCTAGAGCAATAATAGTTGTAGAAAACGGCCCATCACACTAAAGTTATGTGATGCATAATAGATAAGTAAGATACTATCGATAAGATGCGACACCACCGATAAGGCTTATCGAGGTCGAACAGATGGTGCCAGCCGACAAAGTGGGATATAGACTTTAAACTTTTTTTTTCTTATCGCGTTGAATGCGAAACCAGCTTCAACATTGCGATATCTTAATACTTCGCAATCATGGTAAGTCGCACATCGCGTCCACTGCGCCCACTTTTACTACAGCATTTCTAATTCCCTTTATAGAAGATAAAAGCATTAACCCGCTCAACTGAGGCGTATCAACCGCCTGGGTCTGATGTCCCAAAGGTAAATCTCCTAACTTTGGAAGTACTTTCACTTTGCTATTCACGTTTCTTACTTTTCCCTAGGCACCTCGTAACCTAGACCCGGCCATTCATCCCTTCGAGAGAGCTCGAGAATATACGCGCGCTCTCAATGCCGTAAAGCTAGAGCGCATGTTCGCTCAGCCTTTCATTGCTCAGCTTGGGACTGGACATGTCGATGGCGTTTACTCCTTAGCGAAGGATCCCAATTCTCTCGATCGATTTGCCTCTGGCTCCGGTGATGGGGTTGTAAAATGTTGGAGCTTGACAAGCAGAGACCAGGTCTGGAAGACGACCGCCCACGAGAATATCGTGAAGGGAATGGCCTGGACGACGGATCAGAAGCTTCTCACATGCGCCGCCGATAGGTCGGTAAAGATCCACGACCCTTATAACACCCGCGACGATTCGCCACCGATTCACTCCTGGCTTGGTACGAATGCCTTTACAAGCTTGAGTGTTCATAGATCCAAGAATGCATTTGCAGTTTCTTCCGATGTCATATCGGTATACAACCTCGACCAGTATACAGCTGCGCCAGAAGTCCTTCGCTGGCCCTCATCCGGCGAAACGATCAATTCTGTCTCTTTCAACCAAAGCGAAACTTCAGTTCTCGCATCTTGCTCCACGGATCGCTCGATTATTCTATATGATCTCCGAACCGCTTCGCCACTCGCACGTACTTTCCTCAACTTTAGCTGCAACAAGCTATCCTGGAATCCGGTGGAGCCGATGAACTTCGCAGCAGCGAGCGAAGATCACAACGTGTATCTGTTTGATATGCGTAAGTTTGACCGGGCATTGAACGTACTGAAGGACCACGTTGCGGCAGTGATGGATGTGGAGTTCTCCCCAACTGGTCAAGAGCTTGTCACGGCCTCGTATGATCGGACGATTCGATTGTTCAACCGTGATCAGGGTCACTCAAGGGATGTATACCATACAAAACGGATGCAGCGAGTTTTCTGCGCTCGCTGGACTCCTGATTCCAAGTATATTCTGAGTGGATCGGATGACGGAAATATTCGCCTTTGGAGAGCAAACTCCTCGAAACGAGAAGGTGTCAAATCGGCAAAGCAGCGACAGGCACTCGAATACAATGAAGCATTATCTGAAAGATATGGTCACATGGTATGTTCATATCTATTAGCTTTTTTGATTGCCATATTATACATTTGCATGCTAACATCAACGATAACAGCCTGAGATAAGACGAATCAAGCGTCATAGACATCTTCCGAAGGTTATCAAGAAGGCAAGCGAGATTAAGAAGGAGGAGCTTAAGGCCATCAAGCGACGCGAGGAGAACGAGAGGAAGCACACTAGGAAGCAATTTGAGAAGAGGAAGAGTGAGCGTGATAAGGTTATTCTGGCGCGAGAGAAGTAATTACGGATCGCATTCCGAAAGATTTGGTTGACAGCCAGAGATTTACGAGTTGCATTTACAGGGCGTTAAGGGACAAGGAAGACTTTGATACCAGGCATGACATCGATAGGTTGCGTCTACGTTCTTGCAACGGATCAAAATATATACTCATTGCAGATTTCTACCTAAGTCACTAAGAGGCATAATTAAAAGTCTACATGTATGCTTGTTAAAATGTCGGGAGGTGGCAGCATCTAAGTCAGGATTACGAGACAGGACAATTTCAAGTTTCTGACAAACCAATCTTCAACTACTTATATTAGAAAGACCTCTAGGGTTATTATAAATCTTATATGATCCGAAATAACTCTCTTACCATTATATTTTTACAGGAATGATTGTCTAAGTTTTGAGTGAAGAATGAGAATATAACTTTATTACCTAAGACGAGTGATCGAAAGGCGCTTGATAAGTGTTAGCGATACCCCTGTTATTAGATAGATACAGCCGATTGGCCAAGTTCAATTGGAACCTGCCTTAGTCGAAACTTACGACGCTTGGACCAGTTGTTTCAAGGGTCCAGGAGTTCTTTTCAGAAGCTGAGATGAGCTGGAAGTTGCGACGACGGATTCAACTTGTGATTGTGGACACGGAGCCGGTTCATCCATTTTTCATCCCATCTTTTTTTTCAATCATTCGATTCGTTCAATTCATCCGTTCTTACAAAGAACACCTAAATATCCGTGTATAGCCTTCTTCTTTCTATCTGTATTATTCGAAGTGCTTGCTGGTCAGCAATTCGTATCTTTAACTTTCAAATATCATGGATCACCCTCGACCTCCAGTACGCGACTCGTGGTGGGCGCCCATCTCTGTCGACCTCCTCCTCAAGGTTCTCAACGTTACGATATTGCATCCTTTCGTAGCATGGATTATACCTCTCTGCTTCCGCGCCGAGCACCAAGCATGGAACACCAACCCTATGGTAGTTAGCATTACGTGGGCTATCTTCGTCACTCTCCTATGGATGGGAAATGTCATAAGTCACAAGATCGCCTATGGAATGCATCGGGAGGTAGATTTGAGCGAGGAGGTCATCGTAATAACGGGCGGTGCCAGCGGTCTTGGCTTGTTAATTGCTGAAGTATATGGCATGCGAGGTGCTACCGTTGCGGTTTTGGATATCGCCGAATTAGAGAGTACGGAAGCTCGCGGCATTACTTATTATAAGTGCGACGTACGAGATAAGGCACAGATTGCTAGAGTTGCAACAGAGATAGAGCGCGATGTGTGTATTCTCTTCTACTGGTTCACATGTGACCTCAACTAATATGATTTCTAGCTCGGAACACCTACCGTCCTAATCAACAATGCCGCCGAGGTTGTTGGCAAGAAGCTACTTGATATGGATCTAGAGGAAATTGAGAAGAGTCTTACAACGAACCTCCTATCGCACTTCTACACCATCAAGACCTTCCTGCCGGGAATGATTCGCAATGAGACCGGCGGCACCATTGTAACCCTTTCTAGCGTTATTGGCCACCTCGGTGCAGCTCGGCTCACAGACTACGCTGCTGCCAAGGCAGGAGTAACGGCTTTGCACAAGTCTTTAGCTGCCGAGCTGCAGGAATACCCAGAGATCAAGACCATCCTCGTTACGCCAGGCCAGCTAAGCACACCACTCTTCCACGGTGTGAAGACTCCCAATGCATTCATTGCCCCGGTTGTCGAACCCATAGAAGTTGCCAAGGAGATAATAAAGGCTATCGATCTCGGCTTAAGCGATCACATCGGGATGCCCCTTTACGCGCGCTGGGTGGATTGGTACAACGTGTTGCCTGTGGGTCTCCAGAAGATTGCGCGGAAAATTTCCGGCGTGGACAGCGGCATGGAAACGTTCATAGGTCGTAAGGGGACTCAACAGAGCGAGAAGAATGGGAACTTGATCTAGCATCCATCGCAAATCGGCGGGTGGTTCAACATAAGACTATCCGGTTAATGGAAGAGATATTCACGATAATATAGGTACACACTAGACCGTAGAACGCTGGCGTCCACAAGTCTATTGAAATGCAATGGTAGTAGTAGTAATGTGTAAAGGGGGTATTGTATAGTAAAATAAAGAGAACATGCCTTCTCACAGGAAGTTGATCAGCGACTGAATTTCCTGAAAAAAAAAAAAAAATGCGAACGAGGTTCTCCCGAGGCCGTGCACGAATCTTGCAGTGGACATCTGTATAACCGGCCAGCCGGCCTGGGGTTCGTGCTCTATATTCTAATAAGCAACTGCCCGTGTTAGTATCCTCTACCATATCAGAACCCATACCCGCGTCCTGATTAGGAGAAGGAGACCGAAAGTTACCAGTCACAATGTTGAATGTCGTGGCTGGCCATTAGTATCCTTAGCTTTGATCGAGCATATCAGGCACGTTGCACTGCATTTGATACTTCGCAGTATCTCGAGTTCTGAATGGGCAGGTCGGCCCGAGTACCTCTAACAATGCCACCAAGGTTTTGGAGCCCACGCGGCAGCATGCAGAGGCTGCGTACAGCGGGCTTATCAGGTTTCGCCCTTTCGGCTCGCGCCCGCTCCCGGTGTTAACGGTCGACGAACGTCATGCTTGGGAGGGAGGTAATACATGGGGGTTGCAGTGTGGCTTTAATAAATTAATATATATCCCCTGAAGATATTTTTTTCCTGCGTCTATTTCTACACCGGATTTCTAGGATAGCGGAGATCTCGACGCTCATTGGAACGGAGTATAGGTGAGCCAAGGCCTAGAATGTCGTAAAGGGCGCTGATATAATAAGTAATATTATATCAAGTAGGCTATGTTGCAATTTAAGATAGCCGAAGAATAGAGAAAAAGATAGACACGTCGGGGGCCTCCTATACAACCAGATAGTGAACTCCGTAATGACAAAGCAACATAAGAATTATAACTCTTTTTAGCTTTAGAGTATGCTGTGTAAACTAATGTAGTGATCCTAACAATATATTGGAATAGGTAACTTGTTTCGATCTAATCGTATGTATCTGTTAAGAGCCTCTTCACTCAACTGGTGAGGTATTAGTTAAGCCTGTCAGCCTCGATGTTGAACGTACGACAGATTCAACCTATAGCTATCAAGTGTAACCTATAATACCCGAGATGAGATGGTCGCACGGCATAAATTGGAGCCCCTTTTTACACAAAATAGAAAAAAAAAAAGAAAAAAAAAAAAAAAAAAAAACCAATGGTAAAGTCGGCGTAAAACTGCTCACGCCTTCAAAGCAATGAGAAAAAGAATAACTAACTAATACATCGGTACAATAGCATTGTGTCTGCATGCCTGGATATATACCTGCTAGTGTAGTAATATATCTTAGATACACACCGAGTATCACATTTCCTTTTCAAAATACTACGTATGGTGATCCTACCGAGTCTTTTTAATTTATCTTGCAGGATAAAGATAAGTTAAAGTGCATAACCTGTGGGGTTTAAGAAGAGGTGGACACGTGAACAAATCTTTAAACACGGCTTCAATGTAAGCATAGTTACCTGTAAGTAATGATGTTGAAAGAAGGCTCGAAATGGATCAAGATACTAATGTACTATGTATATTAATTTAATAGATTACGTAGACGTGCATTATTCTACCCTTGGAAAGGGAGGAAAGAATACATGTAGGGTACACAATCACATCTCTAGTGTAATGAGTTCGAAAAGGAAGTTACCAAAAAGGGGTTGAATAGCGAAAGAAGTCGCAACTGATAGGTTTGTTCTCTAGGTAGGTTAGAAGGTCGTGTTAGTCATCTGTCAGGAGCGGGGAGCCTTAGAAGTCCCCTCCCTTTCCCCGCAGTTGTTTTGAAGCTTATCGTTAGCTGAACATCAATAATACAATAATATCACAATAATATCGATCCGAAAAAAAAAAAAAAAAAAAAACCAAACGCTTGATTTTAAACGCACTACTCCAACTCGCTAACCAGAGCCTGCCATGGTCTTGGCCTACCACAAGTGCGGTTCTAAAGATAAGAATCACCTCGGAAAGTGATTACTATACTACTAACTAACTAGCCCTATTATCTTGCTTTGACGTTTGCCAAGGGCCTCAGATCCTATGCGCTTCATCACCACGCCACCGGTGATAATATGTACGCTCATCAGCTGTCATATTCCTATTCCCCATATTCCCCTTTGTGACGGACATGGACCGCACCTGCATACCTAATACATGCCTTACATCGGATATACGGGGAAACGATCATCTTGTCGATGTTAAGACTGTCATGTCGTACCATGTGCCGTCTGGCTGAAGACAGGTCACAATGTCTCTAGTTGCCAAGTGCCCCCAAGAGACAAACACACTGCGGAGAGAGACGAGTCCAACTACAGTAGACAATGCGTGGGGGACCAGCGGGGTCCGGACTCACCTTCGTTCAATAAGGTCCCCGAAAAAAAACGTGGTTAACATGCTCGCAGGCCTCCAAGTAATGATGGTGTACGAATACATGAAATACATGGAATACATGGAACACATGCATACTATCCCTATTACATTCCAGCCTCAGGCCAGTCGGTGACCCGAGTCAGCTATTAATATAATTCCTGCTGGCTGCCACGAATGGGGCTTTCCGGGGAGACCGCTTTTGGACGGTATTATTACATTAGTAGACGCCTCGAGCTGCATCTACATTAAACCCACGAGAGCCATGAGAGGCCGTGAGAGCCTCTTAAGCATGTCCCCCCCTATTAGTGGCGTTTGACAAGGGTGTTTATCGACTTCAGGATACTAAGATATCTCTCTTATCTATTGCCTGCACTCCGCCAATCACACACCTCAATATTCGCCCTAAATGGCCACCAACATGATTTGCTAAGTGCACGAGGTAATTGGTATCTAAGCAATAGCAAGAAGGCGAAGGATCCCTATCATATGCGTGCTCCTATTTGGACAAGCTTTTTACTACGCAAAGCTATGGAGCCCAGATGTATATGTTCTGAGCGCCCATCCCCTAAAAATATCGCCCCCAGGCAACATTTGCTTTGTGCTGACTTACCTCATGTATGTTGCACCTCTAACGGGCGCCCTCGGTCGGGTGCCGTGTCGCATCTAATTGTAGATCCTATAAACGGGCCACGCCCCTGTATCGCCTACACCACCAAACTTGAGCCCCATTGAATCTGTCGCAATAGTTTACAACCCCTTCTTACATGCGGCGTTCGACTATACTGACTGACTGGACTGACCTAGGGTGGATCTATGGTGTAATGCTACCCCTGTTCCATCCATGGTAGCCATGTGGTGGGATCCGTCGCGGATTGAAGCGACTGTCACTCGACAGTTTGTCTGCTCACATCTCCTTCCCGAGGAGATAAATCGTCTAGACTTACCGCTGGGTTTTGGTGATGGGTTGACGGACGGGACTTACTGGGAATGGATTGACGAAAAAGCGAAGCGTATCTTCCTTATTCTTCTTGACCTAGGAGTCCCAGACCAGATCTTCGGACTTATCGACGATAGTTGGGACGACGACGACCTCCCGATTCCGCTCGATCAGATCGAACGGCTGGCGCTTACGCTTACCAAAGACGATAAACTTGAGAGGAAGTTCTATTCTCGCCAATTTCACTATCTGCTTAGATTCATAGAAAAGGGCGACTATATAGTATACGAAGATCCCGAAGTTGTGCCTCTTACCGTCGATAAGCGCCCCGGGCTAAGCCTCAATAACATTGCGGATAGGGTAGAGTTGGCAAATAGACCCGGAGAAATCTTCTCGAGACGTCGCATCCCGATCGGAACGGGTTCTGGTCTGCTAAGTGAAAAGGACTTCTTCTACGAGATCGACAGGGCGAGGAATATCGAAAATGACCATATCATGTCTTATTACGGATCGTACGCCCATCAGGGTGTTGTTTATGTTTTATTTACTCTCCCGAGCGATTTCAGCCTCAAATCCCTTCTAGTAACAACGCCAAGTTCAGTGAAGTCATTGGCTAAACAGGATCGACGGTGTTTATTCATGAACTGGATACACTGTCTTGTTGACGCACTGTGCTATCTTCATAGCTCCGGACTATGTCACGGCAGAATCAAACCATCGACTATACTTTTCAACAACGACAATCACGTCTTCTATGCAGATATAAGCCGTTTGAGCGCAGAAGCTATGGCTAGCGCGTCAGATAGATCAGCCTTCGACAAAGAATCTTACGACTATGCGGCCCCTGAGCAGTGGTATCGCCCGTCAACAAGTCACGGCCACCGAAGAAGTACTCTCGTGACTTCTTCCGGGTCAACGTCGTCAGATAACTCAATATTCTCTATCAATAGGGGATACACGGAAAGCGGAAACGCTGCTTCGATGATCCACACGCCAACACCTTCCCTCGACCCTCAGGCGGTCGACATCTTCTCACTAGGATGTGTGATACTTGAATTGTTGAGTTTTCTAATGAAACGTCAGACTCGATCCTTCGCCTCGCATCGATCTGCCAAACATAAGCAAGCCGGCCGGGGAGGGGCGGTTTTGGACGCCTCGTTCCACAAAAACCTGGGACAGGTCGAATCATGGATGGCTGGTCTTGCTAAGGATGCATCGAAGAAGGATGATCTTGTGTTCCGTGGCGTGGCGCCTATGCTGCAGGTAGTGGCAAGAATGCTCTCAATAGCCCCACACGAAAGGCCGACGGCCCAGGAGGTTGAGCAATGCACGTACAAGATCCTGACGGAGAATTGCCAGATAGCAGAGCCGCATTGCGTCCACCAATACGCTGGTTGGGATTTTGGACTTGGTAACATGCACATCAGCGGAGGGGGTGAGGGGTTTAACATTGCCTCAAAGAGGCATAGCGGTCCAGCAAGGTCGAGTTATTCCCGATTAAGTTCTTACCGGCCGATGAGCAGCAGCTCCGTTCGGGAAGTGGATGGTATGCCCGGTCCTAGCGGTTCGCAGGCGACAAACGCCCGGGTAAACAAGGTGCGCACTTGGCAGGCTCATGTATATGCAGGTAATGATGATTGCATCCCAAGTACTAATTCGACATAACTAGAGAGAAAGCTGACATGGTGGCGTGTCATGACAGAAACGACGAGTATCTGAATCTGATGATCTAAGGGGAAGTTGAAGAAGAATCAAAAAAAATAAGGAGAGGGAGAGGGACTATATTTCGGTACATAATGCAATAGGAGTTTCGGGACCTTAAGGCTTGACAATGGATAATAAACATCTCGGCGGCGCTTGTGGCAACTCTCGTTCTGAAAAAAAAAAAAAATAGGGGTAAGGAGAGAGATGGTTTACGTGCTATACTAGGTTAGATGTTTAGGTATTTTATTGGATGGATGTGTGAATATCTACTATACGGATGAGATGGGCTATGAACTTGCTACATTTAAAAATAAGGGAGTGGGATAGTTTGTGGTAGCAGTCCAACGTATGTGGAGTGTTATGGTCAGTTCTATAGTATTACGAAAAAAGGAGTTGTATGTTGAAGATTGTTACTTATAATCGGTTAATACTTATTAACCGACTGCTTCATGTTAATAGTAATCAAGTGCGTGGTCTTGATGGTAAATTATGTAGCAACATGGATGTGTTATTCAACAAAGTACCTAAGTACCTCAGGGGAGGACAAGAGGGTTAGAACGGAATAGTAGGTTATTCCGTGCTACCTGACAATGCAGTGGGAAGCCCTGGCATGGATTTCAGGCAGTCTGGGAGCTGCGTCAGTACCTAGGTACCCACTTTATCACCTAATGGCAAGGCTGGAGCTACGGTGGGAAATAGCGGGCGAGTTTAACTGAGCTTTAGTTGCTTTAGTTTGTACGTACCACTTCTTCAATAATTCTTGTCCATTTTCTTGTCCATTTAGACGACGTTCTTACAACCTCTCTAGGTTAATCAACTTCTTCATACCAATTCAAACCCACAACACCCATAATCGAGAGCCACCCTTCCTTTTACTATAATTCGACTCGGTTCTAACCAACACTTCCTTGAGCACAAGATACACACCAGTTAAACATGGCTTCGCAGAAGCCGTCTGTGAAGGAGGCGCAAGCGCTTGCCAGCTCCGACCCGCGAAAAGCTGAAGCTATTTATAAAGAAATCATATCCAAACCTCCTTCTGTTACCTCCGATGCAGCAATAAAGGAATACGAGACCGCCTTGATAAGTTTAGGAGAGCTGTACCGGGATGAGAAGTAAGCAGCGGCTTTTAATATTCCGTCCTTGCGTCTGGAAAGCTGACATTTGTGCCCAGGAAACCCAAAGAGCTCGTCGATCTGGTCACCACAAGCCGAACCGTCCTCTCGAGCTTCGCAAAGGCTAAGACTGCCAAGTTAGGTATGCTCTAGCTCCTTTTTGCTCTTCATGCGGAGATAAGCAAATCCATCTGACTTATTGACTTATTTATCATATAGTCCGTCAGCTGCTCGACCTCTTCGAAGCCATCCCAAACACAACCGATATCCAGATCGCCGTCACCAAGTCATGTATAGAATGGGCTACCTCCGAGAGGCGGAGCTTCTTACGCCAGAACCTCGAGACAAGGCTCGTTACTTTGTATATGGCCAAGCAGTCTTACTACGACGCTCTTACCCTAATCAACGGTCTGTTGCGAGAGCTGAAGCGTCTCGATGACAAGTTAGTATTGGTCGAGGTTCAACTATTGGAATCCAAAGTCTACCACGCTCTCGGAAACAACTCAAAGGCCCGTGCTGCCCTCACAAGCGCGAGGACAAGCGCCGCCTCGGTCTATACGCCTCCCTTACTCCAAGCCAACCTCGATATGCAGTCGGGCATGCTGCACACGATGGACCAGGACTTCAACACGGCATTTTCCTACTTCATCGAGGCCCTCGACGGCTACCACACGCAGGATGAGCCGGCCAAGGCCACTGCTGCATTGCAGTACATGCTGCTCTGCAAGATCATGCTCAACCTGGTCGACGACGTCAACAACCTGATGGCGTCCAAGCAGGCACAGAAGTACGCAGGCCAGAACCTCGAGGCTATGAAGGCCATCGCGCGCGCGCATTCGAACCGATCTCTGGAGGAGTACGAGCGCGCCCTGTCGACGTATCGCTACGAGCTCGGCAGCGACGCCTTCATCCGCAACCACCTGCGGCGGCTGTACGACGCCATGCTCGAGCAGAACCTGATCAAGGTCATCGAGCCGTTCAGCCGCGTCGAGATCGCCCACATCGCCAAGATGGTCGGCCTCGACACCCAGCAGGTCGAGCGCAAGCTCTCCCAGATGATCCTCGACAAGGTGATCATCGGCGTCCTTGACCAGGGCGCCGGATGCCTCATCATCTTCGACGAGACCCAGCGCGATGAATCGTACGATGCCGCCCTCCAGACTATCGAGAAGTTGAGCAATGTCGTGGATGTCTTGTACACGAACCAGGCTTCCATGTTGGAGTAAAGCAGAGATGAGCTAGCTAGCTAGCTAGCTAGGGAAAGAACACTTGGCGCTGCGATGATGAAAGGGAGAGAAATGAAATGAAATAAGTGAAACTCGGCCGGTGTAATATTAACTACCTAGGTAGAGAGAGGCAGAGAGAGAAAGTATTAGGCCAAAGGCCACTCCGGCGTCAAGACAAAACGGCGTTGAGGGCTGCTATGGCGCTCGTACATACTATCAACATGGACTTGTGCCAATTCAAGTGTATGCGTGCAATCATCTATCTGTCTCATTCGACGTATTTCGTCCCTTGGTGCTTGATTTATAGCCGGCTTCTCTATGATGGCTACCTAGGTTCTTGGTACATACATGGACACGTAAAACCACCAGTAAATCGGAATCCGTATGAATAAAAAGGGTATCTGATTAATACAATAAGCTGAGTTACCCGGAAAATCTGACAACCTTTAGTATAGGTACCTAGTTAAGGTAGTTAGATATACATGTGTTGTTTACCAATCCCGTCCCTTTTCCGGCATCTTAACGCCTAATACCCTCTTGAATGTGACGATGATGCCAAGTATGTAAACCTGCCTGCCTGAGTCCAAAAAAAAAAAAAACGCCAGCGATAGCTAGCTAAGTAACTATACATACATACATGAGTAGGTAAGGTAGGTACATATGATCGAGGCCCCGTGGGGAGGCTATGTACATGAAAAATAAACCAACCAACGGTATCAATAGTAATAATGCGCCGTCGATGCGATGCGTTGCGATGCGTTGCGATGTGATGCGGTCTACCATGCTCGCCCCCCTGAGATGAATCAAGTAACCGGTCCAAGTATCAACCAACCAAAAAAAAGGAATCCGCTATATCAGGACCCGTAATCATCACATATTCCTTTTGCTTTGCTTTGCTCTTGCTCTCGGTCCTGGGTGTATAGCGTTACTAACTCCTCACTCCTCACTTCCTAGTACTCTTCCTCTTATCAGGTATCTCATCCCTCTTTCTTTTTGCTGCATTCCCGTCTCTTATTCCGCAGGGGATATGTACTCCCACTCATCATTCCTATCCCCGTCGCCAAGTCTGGTAGGTAACTTCAGACTCAAACAACAGCTCTCCCCTTCCCCTTATCCACCCTCTCCCTCTGCCCATCCCTAGCTCTCATCGACCTCCTCCTCTCACCCACCACGAGCGCAAACACCCTCTTCGCGAGCGACGCCTCGCTCCACCCGCCCACCTCCCTCGCAAACGCCTCCACGACGTCGATGTGCCACTTCTCCAGGACCAGCGTCTCGCCCTGCGCCGCGATAGCTTTGCCCACGAGATCCGAGGCGTCGGGAGCCGGAGGTTGGCGTCTCCACCAGCGCTGGAACCGCGATTGTTGTTTTTGCTTCAGCTGCTGCTGCTGCTGCTCGAATGTGAGCGGGTCGTACCGCCGTAGCTGGAGGAGCTCGTCGAGACGCACCCAGTGGTGCCGAGTCCATTCCGTTTTCGATAGGGTAAACGCGACGGGTCGGCGAGATGACGATGTCGACTGCTGTACGGTTGATTTGCCCTTGCCATTTTGCGGTAGCGTTTGCGTAGGAGGGTTGATAGCGATAGGAGAAGTAGCCTCGGTGCTGCGGCTCGACGAGGACGAAGAAGAATCCGTGGATTCGTCGTGCGTGTTTTCGGGAATTTGTCGAAGAACAGGTGCTTGGGGAACCGTATTGTTCCTGATGCCGTTTTGTTGATTTGCGGTGCTAGGTTCGGCTAGGGTAGTGGATGAAAGTGCACTAGGCACAAAAGCCACGACCCGACCTGGTGTGGTAGGCTTCATAGGAGAACGGAAGCACGACTTGGACGGCGAAAGAGTCCTATCCCATCGGGATGGGACTTCTCTTGGAGGGAAACGCTCATAATCTGTTCCGTCCGTTAAGAGTGACGAGTCCTGCTGCTCTTGCTGCTCATCTTCTTCGTAGTCCTCGTCCTCGTCTTCGTCTCCTTCGTCTACTTCACCTTGCTCATCCCGATTGTCATGCTGCTCGTGCTGCTCATGCTCGTCTTCCTCATCGCTTGGCAGTAGAAGGAGATCTTCTTCATCCTCCTCCTCGTTTCTACTGGGGGCTGGTCCACTTCTGAAGAGAGACGAACCAGACTGGCCTGGTCGTGGCGTGAAGTTTTGTTTCTGTTGAATTGATGGGTAGACCTGACGCTCAGGAGTCGAGGGGTGAGGGGACGGGGAGGGTGTGGGTTCTGGTGATTGTTCGGGAGATTGTTCAGGCGACCTCTCAGGCGAATGTTCTGGTGAAAATTCGTGTGATTGCTCAGGGGACTGTGGGGGAGACTGTTGAGGTGATTGTTCAGGCGATTGTTCAGGCGATTGTTCGGGTGATTGCGGGGAAGGAGGCTCTGGAGAATTAGGTTCGGGAGAAGGCGACGGCCCAGGCGAGGGCGAGCTCTCCGTATGAGAATCTTGCATAGTCTTGTCAGGTTGCGAAGGAGGTGCCGGGGAGGATAAGTCTGTCTGCTGTTCTGGGCTCGGCTGAAATGCCTTTTGCGGGATCGAAGAAAATAGCCCCGTAGACCAAAGCGACCTTTGCGGTTCTTTAGGAGGCTGACTTGTCGTTTCTTTAGGTGCGGGTCTCTGGAATACAGGCTGAGGAACCTTTTCGGCGATCTTAGTTTGATTCGCTGCTCCTGCTTCAGGAGTCTTTTTAGGTAATGTAGCCGGTGATGAGAAGAAAGACAAGATATCAAAGCCACCGAATAGCCGAGACTTAGGTTTCTGTTGAGTCGCCGGAGCAGCCTCTGCCTGTTGTGCCAGCATTGAGTACTCGGACGGTTCTACAGGCTCCGCAGCTTCCACAGCCTTCGCAGGCTCTGCAGGCTCCTCTCGTACCGTAGACTCTTCTGGTTCTGGTTCCTCCGACTCTACTGATAATTCCCGTGCCTCTGAATGCTCCCGAGCCTCTGAAGATTCCCGGGCCTCTGGCTCCTCATGGGCTTCTAACTGCTCCTGGACATCCTGATGAGGACTTAGAACCTGCTGTTCGATTTCAGGAGATGAGCTCTCGATAATGCGAGTAGCCTCGGAGTTCCATCCCTGTAGTATGGAGTGAGCATCCGAAGCCCGCGGCCTTTGTCGCACTTGTGGCGCATCTTCCGTTTCGCTCTGCGGATTCTCCTCAATCTCTATTTGAGAAGGGCTTGCAATCTCTTCACGGTAAATGAGACGCCTGCTAGTTTTTCTCCATGGGCTCGGGACCTTTGTACGTCGCGTGCGCTCTGGCCTCCTAGGTGTCGGCCTTGATGCCTCGAAATCCCACAGATCGCCATCATCCGCCCCGTAGTCTATTAATGCACTATCTCCTTGCTCCTCAAAACTTTGTTCCTGTTGTTCTGCCGCCTCGTGATTCGTAGACTCGACCGCCGTACCGCCTGTAATCAAGCCTTGCACGGCAAACCTATCCTGACTCCGGGAACGTATTGGCTGGGAAGCCGAGCTGTGATTTACGTCTTCCTGATGAACATCACCATCTGCGACCCAGTCTACGCCATTGTCGCTCGATGGAACTGTCCTAGCTGGGTTAGACACTGATTGATCGAATGAACGAGTTGGTTCTGGAGCTCGGCTATTAGTGTCATGCATGGGATTCCTCAATGTTCCATTCTGTGGCCCATTACGCATAGCTGGGCCAAATGGATCCGAGACATTGCCAACAACGTCGCCTTGTGCCGATGACTGGCTATGAGAGAGGCTGGCTCTCCTAATCTGAGAGAGAGCAGCACTAGGACCAGATAAAGACCGAGGATTAAATTGGGCTGAAACGCCACGACTATGTCGACTTGGCGACTTGGGCATGGATGGTTGGCCGGGTTGATCTGAAGGGAAAGGCTGCGAAGGGTCATTCGAAACCGATCCTCTAAATGGGCTTCCGAGACTGCTTTCGCGGCGTTCAGGGGACGGCCTGTCTGACATCACGTCTTGGAGGGTTCGTCCGACACGTACGATCGGCGACAGCGATGGCCTGCTATGAGGAGGAGGTTCTAATGCTTTGGGAGGTTCTGTAAGCGCTTTGGCAGAAGGGGGTAGTTGGGGAGAGGAATGCTGAATTTCCGGTGTGTTGTTATTGTTGATTTCTTGGTCCAATCGAGATGGTCCAAAATCCATTGAACGCGGCCTATTTACGATAGGAGGCGAGGACTGGAAACCTGAGTTAGAACTGGGACCGGCAACGTCTTGTTCCCTTGCGGCTGGGCCGGCTTGATCTTCTCGGGTTCTCCTAGAACCAGCATTGGAAGAGGACGTATCATCAGGAGTTGGTAATCTGTTAGATCCAAAGTTAGAGCCCGTCTGTCTATTGACAGAGCCAACTTGACCACCAACAGCCGAGGCTTCCGCCTGGTTTTCCTCCGTGTGATTCCTAACACGACTTGCTGGCTTTGGGGTCGCAGCCTCGAGGACGGCGTCTGGAATTTCTGAGAATTCGTCCTCATATGTAGTATCCCCGTGTTGTTCTGCTACGGACGTTGGTTTCATGGGTAAACGCCCTGGTGTCGCTACTTTGAGAATACTGTCGGGAAGACTCGAGAAGGAGTCATCCACGTGGGGCGCTTTGCCCGCAAAAACTTGTCGACTTAAGGGGAGTTGCTTTTGTCTCCTTGGGCTCCTCGTTCGGTCCTTTGGACTGCGATCACTACCCCCCACCCCTGAGCGATCTGGGACACCAGAATGATCTTCCTCCGCCGGTATCTCACTCCTGGTAGATCGTGCTAATGATTGATCTGCTTCTGTTCGAGTAGACCGTGCTAATGAGTGGTCCGCTTCTGTTCGGGTACTGTTTCGCCACGACTCTAGCGTCTGGTTTATTATCATATTCGTCTCTTCGCCCATCTCGCCCATGTCGGGTGGATCTGAAAGGAAAGCACTTCTATTCGCCTGGAACGAGGGGAGGGATTCTACAGCGATCATACTGAAGTCGGAGGCGTGTGCGAGTGTATCCTGTCCACTATGAGGTACCTCTTGGGTATTATCCACGTCCGATTCCACGTCGCTGTGAGCCTCCATCAGTGCCGGGTAGCCACCAGCCATATCATCATCACTATCGTGTAGCTCTCCTTGATATGACACCGCCTCCGATCCTGGATTTTGCCCTGCGCGCTCTGTCTCGTGTGGGTTTGAGACATTCCTCGGGGTCGGTGTCCTTCCACTGGCCTCTAAAATATCATCGATAAGATTGTCGCTAGTCGTCACTTGCCGACCTTCCTCTTTATTAGGAAAATCCGGAACCGAGCTCAGATCTAACGGCGGCAGGTTTTCCGAATTATCGGCTGCCGGTTGGGCGGCATTGGTGTTGGCCGCACTATTTCCTGATACATCACCCGCATCTGCTAGTACAGCGACCTCCTCTGGCATTAACGCTTTTCGCGGACGCCCGCGTTTCCTCTTAATCGTATTATTGGAGACTTGCGACGACGGTATAACCTGTGTGGTCAATTTGCTCTTAGGAGTCTTTCGTACTTTTGCCTTTGCCTTCGACGCGACCGAGTCTATCTCTAGTCCGTTAGGTGTCGCTTCTACCAAGCCAGTTTCAGAATCCAGGTCATTCTTTTGTCGCGTGCGCCGGGTCTCCTTCATGGGTGTTGCAGCCCTCTTCTTCCCCCTCGGCATGGGAGTGCCATTTCCTGTCCCCCGCGGTCGGCCACGTCGTCGCGGAGTCGCTTCGTTCTCAATCTCATCGTTAAGGGGTATAGTGGTGGTGGTGGCGGCCATGATGTTTTCTTTACGGCGGGGACTTCGTAAGGGTGAAGACGATTGATATGATGATTGAAATAACCTTCGATTGATACCCCGCCTCATAGCCTCTTCGGCTTCAACTGTAACGAGTATCTTTTTCGGCGAGAGCTCGTTACCGACATCGAGTTCAAAGGTTCTCCTCCTAGGGGAATTCCTCGCTGGTGACGATCTTCTTATCTGACTCTTGGGAATGGAAATCGCAGAAAGGTCGTGATGCGAAAGGGTATTATCTGTGCGCCGCGTAAATGGGAATGCTGAACTTGGAGGTTCGTCGCCTAGCGGGTCAGGAGACGATAACGACTCATCCATGATAGTAACCAAACCAACGATGGCGATAAGTTGTTACCTAGGTACCTAGGTTGATGAACATAGGTCGAAGGTCGAGGGTCGAGGGTGGAAGGATAGAATAGCAATTGAAACTAATGATGCAATTGGTATATTGAATGGGAACCTGGTTATGAAAGTTTCAATATGCAAGGATACGGGTAGAATGCGCAGAATACGCGCCAGACGCTACCTAATTGCTACCGAAAACCCAAAAGGAGCAGTTTGTTTACTTTGATTTACTTGACTTTAGCGCGATCTGATAGGGCTTCGTAAGGGGCCTAAGAGCAGGCTGGCCGTGCTGGACGTGCTGGCAAGGCTGACAGGAACATGGTACCTAGCGCACTGACACGTGTACGTACCAGCGGGGCAATTTCAACTGGTACGTAGCGGCTTGCTGTGCCGCTAAGCCCCGAGGCACACAAAGATCCAAAGAGATCCACAATGCTAAAACGGATCCGATTTCAGTAGGTAGGTAGTTAATCTAAATCCCGACAAGACATTCTTATCTAAGCAAATTATTTCTAATCAAGACTACCTTGATTGGACTTTGTCAGTAATTAAAGCCTTGACAACGTCATCGTTCACAACGTTCAACATTACAACCCAACCCAAACACATAACATGATGCCGTTACATTAGGTACGTGTATGCTTCTCCTTGCATGCATACACGCGCTTAAACACCGGGGAAACCCTGGGAAAATTAGGAAAAACCTCGGCTCATATATAAATAACCTACTACATAACCTACTACATATGTAAGAGGGACGATGGCGTGCTCGGGATGTCAAACCTACAACCCTGCCCGTATGTACGCATGGGGTAGATGACGGGAAACATGACCGTCTATAGGACTCTCGATGATTGGAGGCGAATACCTACCTGATACATCCCATCACGCCTTATGCGCCCTATACCCAACCTAACCTCCGACATAAGACGGTTAAGTATCGGGGAAATTCTTCCCATGTCGTCTATCCATTGATTACAGAGACAATATGCATAGAGGAACCCCAACCCTCCCGAAGCATCCCCAATCCCCCATACTACTAATCGGAGTCGGGGTCCCCTTCCCCAAAAAAACCAATGACGTGATTCCAAACTTCTCTCCATCGTTCGATTGCTTTGAAATAGAGGCAGATCAGATAAACCCGGGTTCCTAAACGTCTATATATAAGTATAAGTCCCGACGTCGAAGTCGAAGTCGAGGAATTGTAGTTATCATCACCATCGCCTCATATCAAGCTCAGTCTCTCCTCATTCCTCAGCCTAGGTAGTCATCTGAAGTTCTATCTCGGCGCATCTGCTCCTTCATACACTCGTGATTTCATATAAGAGGTAGTTCACCTATCCAGCACCTCACAAAATGGCCATCACAGCCGCCCCGTCCTCCACCGTGCCCCGCGGCCCCGTAACCGCCAAGATCAACTTCAACGCGCGCCCCGCCCCCGGCGTCGTAGCCTTCAACTACGTAGACAAGCCCCCCGCCGGCCTGCCCCAGCGCAACCTCGCCATCGACACCCACGAGGTCAACATCATCGACGTTCGCGGCCGCGAGTCCGAGTACTCCCTCGACCGCGACGCCTTCCAGATCGTCCAGGGCCTGCCCCCTTCCGCCGAGGAGATCCCCGGCGGCCCCGGCTCCGGGTTCACCGACGACGCTTCCATCGCCAAGAATTACTACCCGGAAGTCGAAAAGCTCCTCCTCGACGCCATCCCCGGCAGCAACCGCGTCTTCATCTTCGACCACACCATCCGGCGCGCGGACCCCAACGCCCCGCGCCGCGCCGTCCTCCTCGCGCACATCGACCAGACGCCCTTCTCGGCCGAGAAGCGCGTCCGGCGGCACCTGGGCGACGACGCGGAGAAGCTCCTCAAGGGCCGCTACCGCATCGTCAACGTCTGGCGCACCCTGAACAAGAACCCCGTCGAGGCGAACCCCCTCGCCTTCGCCTCCAGCTCCACCCTAAGCGACGACGACGTCATCCCCGTCGAGCACCGCTACCCGGAGGGCTATGTCGGCCAGACCGCCGCCATTGCCTACAACCCTAACCAGAAGTGGCACTACCTCAGCGGCATGACCGGCGACGAGCGCCTGCTGCTCGAATGCTTCGACAGCGAAGGCACCAAGGAGAATTCGGGCGTAGCTGGTGGGCGCCTGCCTCACACTGCTTTCGAGGACCCCAGGACGAGGCCGGATGCAGAAGGAAGGGAGAGCATCGAGGTCCGGGCACTAGTATTCGGACCTTGAAAAAGATTTATGACATGTAAATAATCAACACTTTACGAGTTTACGGTTTGCTTTAGGTAGATATCTAGGTTAAGGTAGTTGGGTTCATTTATAATAATAGTATCGTTCAACATTACTTTTCTATGAAGAGGCCGCTATCTGTTGTGATAGAAAGAGGAAAAAGATAGATCCAAATCTAATGTTCCCCAACGCCTATTCATGGGATGGTGCCAATCCTATGCGATCCGGCATATGTCTAGACGACATGTCTCCTATGCATGCGCGCTGCTTTCGCCGTAAGGACTCCAGGGGGTCATCTAGCCTAAACGACCAAAAAAAAAAAATTTTCACCGTAAAATTTTACGGGTATCTACACATGATGACGCTGGCCAGTATGATTGCTGCCATGTGATAAAATGAAAATGATCCGAGAAGCAAAAGAAAAAAAGGAGTCATGTCTTAGGCCTTCCGCTTGCCCCGCGCGCTTCCTGATCGACTCATCGCGACACCTCCCAGGCTACTCTGTCTGCTCATCGGGATTCCCGACGTAGAATCCTTCCCCACAGCTGGGGAATCCTTAGCACTTCCGCCGTTCTCCTGCTCGACGCCTGGGGCCTCGCCTCTCATATCACTGTCCTGGATACCCAACGATTCGGATAGTGCTTCCGTGGAAGGCCTTGGGCCTTGTGTATAGGCTACGTATTTACTCCTATGCAGCGGCGCTGCCATAGTCTCAAGTAACCTTCGACCGCCGTTATTAACATCGAGATTGGCGCCAACGCCGTGTTTGCTCTGGTATGTCTTCAACAGCTTCATCACTGCAAGATCTCTATCTCGGTCACTCTCGTTCAATGTGGGAGGAGTATTCGACTCGTCCCTTCTATAAGCCTTCGAATATTGTGAATGTGTAAGAGGGGGCAGCTTAGGCTCTGAGCCGGCCACTTTATCAAGATTTCCTGGTATGTCGAAATTGGCCAAGGCTTCTATTCCTAGTTGATCATCGTAAAAATTCTGTTGGCCATGGCCACCTCGAGTACTTCGCGTGGTATGCGAAGGCTGTCGCTCCATGTTTACTGCGGAAGGCTCATCATCGTCATCATTGCCGTCTGTGACGCTTTCGTCTGGCGTAATGATATTGCCGTTCGTGTCTCGGCGTATCATGAGATGTTTGTGAGCTGCTAGGGCAGCAGCATTGTAGGTCATAGCTAATTCTTTGTCCGTGAATAGCTTGTCAATGCTATAGACCGGACCTGTCTCCTTCCGTAGACCTCTGACCCTCTCACTCGACCAGAAGGGCGTAGTATTGGAGCTGTCAAGAGCTCCTCTCTTAGGGGCCGGTGAACCCTCATCATCACCACCATTTCGCTTTCTCTTTTTGTTATCTGAATAGCCCGGGAGCTCCTCCATCTCTCTCCGTAATCTGGTATTTCGCTTTCCATGGGTTCCACCGGGACTTGAGGGGTTGGTGAGACTATATTGGTTCGGGTGTAGAAGGAGAGCAGAGCCGTCGGCGATATCTAGGGCTTCTTTTTCTTTGCCCAATCGGTACTTCTTGGAGGTGATTCCATTAATTAGACGATCTCTGAGAGTGTTCGAGAGTGTCTTATGTTCTCGCTTGGCTAATTCGACCTTGTAGGCATGGGTCTTCTGATGTTCACGAAGCTTTCTTTCGTATTCGATCTAGAAAAAAAAATGTAAGCTTCTGATCGTAGAAACTACTTCGGCAAGATTGTAAAGCATACTTTGTGGCTAGTCATTTCATAATCGCGGTGTTCAACAAGATCTTCTATCTGATGAACCCATTCGGAGAATGTAGGACCAGCCATTTCGAGCAGACTTCGCTTAGGGCTACCATTACTGGTAGAGTTCGCAGCCTGCTGCGCATTTGTAGCTTGCTGTATTTCCCGGTACTCGCGATCAATTGCGTCCAGAGGTCGGTCAGCGTAGGGATCGACTCGGCCAACGAGGTTAACGTCGATCTGGATCTTATGAAGTTCGTCTCGGTAGTGTTTGTCTTTGTCACGGCTAAACTTGTCAGCCAAAACAGCTAGACGGTCATTAACGACCTGTCGCCTCTTGTCGCGTTTAGACTGGGGCGCAGGAGACGATCGGGTGGTCTTGTTGGAAGTAGCCGCCAAAGCTGACGTCTGGACGGATTCGGTTGCGGCCATTCTGAACTGGATCAGGCCAAGAATAGGAACCGGTAATAACTGTTTTTTTTAAGAGTTGGGAGATAAAGTAGGTCGTAAAGTAAGGGTTTCAATCCTCGAAAGGGTAAGTTGTAAGTAGTAGAATGACATGTACAGTCGATTGAATTGTATGGAAAGAGTTGCAATTCAAGGTGCGAACGTGGGTAAAACGGTTCAAGGTCAAGTTTTGCTGCGATGTTGTGTAAACATGGGAAAGTTTTAAAAAGGAACGGGTTCGGAGGGTAAGTTCAAGTTTATGCTGATAGATGTTGGGCAGTAGTAGTTTGAACCTAATCTGCGGTTAGGACAATTGTGAATGTAGGTGTGTCTTGTCAATTGTTTAATGGGTGCGAGGAAAAAAGGTCAGGTAGGTCAGGTAGGTCAGGTAAAGGTCGCCGGCAGGATTGATCGATTAGATAGTCGCGAGCCGATTTCACTTACACACCTGCTGTGTGACCCTGCTCTAACTGTTTAACCACTATAACTAGCGGAATCGGTAGGTACGGAGGTACGTACCGCACCTTCTGATATGCTGTATGCTGTATGAGAACAGGTGACGGACCTTGCAGATCAGTCCCACTTGCCGAACTAGGATTAATCTCAAGTACCAAGTTTACCTAAGGTATTCTTCTTTTCTTCTTTATGGAGAGGACTACGGTTGAGTATAGCTCCCACTCGGAAAAAACCTGAAATCATTGATAGACTTACCCCTAAGCTGGAATAGAAATTAAATATGTTTATAAAAGATAATAACGTGCATCGGACCCAATTTGTAATTAAAAAAATCGAAAAAAATATTAATAAATTTATTAAATTTTTTTATATTTGATAAATTTTTTTTTAATTTTTTTAATTAAATATTTGGCCCGATATATATATTTTTATAAAAATTAATATTTAAATATACGTATAAAATTATAATAAAACGGTCGCGCACGCGCAACCGTTAAAACCATGACGATTATTTTATCAATTCAATTTTTTATCAATTATTTACGTAATATTTATCAATTATTTTATCAATTATTTTATCAATTATTTTATTAATTTTTTATAATAATTTTTATTTTAAATAATATAAAATTTCATAATTTCGTTATAAATTAAATTAAAAATTTAATTGAAAAAATTAAAAAAAATAATATTAAATTTAAATTAATTTAAATAATTTATTAATTTTTTTATATATTTATATTAAAATAAATTTATTTATAATAAAATTATAAAATATTATATTATTTAAAATAAAAATTATTATAAAAAATTAATAAATATTACGTAAATAATTAATAAAAAATAAAATTAAAATAATTATTATAATTTTATAATTATATAAATTTTTTTATTATTATTAAAAATATATTTTAAAAAATTTTATTTTTAAAAAAAAAATAAAATTAAATTATTTTAAAATTTTTAATAAAAAATAAATTATATTTATATTTAAAATTTTTATTTTTTTAAAAATATTTTATTAATTATATAAAAAATATTTTTTAATGTTTTTACATTTATAAATTTAAAATAAAATTTAAAATAAAATTTAAAATAATTATAAAATAATTTTATAAATTTTTAATTTATAAAATTATTTTTTTTTAAAAATAAATAATATTATAATTTTAATTTTAAAAATTTATTAAATTAAAAATATTTATAATAAATAAAATATAAAAAATTAAATATAAAAAAATAATTTAAATTTATTAAATAAAATATAATAATAAATAAATAATATATTAAAATAATAATATTATATAATAATTATAATTAATTATATTTAATATTTTAAATATATTATAATTTTTATTTATTTTTATATTAATTTAAATTTTTTAAATAAAATTAATTTTATATAAATTTAATTTTTTTTTATTTTATTAATATATAATATATTAAAATATTAAAATAATAATTTTATATAATAATTATAATTATTTAATTTTTAATAAAATTATAATTTAAATTAAAATTTATTTTATTTATATTTAATAATTATTTTAATATAAAATTTATATTTTATATATATAATTAATTTTTATTATTTTATTTTATTATATAAAAAAATAAAATTTAATAATAATTTTTTATATAATATTAATTAATATTAATAAATAAAATAATAATAAAAATAAATATTAAATTATAAATATATATATATATATATATATATATATAATTTATTATTTATTATTATTTATTATTATTTATTATTATTTATTATTATTTATTATTTATAAAATATATTTTTTAAATAAAATAAAATAAAATAATTTAATAAAAATTTCTTTTTCGATAAACCCCTTTATTTGCATAACATGCTAGGGTTTAATTCAATAAAACTACTAATCGTGTCTTGTTAATATCACCCTTACCGTTATTATATCAATTTTTGGGTTTTTTCCGAGTGGGAGCTATACTCAACCGTAGAGGACGTAATAAATAATAAAAATATTTCCAGACATTCAGATACAGAATCACAAAAGAAATAGATTGATTCTGTACTAATCAGTTAAATTTAAATTCACCACCTAAGACTCATCAAATACATGATACTTCTGCGTACTAGTGATACGGGGACACGCATATTCTAGCTACCTACCCAAGTACCTGCCACCCACAGACATTGAATCAGTCAAAGCAGAAACATGGATAGAATTTTAGATCTATGAAGGTTTTTGATGTAACAATGCGCCTAAGCAAATCTCTAAAAATACCATTAGTTGCGAATACCATCCAAAGGCTAGTATCATAGCGGCCATAACCTAAAGTCGTTCCAGTCATCGAAGGGACCCAATCCCTTTTTCCCTCACCACCAACTATTGACATCCCCCTTAAATATTTATACATAGTAACCTTCCAAGCTACCTCTCCGTCCTACATTAGACAGCATACCGAAGCTCAACCCCCCAGAACCTCAGCTCCAATATCATCGTTCCAGAAATCTCAAACAGTCTCAACCCTAACTTCCCAGCCACCTATCCTTAGCTGTATCAGACACGTTGGCCGGTGCTGATATCACAATAAAGTGCTCTTCAACTAGCGGTTGTTCCAAACCCACTAATCCGTTCTGAGGCAGACCGGTCGCATACTGACACTTATACTCCAGCAGCTGCGTAGTTTCACTTTAGCTTCTTCTCTGCAATACTTATAACCGTGAGCATCACACGCGTCGATGACTCACCTTTGACCTGTGTACCGCAAGAAAAGCCGCTAGCGAGAGCACCGTCAAGACCAAAACTATCGCTCGCCGTAATATAGGATTATGTTGTAAGAGCTCGTGGATGTAGTCCTCGCCATTCACGGACCGCGCTATAATCGTAGGGTCCAAGAGTGATTTCGGCATGATGGGCTTTGTTGATTTGGAAAAATGGGCATCATTTCTACAGCCAGGCTACCGCGGACGTTGATTTTATATTGGGCGAAAAATAGAGGCTAGGGAGATTGGTGGTGGGAAATTCCAAGGGATACAACATATTCGAAAAGGGCGTACGCACCCCTGGTATGATCAGGTTGGCCACAGTCGGGAATTAATATCGAAATAATTGTTTAGGGACGTTCAGATCCGATTATTCTATAACTACCTTTCAAACTATTACTTAATTAAGTTGATTTTGCAGATTATTGGCGGTTTAGTACTGGCTCTATGAGCTAACTAGGTAGGCATTTACTCCTTCGACACAACCGAGGGCGATTACAAGATTACTTGCCCCTATCTATGGCTGGAGATAAATAGGGATGTATAGTACTTTGATTTATTGAATATCTAACTAGATACTAAGTCATCAGTGCTGTAAAACCAGTTATTGGTGTCGTTGAGCCAAATTAGCCGACTGCTCAGATTCGGCATGTGAGATGTAAAGCAAGCTACCCTAGAGGATCAATACTCTCAGATTACCGCATGACATATGGCTCAATTTACAATGCCTGATGTCTTAGTAGGTCTTGACTAGTATGTGTCAATCTCTTATACTTACCTAGGTATACTGAAAACTACCTACTACTAAGCAAAACCAGAAGCAGATGCTTCTCGCAAGTCTTTAGGGATATCCCATCCGTGTACACTTGCTGCTCGAATGTATGCCTCCACCGCTTCAGAGATACCGTAGTCCATCCGACGCCGATTCTTACTCTCTAGACGTGCTGGTCGTGGATCTGTGCTGCAGATAGCTAAACGTACTTGCAGGAGGACACTCTCCAAGCTGTTCGCTGGCGACCAGCCTGTGTTTGTCAAGAGCTCCATACACATAGCTCCTCCTGCCGTGACATGACCGCCTCCACCGCTGGCGAATGGGAGAAAACGGGGGCGGACTACGCGCACAAATGGCGGGGACATGGGGAATTCGCGAAGGAAGAGTATTTCGAGCACGATGCTAGAAATACCAGCCTCTTTGATATCCTGCGCTAACGGGAGGCTGGCATCGAAAGAGTGCAACTCCACAATCCACTGAAACATATTGTTCATCTTTTCGAAGTCGATATACCAGCCTAGTTCGTGGAGGGGTGTTGTGGATTGTACCTTCTCTAGCTTCTTAATCTCATGCCCAAGAGCCTTTTGAGCAGTGCTGGTTGCGTAGGATGGAGGCGGTAGCCGTGGAAGAGTAGATAAATCAAGTATCCCGGGACGGAAATCAGTATCATGTACCTGGTCCTTATGGGCGTGTTCCTCCGTAGCAGAGATAAATATGATATCTTCTTCATCTTCATCGCTACTGACTAGCTCGGACTCCCTTAGTCCCCCTATATTATCTGCCGACGATACCCTTGAAGTGCCTTGTCGGTCCTGCGTTGAGGGCATCGCACTCTCTGGAATAAATAAACGGTTATTCTTAGGGCCAAAGATTGGCCACTTAGAGTCTTGTACGAACTCCGACACCCCAACAGGTGTCCCTCCACTGCTATGTGAGTGTTGGGATATGCCTGGTTGGGATTCTTGACCAGTGGCATTGTGGGGGTTGGAACCATCCGCTGCTGGAGTAGGTTGAACGAAAAGGTATCTACACTGAGTCCAATGACAGTGTTGCACTACGAAAAAAGGATTGTTGCTTTGGAACTGCTCGGGTAGATTGACAACTTCGTTCAAGCTCATGACGGCTCGAACCCTTATGGAGGAACTGGGCCAGAAGATTCCCTAAGAGATGGTCAGAGTAGTCATTCCATGACATGAAGATAGATGCAACTATACTTACAACTAAGTTGGCATGCCAATTGCTGTATTGCATGCTGGTCTGGAATTGCCTAGCAAAATAAATCCCGTTCCCATAAGATCGGCCATTGGTGGTAATGCTGTAATCTAGACCCTGGCGAATAATACTGTGCCAGTTCCCAAGGGCACTCCCGTGCCAAGCGACGAGGGTTTTCTGGGGTTTGTCGATACTTTTCAAAACCTCGTTAAAGCGGTTTTCCTTCTCAGGGGACCCTTGAGCGAATCTGAATTGGATCCAACCATCAACGCCGTAGATCTTGTCGGGGGGTGGAACGGTTCCAGAATCTGTAGGACATTCATCGTCCACCTGAACAATGTACGACCTATTTGAAGCTATAATCCATCTTAGTAGGTCCACGGCTGACCGTGTCATTCTGCTCCACCTGGACAGTTGCTGGCTATTCATCAAATATTGCTTCATATCTCCGACTGAGGGTAAGGTGGAAAGTATAATCAGCATAGAGAAAGCCTTGTCCTGCTGGCTACTGAGATCGTCTAAATGTGCATCGCAGAGCACAAGGTGGCCTGGGATGATAGCCCTTACGCGCTGACAGATATTTTGATCAACTATGTTGAACCCTGACGATCTATTATAGGGTAATGTATGCCGTACCATCACCTCGAGCTGTAAGGAAGCCTCATATGTTGTTATGACACGTGCATGATGTAGTACTGTCATTGGACTCGTAGAGTTCCCAGGGCCGCTTGGAATATGGGTCGAAATAATAACCCACTGGCCTTCGGTAAATGTAACGTTAGCCAGTCCATTCGTGATTGAAGCAATAGAATTATCCCAGTCGAACTTTACGTCCAAGGGGTCTACAAGTTCACCCCCAAGGACAGGTATCATATGAGGCTCCTCATGTCTAGACATTTGCTTCCCACGGTTGAGAGGAACTTGGCTAGTACATACAGTGGCAGGGCTTCCCAGTATCTTCGGTACTCGCAAGTTTAGCCCCGTGGGAAAGTCCCGCATGCCGAGTTTCCCTGTTTTCCACGAGGTAAACAGGCTAGTATAGCAGAGGCTGACCAGAAGGTCCACAACGTTAGGTTGGCTTAGTATCTCAAAGTCTATGTTTGGGCCCAGACCTATGTTCATATACTGGTGGAGACAGAGGGGATTGCTGCAGACGTATGGTCTCAGGGCTTCAAAGTTCCCTTTTACTCTGCGATGACAGACAGTACAGTAATCTGTACATCTAACCAGGTAGCGCAAGGCAAACTGCATAGCAACAAGTGGGAAAGAAATCTCACGATCGTCTAGAAAGTGATCATTAGCAAGAATAGGGGGCAACTGAGCCTGACTAGTGGATTCTTCTTCATCTTTCGATAGCATCGGGAATTCGTCTTCAGAAGAGTGGTACGTTCCTAAGAACGATTTACTTTCGTGCTCATGTTTTATTTCTCTCGCCACATCCCAAGAAACGCCTAGTTCTTTCCTTAGCTTCAACATATATGCGAAGTCTCTGTTCATGAGCTCATCGATTGACTTGCTGACCAAGAAAGTGTCCAGCTCTCGATTCTTGGATACTTCTTCGGCAAAATTCATATTCACCTCGGTTGCGAAGGCTGTTTGGGCTTGTTGATACGACGGCTTTTTCTTAGGACACTTTCTTAGACGAAACTTCGCCTTGAAAAGCCCGGACGGGTCCTGAAGTACGTCTTCGACAGTAGTGTAATACCGGTTAAATCGAATGAGTAGTATGATATAGTCCGAAGAGTCGAGACCCCATGCTTCGTGGGTTTCTTTAGAGAGACATAGTTTGGTTACCCGGATAGAAATTGATATTATACTATCTGATGTCCCATCTTCAAATCCACGAATCTTCCCTACATGAAATCCAGCTTCAAGCACAGACCGAAGATCTCGACGGACTCGTTGCAGAAGCAACGGTGAAAGTGGCTCGTCTGGTGGGAGTTGAAGATTTGCCTTGTCAATGCTCTCCGTTCCATGACCGAAGAAGTCGTTGTCGAGATCATCGCCAAACTCATAGGGAATATCATCCTCACTGCTGCTTGCTTCGTATGCTGCGTCATCCGTCATGTCAACATCGTTATTGTCTTCATCGGAGCTATCATCCTCTAGGACAGCTCGGAGCCTTCGAGAGATGTTGCTAAGCATGTCCTGGATTTTGAGACCTCTCGCTTCGAATATAGATTCCTCTAAAACTTTGGCAACTGCTGGAGGTATATTATCATTGGTGTATATGAGGAAAGTGTTCTCGCTTGGATAGCCTGACACGTCTGTTTTTGTTGTAAGTTAAAAAGAACTTGGGGTGGACGTTTAAGTTACTTCAGGGAGGAACACGGCAAGAGAACTAACCTTGAGGTTGGGCATGTATCTCAAAGCGAGAAGGTTGAGGCAAGTTAGGATGGTTAAATATGAATGTGAATTCGTCTTCGACATCCCCCTTCTTGATTGTGGATATACGGTCATCGTGTTTTTCGGTTGCCGACTTCAGGTCGGCCTGGAGTCTTAGCCGTGCCTTTGACGGAGGCATGGCGCCTTTCCCAAAAGCTGCTAAGCGAAATAATATCTGGTAGTGATAGAGCGGCCTTGGGTTATTACGAGAAGTGCTGGTAAGTTGTATCGGCTCCTATATATACATTAGATAAATATGCCTAGAAAGGAAGTGGAAATGGGGGCCAATGTGATATCAACCAACATTAGGCAGATGGGCTGTTCCAAAGGCTGCCCCGTAGAGTTCCACGAAACGACAGGGCTATTGTCTTATAACGCATAGAATGACAACGATCATCTACTTTTTATTGCCCAGTAAAAGATTAGAGAATGAGAGGTGAGTTGCTCTTACCTGGATTGGACTGTGCTAGAGCTTGTGGCGACCCTATGAGGTGGAAGCAATATCGTATTACCGGCTATGACTCCCCATAAAGTGAATGATTGGTATCTAAAATATCCTATTTGTTGCCTCGTTACCGTATGATGGTCGTATAAGGAAGTAAAAGAATACGCCTTGGCGATGATAAAACACTAGAAGGTGTCTTTGGCGAATACGCACTTATCATATCTATGGAAATGTTCGGTGAGAACACCAGATGGTAAGAAAAGGCGAAGGGCGGCGTGAATGTGTAAAGCGCTACCAGAACCTGAGGATTTATACGCCGGGTTACACGTATGAAGAAATTTAACTTTCCTAAGGTATTAACTGTACGACCGTGTTAGGCAACGACAGCCTCATATCAACAGAACGGGAAAGCTCAAACCTTTAGCATATCATAGGTAGCCGAAGGTCTAATATTGGGAGTATGGTTAGCACCCATAAGTAGATCCCTAGGTACGACTTTCACTGTATCTACGGAGATTCTACCGTGGTTTCCATTGGTATCCAATCATAAAAAAGTTGAGCAGATTAATGCAGTAAGTGTTATGCCTCAGATGGTAGGTAATATAGTGCATGGTAGCGTACCTGCCTACGTACATATATATTCGTGTTTTTCATTCGTGTAACCTCTATGCAGGTACCCTATCCGATAATATGACTCAGCCCTACATACGTAGAAGGTACGTCCGTCAGCTACCTACCTAGGTGTTATCTTCCTTATCCAGAGTCTAAGCCACCTCAGAGCCTTCTTAAGTATTCTTTAAAGATCTATTTATATATGGCTCTAACTGCTGCGAACCTACCTATCAATTTTCGATGTTTTGGTTCCATGAGTTATAACTGACTAGTTACGTTAACTATGTTTAAAAGGAAGATAGTTTAGCCTGTCTTAACGTGGAGAAGAGTATTAATGCTCAAAAATTGAATAAAAGCCTCCAAAGATTTATAGAATTTCTACTAACTACGTAAGTCTATAAGGTTGGGTTTCTATGGCTTTATAAATGGAGTGATGTTGATATTGTCGTGATAATCCCCAGCTTACAATTTCCCCCAATCTATACTTAGATACCCCATATAACTACCCCGATATAGCCTACCAAGGTAGGTAGGTAACCTAGTTTCAGCAATACATGTAGTTTTGCCATGCGATGCGGGCTAGCGGGGTAGTCCCAATGTTACAGGCACGCTAGCAAGCTACCTAGCACTAAAGTGCATTATGTAATACGCAGGGCCCAACAATTAGCTTCAAATAATGTTCGTTGGTAGGTTAGTTACCTACGTAACATACATTTAAACTTACCTATATTCGTAGGTGCATTTTTACCTATCAACATGCTACAACTGAAGGTAAACCGTCTCAGAAGGAACTGACTAAATGGGGTCAAGACCAAATTTTGCCATTCTCTATATGCACTAAAGAAATCTCACCATAATGTCCTGGGATTCTAAATCTGCCGTTAGACGACGGCAGAACAGCTCTGTGAGCTCTCGATCATTACCGCACCATATAAGACAACAGTCAAAGCAACCTTTACAACCTAAATCTACTCACGTTACCGACCCATTTCTTCAGAGTTTTCTCTCGCCATCGTTCGATCCTGTCGAATATCTTAATTCTTCGCTCCCAACACTTCAAACGACGACAGCCTCGTCAGTAACACGAACGGCCGATAATGCGGTTCCCCTGGCAGAACTATCTAGCCAAGCCCAGACGCAGCTCTCTCAGTTGAATGCCCACACGACGAGGTTAACTACTATTCTCACGCAATTAACTGATGACATATTACGAAGCGGGAGCCGTCTGGCATACGAGGTCGAACTTCTGCGCGGCGAGACGTTGAGCTTATCGGAGACATTGTCTGATGGTTTACAGGAAGAGATCGCAAGATTCATTCCAAAGGAGACACAAGAAAAACTAGAGACAAAGGAAAATGGAACTAGTACGGTTATTGAAAAACAACCACCAGACACAGCGGCTCCCACAAGCTTAGAATCCATTCCACAAAAAACTACTGGCTTAGACCCGCCATATATAAATCAATTGCAAACCCTGACTTTAGTGCGGTCTCGACTGGACACTGTAGTCAAGACGTTTGGCGAAGCTATGGAATTTGTGTTCCCGCCTTCTGAGCTTTCTGTCAGCTCGTCATTTCTCTCTGTCTCGGCACCGGAGCCAGGGGTAGAAGCTCATAGCACAGAAGAGAAAGGACAACAGGTGCTCAAGCAGCTGAGGGAAGAGATATCAGGATATCTCACGAAAAGTGCAGATCCCGTTGAAGGGATAGAGAAAGCGGCCCACCGCATAGAAGAGCTGAAGGAGTTGACGAAGGTATGGAAAGGAACGGCAGAAGAGAAAGGACGAACCAAGTTTATTGAGGGTTTGGCCAAAATGGTTGAGGATCGACACAAGGAACTGCTGAAGGAGGTGGAGCAGAATAGCCGCCGGGACGGCAAGGTAGACTCGGATGGCAGTTCTAAAAAAGCTGCTGCTACTGCAAACTCCGACGGAGGTAGTGCGGAGAATAAACCCCTGTATGGAATAATGAGCCAGCTACAGAGACTCCGGGCTGGCCTACAATGATCTAAAAGGTCAAAGTTTCAGATGTGTAGTATTTGGTTTTGGCCTAAACTATACGGGCATGTGCGGATGGTCAGACCTGTGTAGTACTGTTTCAATAACAAACAGGACAGATATTACCCATTGGAAAAAAAGGTAATTGTGAGTGGTCTATTTACACCACTTCTACTTATAGGCCTTCTGTGACTTAGTATCAACAAGCTGATATGTTTTCTGTGTCTTCAATGTGGCACAACTCCTTGTAGTGGCGCCCACCGGAATAGGTTCCGCTTGGTCATCTACAATCTTGTTGATATTAACAAGCACCTTTATCTTATATCTACCTTGAATCGACGTCTGTATGTGCGGCCGTATTGCCTGGGGAATTAATGGTAGTCGTATGGTTGAATGTGCCGTTGACAATCTGATGTCATTTCTAGAGCACAGCTGTGCTTTGGCTTGGCTTTCCTTGCGCTTAACCGCGGTTGAGACAAGCCAGCACAGCTGCGATATAAGAACGTCTACCGAGTTAAGCCACTGTGACATGCTTTTATATCGACATTTGGCTCTCAAGTTTTTTTTTTTAAAAAAAAAAATCCTTCTATTTCAAATTTTAACTGGGGGCACAGCTGTGTTGGGTGTAGACTTACCACCTAACTCTCACTTTGATCTAACTTGCAAATTTACGAGCAATGTGATCAACAACTGTGCTCATTGTCAAGAAACTATCAATTATAGCATATGATGAATATAATAATTATATATATTAAAAGGGCGGTGAAGGATCACGGGAGGCAACTCGGCCGAGCAATGTTGAGAAACATGACCTGAATACGCTATACAACCTTGTTTACGAATAGAATACTATGTCTGCATCTACGAGATCTGACTATTCAGCTATTGTGTCCGATGGTGACAGGTATGCCGTGTCCCACTTAGTAAATCCGACTTTGGTCAATGTATAACCATTTCGAATGCTAAGCTTGAATATGGTTGGATAGTACGTCACAAGCTTCATATCCGTCGTATTGCCTGGACGCGTATCTGCTGAGCCCGCCTGCGTCCACAACCGAGCGGCTTCTTGCCAACCAGACGAAAACAACTTCGGCAGTGCGTAAGGAGATGAGGGCTGCACTTAAGTCTTTGGAATGCAATTTTAATAGGTTGCAGAATTGAAGGGCCATGAAGCAAGGAGATAGAGCGAAGTACATATGCATCCTTGAACTTGAGATAGAGGATTGGCTATAATGATGTTGAACCTAGATGGTTCCAATTAAATTTGAAGTTTGGAGACTTGAGGACTTTGAAAAGAGGTACCGAAGTACATATAGATCTAGGGATCCACTTGAAAGTGGGAATACATATGAACTTAGATGTACCTAGGTACCTAGCTTTCCAAAAGAAAATCTAGGACCCCACGTCCATACGTTTAACTAATATAATTTGACTTACATCTCACAACGCGAAAAAGAACACGAAAGGCTGGCCTGATATAATAATTCATTCAAACTTCTGGGGTTTTTTATATAAATCAAAACTCTGTTCATATATTCTTGAGACGCGCTGGGATTTCCACAATGAAGATTTTAGAAGCACAGTCGGCTGTGTTGACCAACGTCGAAGTTCACACATTTTTAACCAAGCAAGCGAAGCAATATAATGACCAGAAGCGCAAAGGACCTATCAATTTAGAAACAATACGTAAAGAGGTAACACTAGATTTTATTCCTGTATGATGCGTATAACTCATTTTGACGAATTGGATTTAGGTGTTGCAATATCTTGAGAGCCCGCCAGGTCCTCTGAGTCAGAAGCCGCTGCCCTTTGATTCAACAGCCATCCCCGAGCTGATCAAGAGACTGCGCCTGTATCAGCTCACTAAGGGAGAGTGCATCATGCTCTTCAACATTCGACCCACTAACATTCCTGTCCTCAATACTGTTATCGAGGATATGGAAGACCGCTTCAATGCCGACCAGCAGCAGGAGATCCTCGACATAGTCACTGAAATCCTTGGGCAGTTCCCCCAGGAGCCAGAAGAGGGTGACCAAGGAGACGATGGTGTCATGGAAACTATCGAGAATGGACACTCATGAGGATCATGAACTTCGACATAATATCCTTAATGTGATCAGTATTCTGAGTTTTAGGGGTCGTTTGATATAAAAAAAGGTGCTATCATTATCAACACCTATAATACTAAACACCCCCCTTCGCTCTGACCACCATCAACAGCAGTCGTCTTTACCGCGGTATTACATATCTCTTCGAATGCCAGTTTCAGAAGCTCGCCCGTGACAGCCGAGCACTCGACATACTTGTCCACTCTCATCTCCTGCGACACTTGATACCCTTCCTGGGGATATATGATGCCATTGGGATCGGTCTCGGATCTTAAATCTCTCTTAAGGCCTACGACAATTACGGGAAGATGGTCGCTGGTTTGGAAGTTGGCATGGACCTGCTTGATCCACTGGAAATGCAAGGTCAGATATATGAGGGTATTATGACGATGAAGAGGACCGTACTTACGACTCTTTGCATATTGATGAGACTTAGTCTCTGGCTAATATCGTAGCAAATCAAGACCAAATCCGGTTCGAGCAGCCGCCAGTCTTCCGGACTGGAAGTATCATAGAACTCAAGACGATATGTACGCCTTCGATTTCGTATTTCGAAAACAAAAGGTTGGTCTATATCTCGTAATAGAGTAATAGGGGCATGACCCTCGAGACTACTGCTACCTCCGCTAATCCGCCTGTGATATGTGTTAGTACTAGTTATCAGTGATGTTAAGATAAATGAATTCTACGCACGATAAAAACGTCGTTTTCCCTACTTTTTCATCTCCAAGCAGGAGGATCTTAATTGGCACGTCATCCATTAATGAACTTCAATTTTAAGATTTCTTCAAATTTTAGAATATTAACATTGAGTTGAAGAGGCCGTTGAGCATGATAGAGATGGGAAGTAAGCTGCCCCAATTTATTGCACTTAGTTAGTCCCTTTTACGGTAGCTTCCAAGAGTCTTTAAGGGGCCCCACTATCGATAAGGCCCTATAGCGAGTATTTTGACTCATTTCTATTATGTATTTTAGGTACAGCAGTACCTACAATAATATTCTACGTAGGCCCTTCGACAAAATACCCCGACATAAAAAAAAGTTGTCTGGGTATTCTCCTGACGTGGGGGTGGATGAAATTCTTCAGCGGCGGGTGTTCTAACCAGCGCCTCCAAGTCTCTCTAAGATCGGTTTTCTTTTCATCTCGTCGAGAACTTCGATGCAGATTTTCTACGAGACTTGCTCCATTTAAATACAGGATGGAGGATAGGGATCCTACCTACGACAGGTGGACTAAAGATGCGCTTATAAGGCGCATCCAATATCTGGAGGCGAACCTCCGTAATGGCGGACCTAAACCGGAAGCAGCACCAGAATCTACTACAGTTGCAGCTGCAGAAGGGGATGCGGTCAGTCCGTTGAAGAAAAAGAAAGTAAAGGGGAAGATCGACCCATCAAAATATGCGACACGGCTCGTGGCGTTTAAGCTGGCGTATCTGGGTAAGCGATATGGTGGCTTCGAGTATGCGGCACATGCCAACCAGCCAACTATCGAGGAAGAGCTCTGGAAAGCCTTCGTCAAGACATGTCTGATCTTCCCCGAGAAGCCTGACGAAGTCAACTGGGACTCATGGGAGTATTCCAAGTGCGGACGTACAGATCGTGGCGTCAGCGCGTTCGGCCAGGTCATCGCTGTCCGAGTAAGGAGTAACCGACCTCTCCCTAAAGAGGAGCAACCAGCAGAGGCTAGTCAAGGAGATGAAAATGGAGAGGCAGTAGAACCAAAAGATGAAGCCGAGGAGACGGAGAAGGAGAAAAAGGAGAAGCGGGAGTTTAATGACTTCACGGATGAGATTCAATACTGCAGGCTTCTGAACAGAATATTACCCCGTGATATCAGGATGCTTGCCTGGTGTCCCACCACACCAGCAGACTTCTCCGCGAGACACGATTGCAGCGAAAGGCAGTACAGATATTTCTTCACGCAGCCGGCATTCGCACCGATACCGCAGAGCATCGAGAACCCAGCCAACGCCTCTCAGAAGTTGAAAAGCGGTTGGCTCGACATCGAGGCTATGCGAAAAGCAGCCAAAAAATTCGAAGGTCTTCATGATTTTCGGAACTTTTCTAAAATTGATCCGAGCAAGATAAACGTGAAATTTGACAGAAGAATATTCGAAAGCGATATAGTAGAGGTCAAGGATGCGGGGACCGCTCTACCGTTCTTGGACCGTGAAGAATTTCGGCCGGCAGGTATGGATTTGCAGGAGAAATTTCCAAAGGTATACTATTTCCACGTGCGAGGAACCGCATTCCTATGGCATCAGATTCGATGTATGGTGGCGATTATCTTCTTGGTTGGCCAGGGCCTAGAAGATCCCTCGATAGTAGACAAGCTACTGGATTTCGAGGCCGAGCCGCGAAGACCTAATTACCAACTTGCGGACGATGTGCCTTTGGTGCTATGGGACTGCAAATTCCCTAGACCGGAGAAGCCCGAGAATGCCCTTGATTGGGTATACGTGGGGGAGGACAACCCCTTGAACCAACACGGCTCACACGCTCTCTTGACTAACATGTGGGAATACTGGCGCGAGCGGAAATTAGACGAGCTACTTGCAAGCCAGTTATTGGACATAATATCCTCACAGGCAGATATCAGCCTCCGCAAGGATCGAAAGGCGCCATTACACATCCCATTCACGGTAAGAACGTTCGAGGGTGGCAATAAAGAGCGTCTAGCGGGCAAATACCAACAGGTTTTGCAAAAGCCGAGGGGGGCTTCGGCGGCGGAAGTCTTCGACAGGGAGGCCAGGAGAAAGGGCTACGCAGACGCGGCGGAATGGAGAGAAGCGCTTTTAAAAAGGAGGCAGGAAGCAGGTGCGCGTACAAGTGCGGGCGATCTTGAAGAGGGAACGGAATAGATACCTGATATGAAAAAGGGGAAAATAGGATAGAATATCTCTATATTGGAGATAAATAAGCTACGCAAGCAACGCAAGCAACGCTCTCGGGGTATCATAATCCATGAGTCACAACTCCCATTCCCATCATAGCCATTCGCCAAGCAAAATAAACCGTCTTAACCTAGTATAAACGAGCTACGAGCTCTTAAGTCCCCATTCACGTCTACGACGCAGCTGTGACGGCTTAGCGGGAGACGGCCCAGCATTCTCCTAAACCGTGCCGTCCTCTCTATGTCTCCCCCCATCCTTCTCGTCCTCGCCGTCCCGTCCGTAGAGACACTCCCTCGCGCCCTTCCAGACCTTTTCCACCATGCGCGGACGCGGGAGCAGCCGCGGAAACACGACGACGATATGCTCTTCGTCCTCGACGACGACGATCAGGTAGTGCCGGACCTCGAAGCCGCGGAAGGCCTCGTTGATGAGGATGTCCTGGATTTTCTCGGTCGGTATGAACCGCGTCTTGAGCGGCGAGAAGACGGTGGCGCCGCTCGAGCTCGTCTGCACGCCTAGGCCGCGGAGGACGAGGAGGCGCTCCTCGGCGCCGATGCGCTGCGAGAGGAAGTACAGGGTTATTACGGAGCAGGGGAAGAGGACCCATGGGGGTATAGAGTTGGCGAGCTTGGAGAGGAGGGAGCCGAGGCGCGAGGAGAGGAGGATGTTGAGGATCTGCCGTATGAAGGCGAGGGAGAAGATGGGTGTGGTAGCGAGGACGTCGATGGGGCTAGGGGGACTAGGGGTTGCGGTAGCGATAGAGGCTGATGTAGAAGAAGAGTTCGCGTATGCACCTGTCGCCAGTGCCTTCGTCGAGGATAGGAGTAGAGGTTGGAGAGGTACGGTGGAGTAGTACGGGCTCTGGGCCGCGTACATCATGAGCAGGACGGCGAGAGCGAGTTGTAGACGCACGAAGTACACGGCGCCGAGGGCGAGGCGTGCCGGCAGCGTCTGCGGCGGGAGGGTCGACACGATGAATTCGGCTGTTGTGGGGGAGGGGCGCCGGATGCGCAGGTATGGCGCCGTCGTTAACATGCTGTCGAGGTAAACCCAGCTCTTTGCTGGTTCGGCGAAGAGAGCAATGAGAAGGTAGAGTTACACGATATAGTTATCGTGAGTTTAGGTACGTACCTACTTAATGCATGTGGGCTGTAAAAGTTCGAGAATTGTTAGAGCTTCGGGAATATACCTGAAGCATCATAACAGGAACTAAGAGACGAGACTTTTTCGCTATGAAGACAGCATGAAGCGCGATGCTCCGTGTTGCTCCGTGTTAAACTTGCTATGACATCGGAGAATGCAGGTCAGACAACCCACTAGATGAATTAATCCAATTGTCGCATAACCGGTGGGTCCCTCTACCGTCCCAAATTCATCCGAACTTCATCCGAACTTTACCCCGCACGAGCCCCCACTATTGTATTGACCATATGAACCCCAATTTCAGCAAATTTACTTCGACTGTAATGGTCTATTTGGTTAGAAGGCGCTTAGAATTCTCGTGTCGCTAATCCCAATTCCATAAGAACCCCCGGGGCGCGCCCACTGCAAATGCTGCGGTGACCGACTATCCACTTGGGTAACCAGTGATTGTTTAGCCGGTCCTATGAAATGGAGGGTACACTTCAGTGAGGTTTCACTCTGCAGAGCATCTCCCCCGTCGCATGGTGTGGTGGATAACGCTTGACCCGGGGACTTGGGCTAGTGATACGAGATGGAGATTGTCAACTCCATTTTCTTTTTGTCATTTTTATAGACTTTCATGTATACCTAGGTAGGTACTTACTTACTTAGTATAAGTAATCCAGCAATTAAACTCCTTTTTCAGTCAAAGTATTTCCATTTTAGATTTGTTAAAAATGTGTTTTCTATCCCGCTCGAATCCGTGACCTTATAGTTTTTGACTTCGTGTCCGAGCCCACCCAATAGAGTTACATATATCTTCATGCACAATCATCATTATTCATTCAACATAGCTCAAAGCTATTATTCACATTCACAATACAATATGACCACAGTCAAAAAAACTCAAATATGAAGATATGGTAATAATATAACTATAATAACAGACTATCAAGAAAAAACAAATTTGGGTTTTTAGCTATAACTCGCTCCCAACCCTACCAGCCGGCAAGCAAGCATAGGTATTCTTCGCATCGGCAAGCAGGCAAGCAGATTAAAAGTAAGAAGCGAAGAAACAAAAGATGGCCGTGAGGCAGCACCAATTCTTGTCGTCATTAGACTTTTTTCTTTTTTCTTCTTCCTCTTCTGGAGAAAAAAAAAAATCATCTCTTCAAGTTTCGTGTTGTGCCGTAGCCCCTCCTCCTCCTTTTCCCACAAAGGTTTTTGTGTCTTTCCCCTTTCTTTCCTCCTCCTGTCCCAGAAGCCACCATCATCATCGTCAACGTAAGTTAGGTAAGGTAAGGTAAGGTAAAGTACGGTAGATATATATCAGATATACTACTGCTTTCTGCTTCCTCAATTGTGTACAAAAGCTCTCGTAAGCCGGGCCGGGGTTGCTGTCTGCGGAGACCTTCACTCGGCCTCGTTACAGTGCAAAACACCCCCTATTTTTCGGTCATCCAAAGTTGTTCCCACCCCGATCGTTTCTTAATCCGTTTCTTTCCCTCCTTCCAGGTAGTAAGTAAGTCAGGTCGTAAAGTCGTAAGTTTCCAAACCAAGAAAAAAAAAAAGGGTTTGTCTCCGGAACTGCTTGCGCGCGCCCTGGAGATAATAATGGGGTATTGGCTATTTCTTTTTTTCTGGCCAGACCTTTTTCGTCCTCGGTTCGGAGGAACGATATAGAAGTGTACAAGGTAGATGAAGATGAAGAAGAGGGAAGGAAATGTCGAAAAAAAAAAGTCGTAGATAAATGGCTGTTGCTTGGTAGAAAATAAGGTGGGTATAGATAGGTAGGTAGGTATCACGTTGTCGTTGTCGTTGTCGTCGTTCGATTCTTCGTCCGTAGAATTGCCATTAAAGATGAAGGGAGGTGAGAATGCCAAGTCAAATCAGTTGACAGGAGAGAAAAAATAAAATGTAGCATGCGCGAAATGCATTAAAGATGGCGGCCGGGATAAAAAGAAGATAGAATTTAAAAACTTAGAGGAGGAGGAGGGAAAATGGTATCAATGGTAGAAAGTTAGATGAAAAACGCCGGCGCCATGCGAATTACATGCTGAGTGTGTAAAGATGCGTTAAGAATCCAAACAAAGAGGTGGAAGATGCATCGTATATAGTTCGAAACGTAAGGTTAAGAAGAAAGAGGATCCGTTAATCTCTAAGCGTTGCTTCGAAAATGAGGAAGTGAGATGTATAGGTACCTATCTAGTCTAGATCTAGATCATCTCGCTGGCGTGAAGACCGCTACCGTACTCCCTCTCCTGGTACGCGGCGCGGACTTCGCGGGGGTGACGCTCGATAGACTGCGGTATCTGCTGCTGCTGTGACATCTGCTGTTGTTGCTGGTTGACGGGGGACGTGAAGCCGCTGTTGTGCATGCTCACCGGCGGCGGGACGCTCTCGTACGGTATGCTAGCGGTGTCGGGGGACTTGGTTCTGTTGCCGAGGATAGAGCCCGTGCGGCCCCGGCTAGCGGATCGCATCCGTTCTGCCGCCCGGCTGATACGTCCGGCGATGCTGTTGTCTCCGAAGCTGCGCCCGCGGCTGTGCCCGTTGCGCGAAGTCGGCGATACCTGGGGGCTAGTAGAGGCTTGCGGAGCGGGCTCCGGGATTTGTACGATGGCTGCTACCGCATTGTTGTTGTCGTCCTCGTCGTCCATTACGATCTCGATGGTACCGGACCCCGAAGGCTGAGCACCCGTGTAGATGGTGGGCCTAGCACCTGGAATAGGAGCCGGGGGCGGTGGCGGGGGAGTAGCCAGATGTTGGAGCTCCTTCAAGACCGGCGGTGGCGGAGGAGGTGGTGGTATCTGGTCGTCTCGGGAGGTCTTCCTTGAGTGCCTGCCGGATCCCGCCATCTCCTCAATACCAGGTAATCCTCCGTTGGCATCTCCACTCAGCTTCCTTACTGATAGAGATCCTCTACGGGGTGGCTGGTTGCTTGCCTGCATTCCGTGCTGGTGGGCCGAGTGGACAAATTGAGGTGGGTGCTCTTCGGGAATAGGGGCGGACATGCACCTCGAGATGTTGGGACGCGAAGGGGGAGAGTACACAGTCGAAGGAAGAAGAGTTAGTGGTGGCGGTGCCTCTTTGTCCGACGATCCATCCGACGATTTGCTAGGCGACTCGGCTAAGGCAGGTGGTAACTTGGTTGGAGAATTGTTACCAAGTCGCTTGGGAGATGACTGGGCAGAAGAAGGCGGCGACGTCTTGGTGCAGGCAACAGGGACTGGTGGTGCGCCACCGTGCTTGTTGGACGCGAATTGTAGGCGCATGGCTTTGGGCGTTGCTGGTAGACCAATCATGGGGACGGTTCCGCTGCGCGAGTGAGAGCTCCTGTGAGGGTCGGCGGTCTGACTCCTAACGGGCATGTCCTTTGGAGGTACGAACGTTGTCTGAGGCAATTCGAAGATTCCTGGCGTGCGGGACACAATTGGGGACAGCTCATCTGGGTGAGGGATAGGGGGCGCTGAAGGACGACGCGCAAGGGACTTACGGCGTTCTTCTAGTTCTCGGGCTGCCGCCTCCTTCTTCAGTTGTCTCTCGAATGAAATTAGTTTGAGATCTCCAGCTCGAGCCTCACCCGTCGACTGTTGCTGCTGCTGCGGTGCTGGTGGTGGTGGAGGCGGAATTTGCCTGACAGCTGCCTGCGCCGGCTGGGCTGCTGGCATCGGTTCTTGCTCGCCCGGTGTCTTATTTCTCCTGCGACGGCTCTCTGACCGATCCCGAACCCGGGAGACAGCAGGGGATGAGGGGTCCTTTTGGCTGTGATTACCGCTTCGGTTGTGCCGGTTTCTGAATTGTTCCTGTGCAGCAAGGGCGGCTCGGTAATCTCCCTCATCATCTGACGGGTAGAACTGCATAGGAGCTGACATTGGTAATGGAGATGACGGGGATCTCATTACAGAGCCGTCGCCACGGCTCTTGCTTCTACCACGGAGGTCTAACGCTGGAGGCCGTCGTTCGTGGCTCCTTTGACGACCAGTACGACTTGAAGCACGGCTGGAGATACGAGTGCTTCGAGGAGGGGAAATTCGCCGGATTTGGCTCGACTTACGAACTGTGGATGGCTCACCAGAATCGAACTCGACCGATACGAACCCTTCATCACTTACCCCTGGTTCAGCTTGCTGAGGAGTGCTCAAATTGATCAGGTCTTCCGGGGACATGGGCACGGGAGAAGTAGGGGAGCGCTTGGCAGGCTTGGGCGTCCAGTTTCGAGAAATATTCCTACCCCTATCCTCCGAACTCTCTCGCGTGTTACCTTGACGAGTACGACTCCTGCTTCGGGCATTTCTGTCGTCCTGGCGGTGACGGCTATTTTCGCGGCTTCGTTGCTTCTTGGAGTAGTGCTGTGCAGCCTCCAAGCTGTGAATATACTCGTTCAAGCCACGACCACCGGTCTGGTTAGCTCGGTAGCCTCGCCCTGCACTGGAGTTTGATGTGACGGAGCTAGCGATAGATCCCGGTCCACGCCGACGAGATGGCCAATGAAAGCGAGTTGACGACGCTACTGATTGTTCCGGAGAAGTCACATCACTGTTCATCGCAGCCTCGATAGAGTGAATCTTCAATTCCATTCCCTCAGGCTTCCGCTCCCGAGCTCCATTTCGGCTAGTACGACCTTGTTGCATTAGAGCGTTAAGAGACTGTGGCGATGGTGAGGGTGGAGGGGGCTCCTTTCGGCGGAGGGTTTCCCTCATCATCATTGGGCTTGCAGTCGAAGCTCTTGGGACAGATAATCCGATGTCATACCGGTCATCAGCAGAGGGTGTCTTGGAGTGAATGGCTCGGTGAGCCTGGCTCATTTCAGGGACATTGTCAGCAGGAGGAGTTGGCATGTCTCTGTCACTAAGAAGGTCGCGAGGAAGATCATTATGCGGGATCTCTCCTATTGAAGGCAAACGCTGACGTCCAAAGCCGCCGGGGGTAGTAGGCCTTGCGGAGGCAGGTGTGTTGTAAGCGCTTCGCTGTGAGGGACGAATGAACGCGGTATTAGGCTCATGTCCACCAGGAGAAACTGCAGACTCAGCTATCGGCGTGACACCTGCAGCGATGGGAGTTTGACCTCCATCGCCGTTAGCAAAGAACTTTGACTTCTTCCCTTGGTCACCAAAAGACGTGATCAATTTTAGCGCCGAGGTCTTCGCGATACTACGTTGAGGTCCACGGTTGATGCCTGGAGGAGATAAAGGAGGACTCAAGATCTCTGGAATGCTCGCACTAATGTTCTGGAAGGTTACTTGAGCTGCTGATGGCGAGGTCCAAGGCTCGGTGGATTCTACTCCGGTGCATGCAAAGCTATTTAAAGACTGTTAGCAAAATACCTTATTAAATAAGTATGTATTCATCGCCGTTGTTCAAACTTACCATCGAATTGCTAGTTGCTGTTGGCCATGTTGAACAGCAAACTCTCCCCACTTCTTGATAACTTGAGATTGCCGCTCCCATACGCCGGGGAAGAAAAGGCAAAGCAAGATAAGAGCTTCCATGTACTTCTTGTGGGAGATGTAGATCTCAATAGCATCATTCGTGTCACCCATTCCGATCATAATCGTTGCTGCCGCATGCACATCACCGTTCTCTAGGAGACGTTGAACATACGCACGCCCGAGCTTGTGCTGGGAGGCTGTACCGCCAATTCCGCTTAGAGCCAGCAACATCCAATCTGACGAAGTCATGTTCTCGGACGTAGCCGTCATCACATCTGCGTCAATATCGCCGAGCCATTTCGCCAGAAGAATACGGCCCGGAGAACCCAGGGGATGACGTGCCATCTCATCGCGGATAAGGTCTTCGATCTCTCCATTCCACCCGAAGATAATACTTAGCATCTGCCGACGAAGGTCATCATTAGTTAGGCGAGTTTGGTCTACCATGGCGTGCTTGTAAGGAATGTCATGGAGTCGGCTCCTCGTGAACTTGAAAAGGTCGTTGACCTTAGATTCGTCAGGGCTGGGTAGAACTTCATTTCTTAGTCGAGATGGCCGACGATGAGAACGTGTAGACGAAGTCATGGAGGCGGAGCTAATGCTACTGAGTGAGTAAGCGTCCCGGTCAGCATACGGAGGCATAGCCGAAGATCGAAGAGAAGATCCAGCAGAGATGTAAGTATTCTCAGTCATGCCACGTGATATGACTGAAGGTGGATATCGACCTCGAGTGCCAGAGCCGTTAGACGACTTAGAAATAGTAGACGAGGGCCCCCTTGAGGAAACTGGGCTCGCTGTCCGCGACCTCTCCTGTTCAAACGTATCAATGGTAGAGTCTGCCCCACGAGTAAGCCTCGCGAATGGAGACATGTGATCATCATCACTTTCAGATATCTCAGCGTTAATAGGGATCGACGAATCCGACTCCGAAGTACCGATGATAACAACACCCTGCTCGGGCTGTTCCTCAATGGAGACTGGCGGCGAGGGTGGCAAAACATTAGCAGGATGCTGGACGTTAGCGACCATCATCGATGGCGTGTTCAGGTCAAACTGCTGGACGGTGTTGTTGGCACCAAGGGTGAACAAGGTCGCACCCGGCCCGTACACGGCGAGCCCGCGGACATGTTCTAGGGTCGGTATGCTGTCATTAGTGACGTGCTTGGTGCGAACATCCCATGAGAGGGTCTCGCTATAACGAATGATATCATTAGCATCAACATAAAGCTAAGCGCGCGCGTACTTGGAATTGGGTATGCACGAAAAGGGGGTGTAAAAAATGAGCCTTACCCTTCCGAATACTGAATTATGCGGCCATTCTTGGACCAACCCATCCAGTTGGGTCCATTCAAATAATTCTCCGTACGCTTTAGTATCCTCACAACCTTGGCAGGGTCTTCGCTGTTGAACGACTTCGCCACGCTCCAGACCCTCAGGTCGCCATCATTGGTCTGCACAGCCAACATGTCCGATTTTTGGCGGGAGGATGAGGCGTGCCATGCTAGATTTACGATTGGTGAGGGACTCCTTGACGTGCTTAAGTTATGCAGGATTGTAAATCGTGGCTGCAGAGTTGCGATTAGTAGGGAGCCATTTTGGTACCTGTAGGCATGTATGTTAGTTAAGAGGCGTTCTTAGAAAGTTACACCAGATCTAGGACTATTGAATATGACTTACCCAATGGCAAAGGTTCTACAATCAGCCGCTGGAGCAAGAGCCGACACCGGAATTTGATCGATGGTTCGTGCCGAAATATGCTCAGACGTTGTAGGTTCAAAGAGGATTACATTTCCTTGCGTATTGCCTATACCCATAATGTTAGTATGAAGTAGAAGAGGAAATCTTTTGATTAGTGAAAAGAACAAGAAAAAAAAAGCATACCAAACGCGACGTTTCCGTTCCGCATCCAAGCTGCGCATGTAAGAGTCTCATATGAAGCAAATCGTGCTACTTCATCACCTGTCATAAGGTCCCAGACAATAGCGGTCATATCCGCATCGTAACTCACTACTAGTCGGCCTGCCCCAATTTCACTTTGCGTGTCCACAGCCAACAGATGTACTTCTGCTGAATGGCGTGTAAATCGCCTCTCGATCGTTAAGCTATCATGGTGTGCAACAACTACTGAATTGCCCTCTGTTTTAAGATGTTAGCCCCCCCTGAGCTAAGAACAAGGTTTGCTCTTCCTACTCACGTCCATATAATAGCATTGAGGCTGTTGCTGCTGTCGGCTCAAAGTATCTGACGAGCGTCGTTGGGGATGTAAACTCTCTCGGTTCGGCAGCTACCTTTCCTTTTCTCGAGGAGCGCCCGGTAGAACTCGCGGAAGCATTGCGATGCCGAGGCATCGTCTGATAGCTCGAGGACGACATGGCAGTGTGAAATCACCTACCAGCGTGTTAATGCTACCGTGATATAAGGGGATCTTCCAAGCTAATAAGGAATTGGGGCCGGGTGGGCTCTTTGTAAACTTCGCCACCCCTGCGCAAAAAACGGGGGAGCTGGGGAATAAACTCACCTCGACTTGCGTGTATATCCGCGAGATATTACTCCCAGTGTCCAAGCAAGCGGGGGCGCTACACAATTCGGTCCCCGAACATCACACGCAACACCTAAACCTGCCCGTTCCCGGATGAGTCGCCTTTTTTTCCACGTTCCGCGTGCCCAGAGCTACGGGTTTTGATTCCACGAGAAACTAGAAAGCGCAATTAGCTCGAGGACGGCGTGTCGTGTTCCACGATAGCACGCTGCGATGTTGCGCCAGCTCGGAAGGGTACTGATGCTCCTGTCTCTTCTTAGAAAACCCAAATTGGAGGGGGGAGGGAGAGATGTGTTGTAGAGGTTGGAAGTTAAGAAGGACGGCCTGAGGCGGAGAGAATCGGGTATGTCACACAGAGGTGTGCTAATCCGATTATTTCCTCGTGGGAGCGTGCTACAGTAGCGGCAGTGTCACTATATTTGAATCAGAAAAGGCTTGGAGAGGCCTATCTGCTGCATCAGATCCTTGGGTCGTATACAAGAAAAAGAAACAAGCGCGTTGAATAAGAAGAAGTAGAGGAACTGTATGCTCGGTCGAGCTTGGGGGGTGTGCGAGAGCAAATAAGACGTGTATCGCTGTCAAGAAGTCCAGCGCCTAAAGAGGAGTTGTTCTGAGCTCTCAATGGCCCAGATCGCATATACTACGTAGTAAAGAACCGAGCGGCCATATCTAGAGCGGATACGGGTCCGGCTAAGCCCAGGTTTACATACATTGGCAGCATCTCGCAGGGGTCTGATCAGCCATCGCCTGCCGAATGAACAGGGTAGCAAGGTGATCGAATCGTCCATAATACAGTAGTGCGATGGATCATGCAAAAGCAGGGGGAGATGCGGAAGGGTACTGTACATGTATACTTGGATATAATTAGCCTCGCCTACTTCTCCTGTGTACCTTTCTTTTCGCTTGGTACATACATTGAGGCTCGTCCAGCTTCGCCACTTGGCAGAGCATCTAGAAATAGAGATTTTGATATAGATATAAAAAAAGATATCAGAAAGTAAACGGCGACTCGGGCATTGTTCATGCGAATTACCAAGCCGTTAAAGCACGTTTAAGGCATGTCTATGTCTGAGCGTGCTTGAGAAGCCCACGCGAACGGGTATATCCAGAGAATGCCGTATGCGGGCTCTGGCCCCCCCAGCCTTCTCCAAAAAGGAACATCTGGGGGCGGTTTGAAAATGTAAGGCGCAGCGAGCGACGACGAGGACACCCGAAGTCTCGAGTACATAGAATCATAGAAACCCAGCGGACATGGTTTGCGTAGCATGACTCTGCAAAAGTGGCTACAGCGTCGCCTCGAGGTATGAATGGCTGGGTATCCCTTATTTGAAGCTTGCTAGTGTAAACACCTAGCGTAGGAAGATAGCAAGACTCATTTGGCTATTATTCTGAACTACTGAGGAGAAAGCAAGCTGTGACATGTGGTTGGGTAAAGGATAATGGGCAAGTGGGTTAGCATTGGACAAGTGAGAATGGGATGTTGACGAGCATTGTTCCTCGCAGTAGCGCCGACTGCAGTGAGAGGGCGGTTATGAAAGAGGATTGGTCCGTTGCCGGCAAGGGGTATTGGAGCCGGGCGGGATGATTGGTTATAAAGTATTTACTGGGGCTCGGCGCGGCGGCAAAAGAGAGTGACGAGGAACTTCGTTGGTAGACGGATGCAAGGGTTATCGACAACGATATCCATCTTTTTTTTTTTTTCTTTAATTTTTTAAATCTTTTTTATCTTACATACTAACCTACCTAACCTACCTCCTATACTACTATGTACTATTATTTTATTGCTTATCCCCCCTGAAGAAAGAAAGAGAGAAAGAGAGAGAGAAATTAACCTAACCTCCTTTTAGTATAACTTAAACTAGTTATACATCTAGTTATAACCTATTGACATCACGATTTAACTATTCTGTTAAATAGCTAGTTAGTTATTCTAGTAGGGTATGTGATGTGATTATATGTGCTTCGACATCCAATGCTTTGCGATTTTATTTAACATGACTATTATTCCTCCCCTCTCCTTCTATCCACAACAACTCCCTCTCTCTCTCTCTCTCTCTCTCTCTCTCTCTCTCTCTCTCAACCCATTATCTCTTCTCCATCGAACAATTTCCCAGTGGACCTATTTTCAAGGATTACCCGTGAGACCCTGACAGGATGTAAACCTCCCGCATACATGACCATGAATGAACTCATACCTTAAGCTACCCCACCACGCAAGATCATCCTATGCGCACATGGAACGCCGTGGCTCTCGTTTCCTCACCGATGGGTGCCAGCATCCCACCCACGTTACTCACGTGTAGTACTCACTTTTTTGTCCCGCGCACTCAACCTTGACGCTCATAATAATAAACCTTGGACCGAAAAGCAAGGAACACTGCGTCTGACGCCGTGCTGTCGCCGCTGTTGTTGCTAGCGCTGCTGGCTGTTGGCTGATAAAGATGCTTCTGCTGTTAAAATAGGAAATAGGAAATGAGTACGAGGGACGTTGTTCTTCAGAGAAGCGCCGTGGTAGAAAGACGAGGAAAGTCGAGGCTGGTAGCAGACAGAGATGGTGCCCAATTAGGAAACATGGTAAGATCCAAAATATGCATGGTATCTCGTTATGCTAGACACGCATTTTTATCTACATCCGTACCCTTGGTAAGTGAGCAAGTTCAAGCAAGATTTTCTTGTCATCTTCTCTCGAGGTAGGTAGGTAGCTATGCGATTCGGATGATACCTGCGCGGATAATTTATGTATGCGATGAGGTGATATGTAAGACTTCCAAGCATCCAAGCATCGCAAGCCTCGGCCTTTCAGGCTATCAGGTTATCGCATCCTATCAACAAGCATTAATACCTATCTGATAGGAACGACGTCATCCGTCTATTCCCCACAACGGACGACGGGATGGCCAGAAGCTATCGTATGCAGCTCTTCATCAATTTAAACACTTACACTTTATGCGCAAGTCATCACAGCCGATAAACTCGCCAACGAGGCGGCATACCTGGGGTTTTTGTTGTACGACTTCTAGCAGACTCGCACGAAGACGTAGATACTATATGTGAAATGCCTCACAATTAGTAAGATCGTATTCCATGGCCCCCCGTACGACCCAATGCCCAGGATCGGTTCGGGGGGTTGCAGGTTGTCGCGCATTAGGAACATTTCCATGTAAACCCCGCAAGGTCGCTGTTGTCGCGGCCAGCATTAATCTTGCGACTAAAGAACTTTGAGACTTTGTTACCGAAGCGGGCAGCCTCACTCTAAAAAAGCTGGCCGATTACGCATTCTTGCTCGCCGCCAGTCCCTTGCATATTGTCATACCCAAGATACGATGCAATCCAGGGGGAAAGAAAATGGTACAACCCGGGGATACCTATCGAAATCTCTTCCCCTTTGCTCCTTTTTCTCTTTCCCCCCTCCAAATATCTTCTCTATTATGGTTCATCATAGTTACAATATCATCTACCCTCCACAATCAACATACCATCAGCGCAACCAAACGATATAAAGCGAAATGACAAAATGCTACGCTAGCTGTCGCAAGGCTGCGAAATTACTTTGGGTCGGGTCTCTTTAGAGCTGTGATGAAGTATAGTATACCTTTCCCGGTTCTTCGTATCTCCCTAACCCCTGACAGTCAACCAACCACACTCAACCTTAGGTCAAAGTATTTATGGTATTCACGTAGAAAACAACGCCAGGCGCTCTTTGGCGGCTTACTGGCGTTGAAGTCAAGATCTCTTAGGCTTCTGATAAGAGCACAACCTAATGCTCCTAGTGCATACAGCGTAAAAAAAGATTAGAGGGCGGTTAGACGGGAATCTTACATCGGCTACGTCCCGATCCATCTACTTAGCAGGGACGGTCCGGACGGGTTCTTCATCCAGTTTGAATTGTGGATTATTTAGTAGCGGGGAGGGCCTACGTAGGTACGTGATTAAAGAGTAAGATTTTTTTCTCGAAGAAGCAGCAGCAAAACTTTGCGGATCGTTAAAAACCTTGCCTTACCCTGGGTCCCCAAAAGCCCACAAGCTTGGCGAATGTGATAGCTTTGACCTTCTCTACAAATCCGGTAATGACCTAACCTAGTTCTATTTAAATACATTCTCGTGCGGGGGAGACCGGCGATTTCGTCAGTTCATCACGACTTTTGTCTCAAGTTGACTGTTGGGCATCACTTTTCTTGTGTGAACAGACCCGATATTACTTACGGTGAGATAAACCTCTTAGAATTGAGAACCATCTTGTGTTCACCCCCGCCCTCATCACCTAACCCAGTCGCTAATCTTAGAGGCTGGGTCCGGTGACCTTATGTTGATCTGATGAACGCCAAGCTCTAGCGTGTGATAGGCTGCGGTTCGAGACATCGTGATAGAGTTCATCATTAGCGTGAGATAGTAGAGGCGCCACGCCGTTGAACAACCAGATTGTGTGAATCAGATTGTCCAAGTGAGACAAGACGAGGTCTTCGGGTTGCGTGTGGGGTACAGCTCCTAAGGCTTTCCTGAGCTTCCCTATCACCGTCCACTTATCGGGCGTTTGAGCCACTGGGAGTCTTCCGGAGCTGCCACGATCGACTGAACCACGCCTCGACCGTTGATCCTTAAGAGTTATCGTTCCATCGTGTGCCTCAACTGCCCAACTACCGTTATGGGGCTTGATGCCCTAAAGGAAGGCAGTTGAGCGTGGAGTGGAAAAGAAAACGTCAATCCGTCAAGCGTCAGCAGCCCACCAGTGAAGAATTCTCCGGCGGTCAAGAGCCAACCAATACCTACGATTCGGCCGGCGACAAGCGATAGTCGGTCAACGAACCGTAAATCTCCTTGATTGGTGACGACCGCTTCACCCGGGCCCCATTCTCTATTCTCCATTCTCCAATCTGCCCCCCAACGTCCAAGTTGACACTTGCTTCCGACGCCGGCCCATTCAACTGAAATCCTTCCCGTCTCAAAATAGGGCCAAAACAGCATCATGATCCTAGGCGAGGCCGCGGAATATCCTCTCGACTGCATCACTAGCTACCTTAGCTACCTACCTATTTCTGTGCTTGCGCATCCACTCTGAGGTAACTATCAAACGGGATGCTGCTCACCGACACCCACTTACATACCAAACCCGCCGCCGATATGCTTCAGGATGAACAGCTCCTTCTAACCCCACCGCCAAACAAATCACAACAATGTGATATCGTATGTATGCCACTTTGCTTGTAAGTATCATGGTAGGTTAGGGCAAGGGCTTTTTGTTCTCCATCACTTATCTTCATCTCCATCATCATATCCCATCTCGTCCCCTCTTCTCTCTCTTTTTACCCCCTTGTAAGCCACATAACTTGATAAGGCAAGTCGACCCAGTGCCCCCCAGTGCCCATATATATACAATAACCTACATACATATGATACCTAAGATAGCATATACATATGCGGGACGTGCCCCCCAAGATGATCAGCGTACATCCCGCCAGTCCCGCCTGCAAAGATCTTCCACCAAAAGTCTAAGTCTGATAAAGTTTTATTGGAAATATATGGGTAGGCCTCTGCAGCGCTATCCCCGAAACGCGATCCCGGGTGGCCAATTTTTTTCTGTCTTTACTGATTTAGCATTCCTCGCGTTCTATGTACGGATTAGCAAACGTTGTTCCTAAGAGGGAATAAGACCGGAATAGTGAAGTGCACATTGCCGGCGGTAGTTGAAAACAATTTAAGACAATAACACCATAGTAACAGTCAATTAACAATTAAACAAGGCGGATATATTGAAGGAACTACGTTTCAAGACATGCACTTTTAAATTCAGACACGGAGATGAACACTTCAGAAGATTGGGAATTATGTAATTTGATTTTGAGTAAAATTTAATTGTAGTTTTAGTAAATTATCACAACTGTCTTCTGTTCTGTCCTTGTCCTCACTAAAGGACCTTTTTGTGCTTGCATTGTGCACATGCACCCCTCGTCTCCAAGTTATTCCAAACACAACAACACACAGGGCATATATTTATGCGCACCGACCATCAAGCGGCCAAAGCCAACCCTCATTGGCTCCATCCCGTCCCATCTTCCCGGCCCGGACTTTTCCTGGAAAAACTCGTGGTTGAAATTATTCCATGCTTTTGCTTGCTCTGCTTTGGTCCAAATCCCGAAAACCCGGGTCCCAATTCGCAAATTAACACAAAATTTCGTCACTGGCCCTGGTTTCCACCACCATAGGTCCGAGCCCCCCATGCGCCCATGAATTCCCAAATTCCAAACACACGGGTTAAACAATCAATCAACCACCACCCTGGCTTAGCTTAGCCTTTCCTCGGCTCTTTTATTTTTTCTTTTCCCTTCCTTTCGGCCCCTCTTCCGCTTGACCGCTGACACACCGCCATAATCCTTGGAAAAACATAGAACAAAAAAAAATTTGATTGAATTTCTGTAACCGAAAAACCCGCACCCCCGCCTCGGAAAAGGCCTCTGGGAAAATGCGGGTTGGGTAAGGTCTGTATATTCTAATCCTCCGCAAACAGCGACAGCGACAGCAACAGCAACAACACACTCGTAGAATTCCTCGGGTTCCTCAAAAAAAAAGCAAAAAAATGTGCCGCGAAAAGCATGTGCTCGAAACCAAAGTGGCTGAGACAATGGCTTTCCCAGAATCGCCCCAAGTGGCGTCTGGCGGCCGGGTAGATAGATAGGATAGGATATAGGTATATATCGATATTTCCCAAATGATTAAAAGGGGTTGGGTGCTGGTGGCGGCGGCAACCGACACGGGAAAAAGGTTTATGATTCCCAATTCCTGTGCGAGCCGCGGTGAATTCGTGCACTAGCACGCTTCATCACCATTATCCGCGTGGCGCGGGGACGGAGTATGTAGTCCGCGGCGCTGCGTCACGTTTTCGTCTATTGGTGACTTTCTGTGATCTTAAGGGGGGGTATCGTGGTGGTTTGGGGGGAGGGGGAGGGTATATTCATCATAATAGTCGTTAAATGGTAAAGTCATACTTCTACAGTGAAGCTGTTAGTAACTATTCAAAGAGCGAATGTATATGCTGTAGTGTAGTAGTGACTTACCATTAAAAACGCTGAATCGACACGAAAGTAGAAATAAATGCTCACTCGCCAGTCTCGGCGATGGCGTCAAGGTGCGCCGACTTCTTGGGGCTGCTCTTCTTAGAGCTACCGCCGCTGCTGCGGCGCTGGCGCTTGAGCTGCTGCTTTCTCCGCTCCTTCTCGTTGAGGAGGAACTTGATGGCCTCGCGTTGCATGGCCATCTGCTCGCGCTGCATCTGGAGGATGTCGGCCTCGTTGGCGACGACGGGCGAGGTGGGCGTCGTGCTGCCCGAGCTCGAGATGCTGTGCGCGTCGTCCTCCATGTCGCAGGGGAAGAGGTCATCGTCGGAGAGGTAAGAAGTTGCTCGCTCCTCGCGTGCGGAGTCGGTAAGAGACGAACGACGCGGCCACGAAGGGAACGCGCAGCTAGAGCTGTAGGCGCCGTTGTGGGAGAGGTAGCTGGTGGTAGGGATCTCCATCGGTTGAGTGACCTCACTCATGGAGCTATAAGAGCCGTATGGGCTGTACATTTTGAAAAATGTATTGATGTGATGTGGATTTCGTAGTAGTAGTGGCAGAAGATCTTCCTTCTCTCCTTTTAGATAGTAGCTCTCGAGTCGGGATATTTCGCGAGTGCGGGTCGATTTCGCGTGTAAGTCAGTGGATGCGACTAGTCGATGACGACGATGATGTTCGAGTAGTTGTATAAGTGGAAAGCTAGTGGAGAGCTTGTTGATGGTGATGATGGAATATTATGTATTACTGCTCTATGGCTACTAATAAATAATCTGGGGTATCAAGTAATGGAAACGGGGGCATGGGACGGGAGCGCATGGGATGGCCATGAGAACATATATATACTACCGGAGGGTGTGGTGGTGGACATGAATCATCGCCGCACGGAGGCAGCAGGGCCTTTTCTTTGCTTGACCGTTACCAGAGTACATAGCTATTTTCCAGTTTTCCCCGTCCCTTCGCTCCCCACCCCACGTTGCAACTAATCCTGGCTGACCGCCTGTCATGGATACGCGAAAGGGGGGGTGTGAGGGCGTTGGTGTGGCCCGGGACGCAGGGAATAGGTGTCAACCACCAAGTCAGCCTAGACCGCCTTAACAGGAGTCAGCTTTGAAACCCCCCCCCATCTCGTTCCCAATTTCCCAATCGACCTGCACCGTCTAGGCGGTATCTCACTCGCCGAGCTGTGCCCTACCAATCACATCGTCCCAAAAAGTAAACGGACTGACACCGCCAAAAGGTAGCCAGCGTTTTGGGCGTTCCCTAATTACGGACGTACTAATTAATGTACCTAGGTATGTAAAAGCAGAGTACGGATCCGTACATAGTAAAGCAAAGCAAAAATAGCGCCGCATTCTTGTACGTCTACCTACATATCCATACCGTCTCGTCTGTACTATAGGTCCCAACTATCATAGGTCATCTGTATACTAACGAACACTTAGGCTACCCTACCTAACCGTACCCTAATGTACAACATTGCTGGCAGCACGCCGTTGGGCCTTCGCATTTCTTCTCCGATGCTTCGCTTGCAGGCTTCGGTCTCCACACGCTGGAAAGGAAAGAAATAATACACAAGTAAGAAATGATGGAAATGCCAGGCCCGCGGGATTTGCGATGCAGGGCCCCATCGAACAAGGTCCATGGATCCGTGGAATATCTTAACCGTCTACTGCAAAGTAGGATGACGATCAGGGTTCAACGAGGTCCACCTTCGATTTTCTTATCCGACTGCCGCGGCCGGGTCTATCTCCCGCTTCCCAGCGCAGCGAGAATCCTAGCTTCGGGGCTAGTTAGCCCTGTCATTTTTTTTTTTCTTTTCTTTCTTTTTCTTCCCTTGAGCCTGTCCTTGTGTGTACTGGTTACAAAGGACCTATTACCGGAGTTCTAGGGTTACAGTAAGTTGTTTTGGTAGCCCGTCCCGCCCGCTCGTGCTTCTACCGTATGTATACGTACATAGGTAGTTACTGGTAAAACAAGAAAAAGAAAGACAAAATACTTTATTACAACGCGTGGAAAAAGCTGGGGGTGGCGTTGGGGAATGTAGATAGCCGGAAGGTTAATACAACTAATACAACATCCGTAACAAAATGGTATATTCTAAGTTATTTGATTACTGGAGAAAGTAGAGTAACTGCTAATTTACTACACACAACCGACTTTAATGAGTCCTAATTCAGCAGGAATGTTATGAATAATTCCTTCTCTGCTTCCGACGGAGAGGGAGAGAGCAACGTGGTAGTGGCGCACAAGATGCCGAAAGTCGCAGGTTTGTTCCTAAACGGATGCTGGGGGTGGTTAATTACACGTTGGGAATCCTGTGCCGCCGAAGCCACCACCGTTTGCTTCTGTTTTTGGGCCTTTTTTCTGAAGGATTCGTCACATAGCGCACACACGCACACACACAATACATACACATACATACGCTACGCAACAATACAGGTTTCCAGCTGTGAGCTAGCTATCTAGGTAGGTAGCTATTCTTGTGACTATGACACGTTAGATTCCTGTGACGAACGAGGCGCTCCTGTTAGTATGTCTTTGGTTGGCTTCGGTTGGCCTTCGGGCAGCCATTCACCTCGGGCACGAGTTAAATGGGAGAATATTCCCACCTACGTCCCGTTGGCTTGCATTGCTTCATTTACCTACCCCCAGCCATATTCAATAATTACCAACGTTTATAGCCCCTTATTTCTTTTTTTCCTCCCTCCCCAATAAAGTGGCGCTCGGACGGCGCAATGACGGGGAAGATGGAAAAAAGGAAAAAAAAAAAAAAAAAAAAAATTGATAATTACCTAGCAGGGACTCGAGGACCCGAGCCAAAAATTGATTTCATTTGATTGCTACAAGGATGGGATGAATGGTAATAGTTTCCCGTGTTCCCAGTTCCACGTCCACCCTCCGTATGTCTCTGGTTCATACCGACGACAACGTCTATGACGCTATGACGACAGGGTGATCGTATAGGTGAGTGCCATCTCGCTCGCAACTGGCTTCCTCTACGCCACGGTGGCCGTCAGCGTCTCCCCGGCAGGCTGAGCAATAGTAGCAATGAGCTGGCCCTTTTTGACGCCGGCCAGATATTAACCTATAGCTTCTTGTCCAACGAGAAAGGGAAAAGGTGTGAGTTGTTCTTGACCGCAACAAATCTATTTCGTCGTGTTGGCCAATACCGGCATTTCTCCCTTGACCGCTTGCTCCCCAAGGACGAACGAATCGTATAGGTGGGATTTTCGCGGGCGACCGACTGAAACCTGCTATTGGATTTGCCAGCCCTGGGAGATTTTCCCGCTAGATGATGTGCTTCCCCATGTGCACCACCACTCCGGCGTTTGATTTTGTGCCTAAAAATATGTGCGTAAGAATAAGAAAATCCCAAAAAAATCCCCAAAGATTTTCCAAGATCCCGTAATCAAAGACGGGACCGTTTACGACACCTTCAAGATGACTCAGACGCAACCACCACCTCCGCATTTTGATGCCCCCTATAGAATTTATTTGTAAAAATACAAAGTGTGTGCGCCTGAATCTGCGGGCTATGCTATGTATATATATGTATCGTGTTGGGTGCACTCGCGCTCGCGCCTATGTAACACATATTTTATATCCGTAGCATTTTTGGATTCAAAGTTGTCATCTCACGATTCTTTGCTTACTCTAATCCTTCGAGTAGTATTTTCGGGTTTTGGATTGTGCAGATATATTGATTACAAACGAAATTGTTTACTCCCGTAGGGCTTTGGGGTCTTGAATCTACTACTATTTGCGATCATGTTCCAGCTTGTTGTTGATGTTACTGAGCTTCCCATTTTCACCGTGAAATCCGGTTCTCGTTTGTGGGCTGTCGTACGCAATTGTACATACTACAACCATGGTTCTAACAACCTCCCATCAACGGTAGGTGAGTGTGTAAGTCGGAACGGGTAGCCTCGATAGGCAGCCAGCAGCCAGCAATGCGCAAATACGTAGACAACCTCAAACACGCACACGCCGGACACGTACACACATGCCTAGGTACCTACATAGAACACACACTGCACTGACGAAAAGGCTAGGATGGGTAGGGTAGCTGCTGTAAATTTAGGTGGATTATGATGCGTGTTACCGCTTCGACCTTCAGTAAAGATTTTCCCTTCCCCAGAAGCCAGGTAACAAATGCATTAAACTACCTAGTAATAGAACCAATAGGTTGCAGCAACGATGTTCTAGAAAAGAAGCTTGGACTCTGTCGGGACCGCGCTGACCGCCTCGTATTTGCAGCTGCCGGTACCCATTATGGAAAGGAGCTTGCTTGGGAAGCTCCCCTAGCATATGTATTTATCAGGCTCCCTAGACTCCCTAGACTCCGACGGAGACACTAGCCAAAGAAAAGAAGATCACCAATTAAACCTTGCCCTCCCCGGATTTTCCGGGTTTCCCGATAAGTCTAGACAAGACGGTGGCAAGGTCACCGCGACCGAAAGCCACCCGGAAAGGGTTTAGGAGGGGTAATAGTAAGTCCTACTATGGGGGAAGCCATTGGCATTGGGGGAGAGGGGGGAAAGAGAAAGCCTAGAAGTTTGCTTTTAAGAGATAAAGGCCCCGCGGCCGTAGATCATCACCTATTTCAAGATTCCCATATGACTTTTCCCTCTTTTGAACAAGTCGCAACGCTAGATATTTGCGTCCGTGGTTCGAAGCGCGACGGGCGCGCGCGCGATACCTCAATATCCACTCATTGGAAAAAAGAACGCTCTTCCCGTGATTCGACCGAGGGATAGCGAATGAGAATGTTTACGAAGAAAATACGGCAAAATGTCTACCGAAGGCGTATAGCAACTATTATATCACGTTAAACCACGTCTGGCTCCCGTCCACTAGTTAATCGAATCGCGCCGTGAAATAGCCGAAGCTATTGGTTATTATTCTACCGTCTTCTATCCATTATTGGTGATCAAGAACGAACCATTCGCTACGCTACGATGGTAAGCTTGAATGGGAACACAAGAAGGCCAAAGCCACAGCCAGACCGGATAACGAGTTGATGTCCAGGAACTTGTCGGAGCCTGGCCACTACACTAAAGTCCGCTCACACCCGACAGTCCATCACGAGAAAGCCGCACAGCCCGGTTGGTTGCCTACCATAATACTCATAACATATACCTAAGTATACATAGACACTGCCATTGGGATGTCCCGAGGAGTCATTCATAATATTTGCCATGTGTAACGTAAACCACGAGGCAGTTCTGAGACCCAGAGGATGCGGCGCGGCGATCAACTTATTTAGTCATATTAAGTGGTTACAGGTGTAACTTTGGAAGAATGAGCTTCGGTATCTCTCGGATGATTCCCAAAGTGCCATCATGTGAACATAGCTCTACGACGTCGAATATATGAATGCTTTAACTACCCGAAGCGAGAGAGCTTCTGTTTCCTGTTGCGATGAAAGCCGAAAGGGAATTCGGACCTTGTCGGTCGGCTCTTGCGTTGGTCAGTAAGTATGTAGGTATGTATCCAGCCTAAGATACTTTCTATCGTAAACAAATGTGAAAAAGGCACGGTATGTTGGTGATAACGATGTGATCAACCGTAATGGCGTCCCACCATCGAAGTTGATTTGACTCTTAAACCCAAGTCCATTGGATGATAAGCCTTACGAGCAAACATTAGCGTTCCCTTGATCTCCCCAGATCTTCAAACGCTTGTCAGGCTGTCTCACATCTAGAGGATTCTATTTTATCATCCTTGTCCTAGTTCTGGTTCTAGTTCTAAGTCCAACATGTGATGTTGTCTCCAATCCTTCGAGCCATGAATAGGTAGATATTACTATTGTTGCTCAGCTCCATCGCCATGTATAAAAGTTCATACAGCCCTAGGCACCTAGTACTTATACAATGTACAATACAATATAGTTACAACCTATTTTAGCTACTGGATCCCCCCCCACAAAGGTTGATTGGGGGGAATATAGAGATGCGATGGAGGGTTAACATCGAATATCACCCCACGTCGGAGTTTATCGTGTAACACCACCCCCCTTTCCCCCCCTTTCCCCAATCTCCCATTCCCATTTTCATTTCCCATATCTTACAACACGGGAAGGAAAGGTAGGTAGGGTGCCCAGCCCATCTTACATAAGGTCGGTCAGAGATCTCGGACTGCTAAGCACATCGACGAAGTCCGGCGTTCGGCGTCCATGGATATCATATGGTGATTGCGGGAAATGCAGTGGGATTCTCAACTTAATTTCCCTCATCGTCGACAAATACGATCCTGTAGGCCGCGCATGCGGTGCGATTCGAACACCTGGAACGTTCGGTATCAGATGCAGCTGATAAATATATTTCGTGTTTCGCGCGAAGAATGCCGAAGCGGTAGTTAGAACGACGACGTCATCTTGTATCCAAATTTGTTTGAGGTCTCTTTCTCCTCTAATATCCACCACGTTTAGTTTTTTTCCATGTGGGAGGAAAACGCAGGAATCGGGCCTTGTCATTGGGCACCCCGCGAGTATCCGTGGTGGAAAAAGCGAACGGAATCATATAGAACACATCTACAAGAAAGAAGAAGAAAAAAACCATATGAACCAAGGAGGACAAGGTATTAAGAGCCGTCTACCTCATAGGACATACTCCGTAGGCCCGATGTCGCGCCGCCAATGTTCGCGGAGCGAAATATTCCCTGTCTTCTAGTTTCGCTTATGGCTTATGTTAGTTACCTATATAAAGCCGCCGGCGAGATTATTCCGCTTAGTTAAGATAATATAATAAAGTTAATTATCCCCGGATTCATCTTCAGCAAGTCCCGAGAAGATACGTAACTACATGTAAGTGCATACCTAGGGTAGCTGTATACCTAGCATGCCTACCTTACCTGGAACTGCCTTAAGTGCTTCTCCAATATTATATTGAGATTTTCGATCATTGTACTTATCAATCTGGTTACGAGTCTTGGGGTTTACTTGATGCTACTCTTGATAACCACGTAGAGCCTGGAGTGCATATGAGACTCTCGGTATTCCTTGTGGTTGCGTTCGCAATGACACACAAGTCCGCATGGAAGCAATGTACTAAATGAAATAGTTGCTATAAAATGCTACCCGGTTCTATACTACCTAACTTCTTTCCGGCACAGGTATAACACTGACTCAGCAAGACGGCGATGATGTGGACGAGCTTAGTTGGGTAGATTGATAATGCATACCGCTGAACGCCTCAAAGCATGTAGGCACTGACTAAAGCAGCAGCAATCACTTTATTCTCGACTTACACCGGGCAGGGCTAGGATATGGGAAGTTTCCTGCACTTTGATCTCGCGGCGGCATGCAACAAGGTGCGGAATCTATCATTTTTCTGGGGGCGAAATACGACGAAATATAAAAGCAGCCAATCTGATAAGCCATCTTTCAAACCCCGGGCTATTCTCTTCTTCGTTTAACACACCCTCCCACCCTTCACCGCGTAAAGCAAACGATCTACGCCAAGTTTTTAAAGCACCCTCCCCCAAAAGAGGCTCGCCCTAGTCGAATCACATCTCTGTTATAGCTAGGTCTTACTTTTAAGATATGTGATGGGAAAGCCACGGGATTGGGTCTTAATTCAGAAAAGTCCAGAATCTATGTTCTTTTCTGGCGATTCGACACTTGGGATCGTATGTTGCACAACCCAACATTCCAGAATGGGCGATATTCCAGAGATAACCCAAAAGTATGGGAAGAGCTAGGTAGGTAGGTAGGCGACAATACCTAATAATGTTAGGCAGGCAATAAGTCTCCTATCAAATCAAACGGCGTCTACCCGCTTGTGACTCTTCTTTTTTTTCTCTCTCTCCGTTTTCGAACCAAGAGGGAGCTTTTGCCCGTTCATAATAAACCCAAGACCTACTAAAATGTCGTTTCCGTGCGCACTGCATCTCGGAGCATAAAAATCCATACGTTAATGTTGCAGGATTGCAACCTCCCGCAGCGCCTTGGAACGGCATTGAGGCCCAATATCGCAGAAGATTTTATCATGTATGTAGTAGCTTATTAGTGTACGAATAGGTATTTTTTTTTTCTTCTTCTCGACAAGGGGGAGAAGAATAGTGTAAATGTGTTCGCTGTTCAAGGCTTCCTTCCCCTCCTCTCCCTCTCCCCCTTGTTCCACCGCGCACGGGCGCCGGTTGTCGTGGGCGCATCGCGGGCCTTCCTGACAGGGTGCGATGCATGCTTAAAACTCTTAACTTGCGTATTAGGTATAATATATCCTTCAGGACCCAAGACCAGGAGAAATTTCTCCCTCCCCAGCAAAAAAGCCTTTTTGTGAATGGGCTTGCCTCGCCTTTTGCCCTTCTCTTGGCCATTCCTGCTTTCGTAGAAGCGCCTCCTCCTGCTGCAGATGGACGGACAGGACGTGTGTGGCCTTCTTTATACGTTCCAGGCTGCAGTACTGGACAAACGTGGCAAACCATTCACGGTCGCGATGGGCTTCGAACGTCATCGCTGATTTGCGCGAACTCATGCGGGGAGCATAGGCGCAAAGCGCAAAAAACGGACACCCACCTCTCCTTTTTTTTTTTTTTTTTTTTTTTTTTTTTTTCTTTTTGACGTTGTCGTCGTCGTCGTTGCAGCCGGCGGCATGCAACCCCAACTTTTACATATCAAAGGTAGGTAGGCAGATGATAAATCACACAACTTTTGATCGGACAGCGTCCTCCTTACCGCGCCGCGAGAGGATAGGTTGTGCTTTAGTGAGCAACATCACATACATACCCACGTTATGTAGTAGCCTGGCTAGCAGCAGAAAAGCCATTGACCAATTGACTCCGGGGAGAGACATATCAATAATCAGCCAAAGACCGAGAGCGGAGCCCCGGACCAGAGCAAAGCAGCTTCGCGACTCTATCGATAGGTGATCGCGGATGTAGATTACCTAGTTGGTTGATGAAGTAATGGCAACAGATTGCGCATCTGTCACATTCCTCGGAAAGGCGTTATCCCGGGGTGACGAGGCGTCGATTCTCACGTTATGCTTAGACATAGTATACATCCCGTACATACCTACCTACCTACCTACATACATACATACATATTACTTATCCTATTGTGTATCTGTGGCTGCGGCCGGTGAGCTTCAAGCTGCAAGTAATGGGCTTTTCCCCAATCGCAATCCCCCCAGTAGCTTAGCTTAGCTTAAGACAGGAACTCTCCCCCGGTGCCTTAACTCCGAAACGTGTGATTGTGATGAAGTGATAGGGATGGAATGGATGTTAAATGGATGTGACGAATTTCTAACTAGACCCTTTAGCACATGACCGTCCTACCCACTCAACCCCCATGCGGACCGCGGAGCCGCAGGAGAGCTGTCTACTCCACTTCGAGCCCCCGAGTTACTTTCCGTATATGGCTGCTAGGTAAGGACTCGGTAGCAACATTGTACCCCCAAGCTCTGGGCTTCTGCTAAGAGCATTATTACTAGGAACCAAACCACACCCATGGAATATTACTAGTAAAGATCCAAAGAGCTCCTCGTTCTAACTAGTAAGTGAGTGATAAGGGTTCTAGGATCATCGCGATCACGCAAACGTGCCGCAAGTATTGGCGTTGGAAGAACTTCATGTGTGCCCCAATGACATGACATTGTCCGGGGGTCCGACAAAACAAAAAGGCGTTAGCTCTCCCGCAGCTTAACAGCCAGCCATTATACATTAGAGTCACCAAGGATTGGCCCAATTATTCGAGATCGCTTAGGGATTGCCGCCCACGTTAAGCTTAGATTGCGTGATGAAGATTCGCACCTAAAGGGAACGTTACGCGCTTATATCTGTAGCAAGCTTAAAACATCCTATTATAGCCCCTTTCGGACGTGTTAGGAATCACGATAACGTGAGGTTAGTTTCAAAAGCCTTTAGCATCCTCTTTCAGCTTTACATTGATATATACTCAACTATTGGCTAATTAACTACCTCTTATTAACTGTCTGGTTATGTCCAATCGTGAATTAATACCTATTGGTATTTTTTTACGCCTGTGTATTCAATAAATAAGTATCTGATCATGTAATATCAAGCCTGGCATGCTAAATTCTATTTCAAGAGGACCAGCATCTAGATAATTTACTAAATAATGCAAGCCGATATTTAGCTACTGTCTATAAAAGTCTTTTCCAACATTTTCCGAAGTTCTATGGAGCTCTTCCTTAATATACATATATAAAGAGTATGATTAGCTACTACCTAACATGAAAGTGTTGAGATGAAGGGCTTTGATATATTATATAGTTTTAAAAAAATAAAGACTTGAATGACTATTATATAACTAGTTGTGCTTCATGAAACTAGTCTAAGAGACTATCATAAGGCGATATATACGTTTTCGTCTCTTATGGGGGGTATCTATTCTAGAACAGTAGAACGTCTCGTGTGGTTACTATTATAAATCAAGATGAATCTATATCCCCAATTATAGGAGTATATAAAACTCTTATTACGCAGCATTAGCACTACCCTTTTGGGAATAGAATATAGGATGGATAGTTTGAGACATTACTAGTGTCGTTAAATAGAGTTAAGCAATTCAAATTTCGAAGGAATACCAGGCATTTCGTTAAGTGAACAAGATACACATTTTCAGAAAACATACCTATGTGAGTCTGGTCTACTGAACCTCGAGCTTTCACCTCGTCCGCTTATTGAGTTTGTCATAACAAGAGTCCATTAGAAAGATACCAACTCTCGCCAAATCGCGTTCATAGCCAGTGCTCTCCGATGTATTAACCCTAACTAAGTCTTCGCTATCCCCCAGAACTGCCAGGGGTGAGTCCCACACTGCGAGACTACTTTAGGTCGAACCTTTTAGATAGACTCCAGAGGCAAACAAGCATGAATATCAAAAACAGATGACGTGCTCCAAGGATGCCCAAAAGCCAGAAAATCAAAGAAGTAGATGGGTTTCTTATGGCTAGAATGGGGGATGCCTCCAGAGTCATGACCTCAATCTCTATGTGCCCATGATCTAACTAGTTGAACTTCCAGTATGTGTCTGAAGATAATGGGTAATGGGTCTATGGGTTTTAGAAAGCTCCTAGGAGCTATGGTAGGACATCGGTTTTACTTAGTGGAGGTCTCTGACTCCGTTCGGAGTTCGAAGACCTTCGGAGTTTGCTATTCATTTCCAGATGCTTCTTTGTAATATCAGATCTAGACGGCATGTGTATTACACTCAGAGAAATCTTCAACACTGCCTAATTTTAACTTCGCGGTGAAGTTCTCTGTCAAGCCAAATACATCTTCTGTCTTACGAACTAACTAAAAATGTCCCGACTGGTAAGTGGTAGCTAGCATAAGATTTAAAACCCCTAGTAACAGTAACTTCCCTTTGCTAAACCGAGTCGTTTTAGTTTTGATGAATTCCATAGAAGCGAGGGGAATTAACGATGTAGAGGCAAGTTGAAAGCAGCTCGAAGGTGCGTTGGTCTTTTACCGAAGCTAGATGGAATTCGGCCTTCGAGGTAATATCGAGTAGGCAAATTCGGAAGCCTGGCAATCCCGACCGCGCCTTCAATTAGCAAGTTGCTCCCGAAGTCAAGAACTAGACCCTTTTGGACACTAGACGCCATTGTTCCGTCTGACCAGATTGAGATTATATATGCGAGCTGTCTTATTGTCAGAGGACGAGATGCTCAAAGGACCTAGCATAGGGCTAAGTCATTCTCAAGATATCCTTTCGGCGCAGCCAAGTGCTACCACATATGGTTGTGTCGTATATGTAGTCATACGCGGCGTAGAGAAGATCATTACCGACAGCCTCGAAAGCCTCTGCATATGCGTCAAGTTCATGCTGGGCTTCCTTTTTGCCTTAGACTTCATCTCATGTAGAAACAGAGTGAGTTAAAGTTTTACCTGCACAAATATAGAAACATAACGGTTGGTTTTCTTAGGCTAGGAGTAGCCAAAGCAGCAATGATAAGCTACATTCCCCCTGCTATTTCAACGAATAGCTCCTGGAGCTTCTTTGCCTGGAGATCCGTCGTACTAGAGCCCACGCGTCGTTTATTTGTCTCTAAACCGAGAAGCCTGTGGAATGATGGAGATGGTGGCAACGTCAGGGGAAGTGTCTTTGGCCTTGATCTAGAATCAGCTAGTAAACGTAATTCAGACGTTCTTATTCGGTTTTACCGTTTGGTCTAGCAAACCGAGGAGTGTGTCATAGTCGACACACTCGTCGCCCAAGGCATCTATGACAATAATTAAATAAGATTTGCTTTCAGAAAAAAAATCTCATCCAAAATCTGAACGCATTCTAAACGGGATAAACCTACACCAGCTAGATTCTTGCGAAGGTCCTGGTTACGTCTAACAAAGGTTATCGTAAATGGCTGTGCCACAGATGGACACAAAGAGCTAACCGACTCTGGGTTTTACATAGAATAACAAGTGATATATTTAATTCATCGTGTCTGGATAATGGCGAATAACTTGGACGACCTCGCAACTAATAATTTGGATGAAAGCCATCACAATTGATCTTATGTCTAGACGGTATAGTGTTTGGTATAGTAAGTGTCATATGGATTCGGGTTAGTTCAGTTCAGTTGTAGGAGACGTAAAATCGAATAGCGGCTTCGCGTTAGATAACCCGAAAATAAGGTTTAGTCTTGAAGCAAATCCAGACACGCCATATGAACAATCGGCTATTATTAGTATCGATTACTAGTTGGAACACTTGAGCTTTCCGACATTAACTTCCAAATCTCTACGGATCCGTCCGTACTTTCTCCCCATTGTCCTTCCGAAGGTGGTTGATTGGCTCCTTTAACGCGGGGTGGAGATTCGCGTTTAAGCGTATATTACCTAATCCCCACTCTAGGGTTACAAGCTAAAAAGAAATTTGAGGCTATTCGTTTATTTTTTTCTCGTACAGATCCCACAAAAAATATATATATCGGCCCACACACACTCACTCGAAAAGGGGAAAGGAAAAAAAAAAACAAAACAAAAATACGACAAAAATGTAATGCCCACTACTGGAGTCGAACCAGTCATCTCCTCATAAGCTTCCTTAGTAGTATTCTTCTGAATACTAGTGAGGCGCATTACCGCTGTGCCAAGCGGGCGTTGTTGTGGATTTGTTGAAAGACGGTTTGGAAAGTCCACATATGTACCATGCTGTTTACAAATTGGATCCCGTAGCATGAACAAAACGTGGATACTAGGTTACCAACTTGTCTTGTGAACGCCCCGAAGTACCGTCAAGATAAGTCTCCTAAGAATCTCGGGTTAGGTTTGTATAACAACTAGAAGATGGATCATATACTACCTCCCCCCAACCCTTATACCCTCCTTCCAAAGATAGCTTACTTAGTATATTCTATACGTGTTAGTGCAAAGCGATGGTGCCCTTAACAGGAGGCGCAATGGTGGGCTCGTTGCTTCATGGTGTTCATTCTATAAACACATACTATCTATATCTCTAAAGGTAAGGTACATAAATCCCTCAAGCACCCATAGCAAGAACCGGCTCTATACCGCAATTCATGCCATCATATCTATAAGTGTACTTTACACTCTAAAACAACAACTCCCTTCTATCGTACCCACCAGCTAGCTCTATCCTCATCTTTATATAGCCAGTTCGCTGATTATCTCATCTCATGACAAAGTATATCTCGTCAACACCGTGAAAAGTCGGCAAAGCCCTCAAGAATATACGACTTCTGTCTGTTTTCCGCCCCCTCCCCCCCCCAACCTGAGTCTCTCAGAGAACTCGCATAGTACTGTTGTAGTTTCCCTACACGCTCAAGACCTCCTCGTCCCATCTTGGCTTTGTCCCTGGCCGAATAGATCGACGGCCGGGGTATGGTATGGCTCTTCAGGGGCCCACGGGGTAAGAAAAGCACCGCTCTTCGAGGCCTTAGCTGCGTCCGCCGCAGTCCACGATGACTGGTTGTTCTGCGCCCGCGACTGCGAGTACTGAACGGACGCAGAGGTGGTCAAGTTGATCCGTGAACGTGTCGACTTCTTCATCGGGTGGGACATTGTTGGCCAGTTGCTGGGCGCTTGTTGTTGACTTCTGTGTATTGCTGAGCTTGCACAAGGCTGGACGAAGTAGATTGGGTTTGTTTGAGGATAAGAGGGTCAATTGAAGATAGTAATGCTTCGGGCCACGTACAGACTGTATATACGATATGTCTATTGTGTATATATCTCTTAAGAAATAGTAGTAATGGGTGTAAGAAATTTCTATCCGTTGGTTTCTATGGGCCAGAGAAAAAGTAAAGAAACTAAAGTTTTCTTTCTACGCGGAGTTTTCTTCCTTTTTATACACAGAGGCAAGTACGCCATGGGGCAAAATACGCACGCCTTCCTTTTGTTGCGCTGCAGGACGTATCCGCCGAACGGAGGCCCGAGGGACTGGACTGGGTCCTGTTCTTGCAGCACCCTCATCACGGGGGAACCACCTACCCAACCCACTTGGAGTAACGGCTACAATTACTATATAATAAGTTTGACAGGTCTCAACTAAAACAAGGTACCGGATTCCACAATCCTAAGTGCAATAGCCGAACTCCTAGGTCAACCTTGTTACGTAGGAGTAGGACAGAATCTCGCATATTGATCGATACTTTTAGGTAACTGAGGCGCTCCGGCGTGGGAGATAGGTAAGTCCGAAGTACAATATGATGCGATGTGAACCAAGGAAATGGGACGTCGGAGAGAGACAGATACTACATGTAAATATTGGACTCGGGTCTATCGATAGTGCTATAAGACATCTCGTCCGGAGCTGAGGCAAAAGATGGACAACGGGCGTTTATGTCACACCAGCCAGAGACTTACAGGTTCGGGGATTCAATCGTAACCAATCATGTAGGGTATGGGGAATTGCGGCTGCCCAGCTTGCCGAAATTCAAGACACTTTGATGCGCATAAGCAGGTCTTCGTGGTCGTAGATGGACCGCGTGGGACGACATGGATTGTGTAGCCAGAATACTGGGGTCGATGTATGGGGATTGACTCCAATCTTCAACGTGATCCTTGCTACCCGTGGAGCTCGTATGAATCCTCGGCACTATTATCCAATGTTATCGAACGGGACATGCTTAATTACTTCGTAAATTTTTAATCGGATTCCAGCGTTAAAGTACCAGGTAACCTAACCTCCTAGCTTGCCAATAGCTCGCCGGCTCCCGAAACATATCTGATTCGCATTACCACTTGCTACTTCTTTCTATCGCCTTAACCATACTCTCGGGTCCAAGCAGGATGAATGGATTTCGCACAAGGTAACCGCGGAACGATTAGTGCTTTGTGGCCTACAGAATAGAGCTTATGCGGCAGCCTTGGTTGCGTCTTTCTCCTCCTTAGCATCCTCCTTGGCCTCCTCCTTGGTCTCCTCCTCACCCTCAAGAGCTGGCATATCATCGTCAGACTCGTCGTCCTCCTCGTCGCCACCAGGCATACCACCAGCAGCGCCTAGCTTAGAGAAGTCGATGCCTCCGAAGTCACCACCGGCACCACCTAATATGAACATGTTAGTTTCGTCATCATTGGTATATATTAATCTGGGCCCCCGAATGGCTGTAGCACAAGGGGTCTGAAAGTTACGTACCCATACCTGGCATGCCTCCTGTAAAAGACAATCGTTAGCTAAAAAATTCTGCAAATATGAGGGCTTGATAATTTATCTTCTTTCTCCTTTTCGACTTTCAGGGGTCGTGTGTGTTTAGGGATATCTTGTGGAATTTAAGGACTTCACGTACCCATGCCACCGAATTGCGAGAAGTCATCTTCAGGAGCCTCGTTCTGCTCATCCTCATCGACCCACTTGTCGAAGTCGGTCTTCAAGAACTGAACCTTCTTAGAGTCCTTGAGAAGACGCGGCCAGTACTCATCGTTGAGCTCCTTCTTGCGCAACTTGAGCTCTACATTGCGGTCTGTGTGGTGGACTTTGCTCTCTGCGGGGTCGATCTCAGCGTAGAAGGTCAGTTCTAGGTGGTACGTTCGCTTCAGGGTCTCGGAGTGACCGGTGAAGGTCAGGCCTGTAGGCTGAAGGTCGAGCTTCAAATTCTCCTTAGGAACATCGGGAACCGAAATAGTGAGATAGATGAAGTTCTTCTCGGGTTCCGCATTGGAAGAGCGCTGAGCCCATAGTACTAAGTAGAAGAATAGTTAGTTAGCTTAACGTATTCTAATAATTAACTATAGGCATAGGGCCTAATATCCATGTAAGTAGCATAGACATTAGTTTGGTTATGTGCCACTCTACTCAGTCCTCTGCGACAGAGTAAGGCCCGGAGTTCGCCAATTCAGGTACTAAACTCACCTTCGGGAGTGACCTGGGACATAATGACTGCTATTGGGTATCTGAATTTGTTGGTGGGGTGATAGGATATGACGTCGGTAAAAGTGTGAAGGTGTGAAGGTGTGTAGAAAGGTCGTGGGTTGAAATAAGTAGTCAAGATTGCTTTCGTAAATACGACTGTAGACAGGTCTTTTTACTTGATTGAATTGGTGGGAAGAGAAGTTTAAGAAATAGAAAAAATAGTATGAGGCTGTTCCAAAAGCTTAATGATGCACCCCTCCGACGAACATCGAACCCGCACGAAAGCGGCGGAAGCAACAGGGCTGGATTTGGATTTGCACGGGGGGTAGCTGCCTGGGCTTCACCTGCAATTCGCACTGTAAGAGGTTAGCCTAATTGGGCATAGACTTCGCCGGTACATTTGTATAGTAACAAGTAAAAAGTATAATACCTTCGTATCTCCATCAATAAGGCAGAACATAACCCCAAATAGCTTACATACACTTACATACAATGCTGCCTACTTCAAGAAACTCAGCTTTACAGAAACTTACAGGTATGACTCTTTTCAAATATGTCCGTCTTATCTTTATTTAATTTTTTCAAAGAGCGTAGTATTGATAAAAAAAAATATAATCAGACCCCGAGATGACTGCATGAAAGCAGAGAAATTCCAGAAGCCTCGTCTATGTATCTTAGGTCCCAAAGTTCTGGATTCATCTGCATGGATAATATTGAAGTTGCATTCTTTGATATAAGATTACATACGTTAGTAGGTAAATGTAGAGAATACAAAGACTCAAGTATAACAAGACCTCATTTGAAGATCTTTCTAAGGATACTGTGCTTTCGTCACCGATGTAAAACGTGTAAAACGTGATTTCTGATAGCCATTGCGAAGATAGCTACGCTAGAATTGTAGACAAATGCTAAGATGTAATTCAGAAAATGTGAGAAATGATATCTTTCTTCAAATGTACCCGGGTATCTGCAGCTGCTCTTAAGAGCTAGATTTGTATAGGTACTAAAATCTATAGTTTTACGTAAGCATCGAGACCCCTTGACACTGTGTCAGGATAACGGTCTAGCACTTTAGCGGGGTTAGGCTGTTCCTGAATTCCCCCATTCTTTTTCCCTTGTCAGCCTGGACCAACGTCATTTAGATCGCGTTAAGATGCATTACACTTAACAGACCACCATTTACCATTCATCTATCAAGTCCCACTACTCAACCCTCCTTATCTAACCTAACGTAATTCAGCCTTCCCCCAGACTGCTTTGCCAGATCTCATCTGAGGTTCCTCGGCAAGAGCCGCCTTTTTTTTTTCCAATTTTAATCTAGACCTTTCAACCTAGAGGAACCGTACAATAAATATATCAATAAATACACCCCAAGATGGAGAGTCTCAAAGCACTCTTCGTCAAACCAGACCCAAATGCCCAGGTAGGCAATTCCTTATATATGGTGATGCATATAATCTATATAGAGGATGTTTCCCACTTACGCCACTCTACGATAGATGCGAAAATGTAACGCCTTAATACGATCCAACATCCGCAAGCTCGATCGAGACATCAACCAAGTCAAGCAAGTCGAGATCAAGACCAAAAACCTCATCATCCAAGCGGACCGACGAGCGCAACGCAACCCTTCACAAGCGAAGCAGGCGCAGCGGGAAGCGCGAGACTTCGCAAAGGAGCTGATCCGGGCGCGGCGCACGTCGGCGAGGCTAGTAACGTCCAAGGCGCAGCTCAACAGCGTGCAGATGCAAGTGAACGAGGCGTTCGCCGTGCGGAAGATCGAGGGCAGCATCCGGGCGAGCGTGGGCGTCATGAAGGACGTCAACAGCCTGATCCGGCTGCCGCAGCTCGCCGGGACCATGCGCGAGCTTTCCGTCGAACTCATGAAGGCCGGCGTCATCGAGGAGATGGTCGGCGAGAACCTGCCCGTAGACGACATGCTGGAGGACGAAGAGGAGGAGGCCGAGGGCGAAGTCGATAAGGTGCTGGGAGAAATACTAAAGGGCCGCATGGAGAAGGCGGGCGCGACGCCTAACGCGCCGCTGCCGTCTCACCCGCAAGAACAGCCCGCGCAGCTGGAGGAAGAAGAGGAGGACCAGGAGGCGATGATGGACCAGATGAGGAACAGATTAGAGGCTCTGAGGAGCTAGACTTTGTTTGGGTCTTTGCTTTTTTTTTTTTCTGCGGTCATATCCTCTGGAAGTCGTTTACTACCCTACCTAGTCATATTCTGTATTGGCGTTGCGGCGTAGCATTTTCCTGGGTGACGACTTTTTTTTCGCCTTTAGTATTCGGTTGGCATGGGTACATATTTCGAATTGCTCAGTTCATGATGAGTTCAAGCCAAGACGGCCGAAAAGTGCCGCGTATTTAGAGATTATAACATTTTTGTTTTGGCGGGTTCGATGTTTATTTTAGATTGCACGGTTTTCGATCAACTTCTCGAGCATTTATATATCTCATCTGCACTACTAAAAAAACTGTTATGAAAATAAATTTGATTGTTGTCATTTCGACTTAAACAGTAACTGCCTAGGTAGTAACCTACCTACCCGTAGAGAAATGAAAGCTATATCATATCATGCCAGTACTTACAGATATAGGAGAATAGCTAGAGACGGGTGTTTGATAACCACATGTAGAAAGGGACCTGAACGTATACTAAAATTTAGTCCAAATGTAGAGTAATCGTCACGGCCCCCAGGCTCCTTTTCTATATATAGTTCACATACGGGGGAACGAATACTTGAGAACACATGCTGGTCTCCCGCCCCCTATATCTATATCAATAGTCGATGCCTACTACTCTGCTACGTCTAGCATATTACACCTCTACTTCAAGCTCCATCTCGGAGTCGTAGACGGCATATCATCATAATCCTGGTCCTCCGCCGTCCAATCCCAGCTCGACGCCGTAAACACGTCTTTCGCAAACTGATCCGCGCCCAGCGCGTTCTCGAAGCGCAGCCGCTGATCTCCCGCCAACGACCTCGTGAATCGGAACGGCCGCGCCTCCGCCGTATCCTTGTCCTTGTCCTTGTTCTTGTTCTTGCCTTCGGTATCCTCGGGCGGCATCCAGGCGACGGCCTGCCGATTGCTCTTCCACGTGCTCCTGGTGATGGGGACGGAGTTCGCCGACAGCAAGCCCAGGATGAAGTCTAGGATGGGTATGATACGCGTGCGCAGACCGCAGTTCGTGTGGTTCTTGTCGATTTGGTAGCTGGGGCACTGCCGGAGAGTGGAGAGTATCGAGTCGATTTGCAGCAGCGAGGTATCTGCTATTGAATCGAGGGACCCGGGCGAGAAGTCGACAAGAAACAGTAGGTTCTTGTGGGTTAGGAACTTAAACATCTCCCCGAGCTGGTACGAGTCGCAGGCCGCGCTGGAGTCGTAGCCGAGTTTGCATTGCCGCGTGCGCGACGTGTATAAAGTAAGGAAGTGCCGCTGGACGGAAGCAATGGTGTTTAGGATGCATTGGCGGCGGTATTGCAGTTCTTCTAATCCGGGGGTTAAAATACACACGAAAATATCAGGATATTGTTGTTGGATACTTACGCTCGAGACCATCTTGTAAGTACCACCACGTAGCATCCGAGGACTCATCATCCTGAGCAAACGAGCTCCACCGACAAGAACCATTCATAATAATCTCCTTGGTGGCCGCTTGGAACCTAGCAGGCTGATTTAGCAGCCAAGACACGAGTATCTTTTGGCGTAGGATATCCTCATTACTGCGGCTCATAACCGACGGTTCGTCCCTAGCTGGCTTGCGGTTCGTCACCGGCCATCTGAACCTCATGCTAGCGACGAGGTACTTCGAGACCGCAGACGTGCAGTCGAACCGGTCAGCTAGCACAGCCAGTGTAGTTACGAACGACATCGTGAATTTGGTGTTTACTTCCTTGCCATGGAGAATCCGCAGGAGATCGCCAAAGACACCTTCGCGATGCGCGTAGTGAGTTGCCTGATCGTCATCTTGTATTTTGATCCAGGGAAGCTCCTTAGCTTCAGCCGTTTCAGGCTTGACGTTCCTCACCGAGAGCGCGGCAAAGGCACTCGATATATCCTTCGCCTCTTTGAAGCGACTATCTGTGAGAAGTCTCTCGAAGTACTTAGACTGGGTCTTAAGCGCTTTGAGACTCACGCGGAAACCTAGGCGAGCTCTCCTCTTCGGTGCGGGCTGTGGATCCCGACTTAGTAGTTTCGATTGAGCAGCCCGTGTGGTCCGAATAGTATCCTTCGAGTTCTCAAAAGTCACATCCAAAATCAAATCTCCACCCTCGACGATGTTGATAACCTCAGGAAGCTTCCCGGTGATATTGGGTTCTGACGCATTGCCGTCTGTAGCACCGCCTGAGTCGTCCATCTGGCTTGTCTCCTGTATGAGGCAGTACCCTAAAGATGCAAAGATCCGAGGTGGTCATCAGTTCCTTGGCTCGTCGAAAACTTCAAGCCTTTAAAAAAATACTCAATTAACTAAAACTCGTATTTCATAAGAATTTGAAAACATCGAGTAGATTCCAATATATGCACCTAGTTCTTAGATCTGATAGGAGATACGTAAGGTAAGTACCTAGTTGCAAATGATAGTCTTGGCATGAGGTATGGGGGAAGCGGGACGGCGGGAGTGACGTTCTCGCCACCAAAATCTGACAGCTTGGCAAAGTGTGTGGAGACACTAAAAACATCCTTCTATCATTCGTAATATCGACTTGACATATAAATCTTATATTACCTTTTTTTTTTTTTCGACCTTCAACTAAGATAAAATATACATATAAATATATCTTCAAATATATACTGTGACTAGCAGAACAATACGTTGAGTTTCAAGAGCTCCTATGGAATTATATAACAAAAGACTTCATATTATATCAAGTAAAAACTTAATATGCAACGAAGCAGAATCTCGCAACCTTTGGCATAGACCATTCCTCTTAAGCGATTGACTCCTTAGGCGTGGTCTTCTCTTCTTGCGGCCCATCAGCATGGATGACCGGACCAACTGAGCTCTCCTTGGGTTTCATAAAGGGTAAATGCCCTTTAACTTCACGGTATCTCATAACGCCGAACGAGATCATGATAGCGATCCAATAGACATTATAAGAAATGACCGAGCCATATGTGGCCGAGTTCGTCCATCCAAGTATGGCGTTGAATATTCCCCAACCCCCTTCGCCGCCGTTCAGCTCGGGGCTACAGCACTGTGCCAAAATATTAGCAATTGGAGATGAGGATACGGGAGATAATTACATACGTTCACGTGCCAGACGCTCTTGTCGATATCATATGAACCAGGTCCATTCCCTAGCTCGGCCGCATCGCCGCCAATGACATTGTTCCACTGTTGGTTCTCAAAGTACCATACAGAACGTGAGAAAAGACCGGCGCCCACTAGATACAGCAGGCACGTAGAAGCTATTAGGAAGTATTGCAATTTTGCTCCCGCTCCTCCCCTAGCACAAATCAGTAAAATGCGAATTACGCGATCATAATACCAGGACTCACTTATATAGGATGTATCCCACGATGAAGCCCGCGATCAGCCCAACGACCACGGGTAGCGGAACCGCAGTTGCTGGCGCAGAGAAAGACACGCCAGCTACGAAGACGATGGCCTCGATACCTTCTCTTAAGACAGTGATGAAAGGGAGAATGAACATCGCGTACTTCTCAGCGACGCGCTTGAGCCAGCCATTTCGTCGGCCGCCTGTAACTACAGGTGCTTCGAGGGCTTTGGCTAGCTTGACTCGCCACTTCTCTTGCATTTTACCAACGCGAAGAAGGGCCACACCAACAATGCTAATGATGATGGACGCAATGAGCGCGAATGCTCCTTCATAGTTGTATTCGTTTGATACCCAGGTATTTTTTCCCAGGGTATAGAAGGCGCCGATCAAACCTCCGGCAACGACGAGGCAGAGGAAGAAGCCGAGTCCAACTCCGACCCATACCTAGAAGTTTACAGTTAATCCTTCTCTGTACTGAACGTTGCAGACCTGGATAGAGGCATTGGAATCTTACCTGTTTGACGAGTGTCTTGTACACTTTTACATCTCGATTAGGGCCGTCGAGGGTTTGCTTGAGAAAAGCTAATAGAACAGAGACGATGATAACCGTTTCGAGTGTCTCTCGAAATACGACGAGGAACACCGGAACGGAGAAGACAGTATCCGCCGCCATTGCAGAGAAGAAGTTAGCGAGGTGACACTTCTGGTTTCCTCAAGTACGAGCTGTTGGGATTCGGTTGTGTATGGGTGTTTAAAGGGGAAAACGGCGAATTATCTGTTGATCTGATAAATGGGATCAGATAATCTAGAGTGGGGGCATAGGGCCAAGAAGTGATTGGATTCGGCTACAGTGTAGGATTAATGCTTGAGGAGTGTGGGAGGTAGGCTGCTTGTTTGAACGACAGAACGCCGATTACGGCTAAAGATGAAGAACAGCTTTGGAACATCCGATGGGAAGACAGTTCGTTCAGCTCTAATAGTGTGACGGGGTGTCAGCTGAGAGGGAATTCAGCCAGTGGTCTCATTGGGATCTCGTGTGGCTGTTTGAAAAAAATTGCCCGTGGATAAACGCGGGCTCGCGAGCTTGAGTGAGTGTAGAGGATCAACTTTGGCCAGCCAACGAGATGGTCCGATTAATGGAAAAAATCGAATGCTAGATTGTGTCATCCCTTGCAAAATTATCAAGCAGGTAACCTAATCGATCCTGTAGGCCGTAGCTTGTGGCCATTCATCTCTTCTACTACCAGTATCCGGAGGAGTGTAGGGTTCACAGCTTCACTAATGGGCATTAATGAGGTATTACAGGCATTACTGCCAGGGTCTCGGCGTGGGAATCCCGCCGTCTTGCAGTAGTACAAAAGAGATAGGACCCTTGCTTGGCGGTTCAAGCTTTGCCAATGCAACCCGGCTACGCCCCTAGCTGCTTCTGATACCGATAAACATTTTGATCCTTTGCGGGGACAGGCAGCTCGAATCGCTCGATAAAGGCTTTAGTTCGGGATGGATCTTGTCTAGGAAAAAGTTTGCTTCTCTCATTACCTACCTACCTACTAAAACCTCAACATGACTACCTCTTACTTAATGTAGAATTAGAATTTGACCGAGGATGTATCTTATAACCTTATACGTACCTTGGTATAACTATAGCCTGTTTCTACGTTAGTAGTATATCTGGTTTTTCGTTAATTTCTTCCTGTTCGAGTTATTGCTACTCCCATTTTCCTTGCTAATTGGCTACTATTATTCGATACTAGCGGAGGGATACGGAAAAGGAGCACGGAGCACCCCACACTATCTAACCGTCTAAGAAATCTTATCAGATCATCGCATTGCTTGTAAGTCGTGTGGGTACCGTAACTTTTGCTGTCACCTACCGAAATCGCTATGCTAGTCCCGATCACGAACCGCCCAATAGCGACAAGCCCGTTGCCCTTGTGAATGATTGCTCTTCTAAAATTATATATACAATTTTTTTTTTTTTTTTTTTTTACCTAGCCTCTATTTTGTTTTCACACAAACAACGCTTCCTAGAACCTATCATCGGTCAAGACTTTTTTTTATTAACTATCCCGCCGATTTCCCCTTTTGCCAACAAACAATTTTCTATAGAAACACATGAGTATAACAGCACCTGTCTATCTGCCTAAAACTTGGTAGTCAAGTTATTCTCAAGACTGGCCCAGATCCAAATAGCATCAATGTTTCTTACGTAGTAGTATATGCACTAGCCGTGGCGTTATACGATGGCGTCGTTCAGAAGGTTGGTTGGAATCATGCCGTTTTCTTTTAGGCCGTAGATTGGTCTGGAGCGGTCCAAAGTTCAACACGACTCCTCCCTGCTGCTTTAACACTCATGATACATCAGGTCAAGCAAGAAGCCGAAGTCCTTGACATGGGTCAATACCACCGTGCGGTTTCTTGCTGTTGCATTCACCGATTGATAAGATAATCTATTAATTCCTCTCTACCCCTTGACCAAGTGATGACTCTCGGTAAGGCTTGATCCTAGCCCATGTAATTCCAATATCAGTACTGTATACACGGGTTTTGTTACCCGTATCTTACTCGGCCCAGGTTTGAGGGGGGAGGTGATTCAAAACAAGAAAAACCCGATTCTTCAGGTCATGCATCCTTGTGGACATCTCTAGCCCAAGGTGACTCAATTGACTACAGACCTTCGATATACCTAATTATCTATCCTACCTCAAGACTTCTAAATTTGTTTCCATTCTATTATTGCTCTCCCACCTATCACCCGCAAGGCGGGACGTTTTCATCATGTCTTCACTATTAAGACACCTCATCCCGATTTTAGCCTCGGCTTCGACTCTTCTGAGTCTCTCGCGCGCCGCTACCGTTACCTACGATTTCAAGATAGGCTGGGTCACGTCTAATCCCGATGGCGCGTTTGAGAGACCAACTATTGGAATCAACGGTCAATGGCCTATCCCTCCCATCGTCGCTAATGTTGGTGATAATATTGTAATTAACGTCCTAAATCAACTCGGAAACCAGTCGACGTCTCTTCATTTTCATGGCTTATTCATGAATGGCACAACTCACATGGACGGCCCATCTCAAGTCTCACAATGTCCCATTACGCCCGGCTCGAGTTTCACCTACAACTTCACTGTAAGGATCCGCAACAAAATACGTATAATCACTCATAAAACTGACACGACGAACAGATCAACCAACCTGGCACGTATTGGTACCATTCTCATACCAATGGACAATATCCTGATGGACTCAGGGGGCCTCTCATTGTCCATGACCCGGAATCTCCTTTTCTCGACACGTATTACAAGCAAGAAAACGAGAAGATTTTGACTGTCTCAGACTGGTACCACGATCAAATAACAGACCTGCTCCCAGGGTTCATCAGCAAAGGAAATCCTACGGGAGCTGAACCCGTTCCACAAGCCGCACTATTCAACGATACGCAGAACTTGAGGGTCCCGGTCGAACCAGGAACGACTTATCTCTTCCGTGTTATTAACGTGGGGGCCTTTGCGGGCCAGTACATTTGGTTTGAGGGCCATAACATGACCATCATTGAGGTCGATGGCGTTTACCACCAGCCGGCTGAGGCCGACATGATTTACCTATCTGCTGCTCAGCGCTGCAGCTTTTTAGTAACCACTAAGAACGACACGACTGCCAACTATGCGTTTGTGGCGAGCATGGATACTGTAAGCTTGTTTATCTGGAACAGACCGATTAAATAATTTGCAAATTACTAATCTGTATATCGCCTTATTCTAGACGTTATTCGATGCTTTTCCAAAGGACTTGAATTACAACGTCACCGGGTGGCTCGTTTACGACGACGCAAAGCCCTTGCCTGAGCCTGCATTCGTCGATGAACTAAATAACTTCGATGACATGACCCTGGTCCCGTACGATAATCAGACTCTACTCGTCAAACCCGACAAGGAGGTCCAACTCGATGTGATTATGGACAACTTAGGGGACGGTGCGAACTAGTAAGTCTATCTAATTTTATACATTGTAATCCTTCCCCTGAATGCGAATACTGACTTGTTCTTCTAATAGCGCCTTTTTCAACAACATCACATACAAGTCGCCCAAAGTACCTACTCTCTACACAGCTCTATCAGCTGGAGAACTAGCGACGAACCCCACCGTCTACGGCTCTTTCACCCACTCTTTCGTCCTCGAGAAAGGCGAGATAGTGCAGATCGTAGTTAATAACCTAGATACCGGACGCCATCCTTTCCATCTCCACGGACACCACTTCCAAGCCGTCTATCGATCCGAAGAAGACGCCGGAACCTTTGAGGATTCTGGCGTTACGGAAGCTGATTTCCCCGCCACGCCCATGCGCCGTGATACCTTGGTGCTGTTCCCCACCGGTTACATTGTGCTTAGATTCCGGGCTGACAACCCAGGTAAGTTTCACATAGCTCTACAATACTCGTATAGCATGCTGATGAACAACTACCTACCTAAGGCGTCTGGCTTTTCCACTGCCACATCGAGTGGCACGTCGCATCCGGCCTCAGTAAGTGACCTAACCTAACTTGCTTCCACAGATCCTTAGCCCTCACCCTTAACCTTATCACCCTCGATCTTGAAAGAACCGAGACTAACGCTACACCCAACAGTCGCAACCTTCGTCGAGGCGCCCCTCGATCTGCAAAAAACACTCACCCTCCCCAAAGACCACCTCGACGCCTGCGCCGCCGATAACATTCCCACGACCGGCAACGCCGCGGCAAACACGGCCGACTTCCTCGACTTAACAGGGGAGCCTCGACCTCCTAACCCACTGCCAGACGGGTAAGGAAAAAAAAAAGCTCTTTATGCCTAATTATAATGCTAACCTACCTATCTCGCAGATTTACTGCCCGCGGCAAGGTCGCTCTCGCATTTAGTTGCCTCAGCGGCATTCTCGGCGTCATAGTCGTCGTGTTATACGGTCTCGCGCCGGACGTCGCGGCGCCTGGATGGACTGAGAAGCGCACGCAGGGTTCTGCTGGTGGTGAAGGGGTACGGTCGTTGGAGGGCACCGGGGCAGAACCGGAGCCGGAACTTGTTACTGTCACGGCAGTTTCTGGGGGCGGGAATACCAAGGCGTCGTGATATAGATTATGTTGGGTTGATGTATGGATTCTATGAATGTGGGTGATGGTAATATGTTCGGCAGGTGTAGGATGTGAGAGTTTTTAAAAGCTGGGGATGAGATACCACGTCGCGAAGGGAAACGTTTAGTTTTGATCCGTTATTTGTTTATTCATGTGCTACCTATATGTGCGGACAAGTGCCTAATGAATGAACTTATAAGATGGCTTACTTCAAGATGATGCTTCTTTCATTTCCGTCCAGAGGTGTGGCATTGCTACTTGTATAGAAAAAACGGTCAATATTCCTGAGGTACTGATAAGCGATGCAAAATATATGGCCTCGGTATGTTGGACTTAGATGCTTAGAATACCGAACTCTAACATATGGACACGTACTATACTATACTTAGAATGAGCATACGGCGGCCTTGCTGACACTTGCTCGGGTCTCTTAGGACGATTATATGACTTTAATTTTTACTGTTAGGTGCCTAGGTAGCTACTAAAGTACCTAGGCATAGCTACATGATGTCCCTATTTCCGGGACTATATCAAGAATACATTTATATAGCGTGTTATCTCAAAAGAAGGGTCTCTGAAAAGTCATGTTTATTCATGCCTCGATTCACAGGATTTATTTTTATTTTTAATGCAAAACGTATCCACCCAAAGGCCATCTGCCGCCTTTAAATCCACCGACCTAGACATTCAGCGTTTGACCAAATGAATAGACGTCTGGGTGATATTCAGCTTCTTAATGGAAGCTAAGTCACTAATACAAATACAATATCTCAACGTATTAATAATTTGCTTTTACGATATTTCCTACTCTTATATCGTATCTGTATAATAGCCTATTTTTCCGGTTAACATCGCGTCGTCGATCTATTGACAATAACATTTAAGATACCCTGATACCTAATAATTGATATTTAGCTAACGTGCAAGGAGCAATACAGATAGACAAGCTATTCTTTGTAAATCAATTACTTATTTGTCTACGTAGTGTAAAGTGACGGCTTGGACCCCGTCACCGTCTATAGGTTCTCTTGACTGTCTTGATCGTAGTTAATGATTTAGATCACCTTATCCCCTAAACTAATATTTCAATTAGAGCAAGGCATTGGAACCAGGGAAAGCCTGATCGTCAGGATTTGACAATAACAACTAAAGTAGCCGAGACCAAGGTTCTTACTGAGAAACTACGTCTGAAGTGGACTTGTTGGGGGGCACCTAGATACGTGCTATACAGGGCATGAGGGCATATCAGAATTAGCGTGAAATTTTAGGTATACAGCTCACAAAAAGACTCGATTGAGCTAGGGGAAATCATCAGACCGCACTGCTCTCCTTTTCTAGATATACACAGGTCACTGTCGGGGTTTCAACAGCGTCTATTTAACAGCAGTCCATATTAGTTCCTTACGACTTCTCCAGCTCAGCCAAGATCTTCTCTCCCTTCTCCTTCGCCGACGCGAAGTCGCCAACCATGTAGAAGGCACCTTCGGGGAGGTCATCACCCTCACCAGCCAAGATAGCCTTGAAAGAGGCAATGGTGTCCTTGAGGTCGACCAGCTTACCCTCAATACCAGTGAAAACCTGGGCGACAGTGAAAGGCTGGCTCAGGAAACGCTGGATCTTTCGGGCACGCTCGACGGTAAGCTTGTCAGCTTCCGACAGTTCGTCCATACCCAAAATGGCAATGATATCCTGCAGAGACTTGTACTCCTGGAGGATCTGCTGGACACGAGTGGCGGTCTCGTAGTGGTCCTGACCGACGACACGGGGGTCGAGCATACGGGACTTGGAGTCGAGAGGGTCGACGGCGGGGTAGATACCCAACTCGGAGATACCACGGGACAACACAGTGGTGGCGTCCAAATGGGCGAAGGTGGTGGCGGGGGCAGGATCAGTCAAATCGTCAGCAGGGACGTAGACAGCCTGGACGGAAGTAATGGAACCCTTCTTGGTGGTGGTAATTCGTTCTTGCATACCACCCATATCAATGGCAAGAGTGGGTTGGTAACCGACGGCAGAGGGGATACGACCCAGCAGAGCAGACACCTCAGAACCGGCTTGGGTGAAACGGAAAATGTTGTCGATGAAGAGAAGCACTAATTCGGTGTTAGCAGATATCAAAATAAATAGTAGCAAATATCTTTCGTACCATCCTGGCCTTCCTGGTCACGGAAGTACTCGGCAATCGTCAGACCAGTAAGAGCGACACGGGCACGAGCTCCGGGGGGCTCGTTCATCTGACCGAACACCAGGGCGACCTTGGATTCGCCATCGAGTTGAATGACGGAGGTCTCCTGCATTTCGTGGTACAGATCGTTACCCTCACGGGTTCGCTCGCCGACACCAGTGAAGACGGAGTAACCACCGTGAGCCTTGGCGATGTTGTTGATGAGCTCCTGAATGAACACAGTCTTGCCGACACCAGCACCACCGAACAGACCAATCTTTCCACCACGAGCGTAGGGAGCGAGCAGGTCGACGACCTTGATACCGGTAACCAGAATTTCGGCAGCGGTAGACTGCTCAGTGAACTCGGGGGGATCGGCGTGGATGGGCAAGAACTTGTCGGTCTTGATAGGTCCACGCTCATCGATCGGGTCACCAGTGACGTTTATGATACGACCAAGAGTGGCAGGGCCGACAGGAATTGTGATAGGAGCGCCAGTGTCAGTGGCCTTGGCGCCTCGAGTGAGACCCTCGGTACCTATGAAGACATGAGTTTATTGTCGCACGGGAAATTTTTTTTTTTTTTTCGTCATGACCTACCGTCCATGGCAATGCAACGAACGACATTTTCACCCAGATGTTGCTATATAATATGTTAGGAATGAACCGAATACATAAAAAATGTGGGAAGGAAGCTTACCGAAACCTCAAGGACAAGCTTTTGTCCGTTGTTGTTGGTCTCTAAGGCGTTTAGAATGGGGGGTAGCTTCGCGGTATCGAATTTGACTATGGGACAAATTGTGCGTTAATAGAGTTACCCTCGACAACAACCCAGAAATAGATTAAAATTCGCCATGGAGGTTTTACTAACCATCGACGACGGCACCAATAACCTATTTATATATCCATTAGCTCCCATCCCACAATTCGGCAAAACTCTGGAGCTCTGGCAACGTGGTTTTGCGATCCTAAACTCACCTGGTAAATCTTGCCATCACCGGCACTCGTCGAACTCGCAAATCGGCTCGTTAGAGGGAATCTTAAAGCAGATGCGGCAGGCCTTACTGCGCGCCTTGTAGGGGCGGCAAAGGCAGGCCTGGCAGCTCTCGCGAAGGAGGAGAGGCCGCTGAAGTCGGGGTAAAAAAAAAAACTCTGTCAGCTCAATTGACCTCAATTGAAGGAGGGGCACTTCAAAAAGTGAATTCGGGCATAATAACTTACCTCTTGAACATCTTGACAGATGACCTAGAGCGATAGAGAATTATATGGAGTGGAGGAGGTGATGAGTCTGGGGGAGGAAATAATTTGAAGCAAGGTCGAAGTGAAAATGGCGCTGGCGGCCGTTTGGTCCGGATGAACTTGGGATCCAGGTTTGAGAAGCTCCACCCCGTTGAGAAGCTAATTCACGTGACAAGGTCACATGAGTTTACGGTAGTACCCGATCCGACCCCACTATGACTTTCCTAGGTAACGGAAAGTGCGTAGATGCCACAATGAAAACGAAATGCAGGTGGGAAGGAACAACATTGTTTTAGTAATGAATTCTTATTAAATACATTTTCTTCTAACCTAGACCATTGACATGAAAACTTCCTTAAAATTATATCTTATCATCATACTTGGGTGATTTTAAAATGTAGTAACTACCATACGTGTGAAACTGCGAGACACATGTACGTATTCAGCCCCATAGACGCATCAAAGAACATCTTTCTATTTCCATCCCCATTTGTCCGATCCGGTCTAAAGATCAAACTAGTATAAAATGGTATCCGAGGCTGTTATAAACACAACTCTAATAAACCCTACGCCTATGCAAACATCGTATCGCATCCCATTGATCTATAGGATACTTTTACAGACGACCAAATTGGCCGTATTCCAATATTATCTCTCGCCCCATGTCCATAAGGCACCTGTCCATGATTAAACCACGACCCTCTATTTGCAAGATGATTGCAATAACAACTTTTTGCATAACTTAAACCACTAGGTCATTCCATGTGCCAGGAAAAAAAGGAAACTGTTTTTTCATACGTAACTTCCGACGTCTCATAAACCTCTGGTTCTATCCGGATACCCTGTAAATCATCGAACACTAACCCTATCCTCGTGTCTCCAAGTTTCCTCCTGCTTGGTACCGGGCGGCAGCCAAGCTGCGTTGCTACTACCTCTTTGTCGGCCATGGCCAGTATCATCACTTTTCTTAGAATCTTCGGCCGTAGTATTTATTTGAGATGAATGTCCGTTAGTATAAGGATGAGGCGTCGACCCGTTGGACATAGACATTGGACTCCCGAAAACCTGGGGTGCTTGGCTGGAAAATCCCGTCTTACTTTGGGTTGTGTTAAGAGGTAGCAGTGGTTGGTCACTTCCCGCGCTCTGACTTAGAAGGCGTGCACGTCGGTCGGCCTTGTTGCTGTGATTGGTACGATCATATAGATAGAGGCCAAGGAATGTCAGCGCAATGCCCACAGCCTGGATGGGGGTCGTGGGATTGCGGAACCATAGAATCGTGACCGTGATAACCCATACTCTCTTAATAAGAGACGCAACTGAGTATGTGACAGGCGATACTAACGACAGTAAGACAAAAGCTAAAATATTCTGTCCAAAGTGAAAAGTGCCGTTGAACAGAAACTCGACTGCTAAGCGTCCGTGATCAAAGCTATCGGGACGCGAGGAGAGATCAACCGAACCGTCGTGGTACACATCCCTTATAAGTCCGATACCTTCGCTCCAGAACCAGATTGGGGACGTCAGGAGAAAGGCGAGACCAGATGAATAGCACAGAAGATTCAACTTATCGAGTTTCCGCGATTTTGCTGATAAACCATCTGCCTCTGCCTTAGCAGCTTCGTTGAAAAGCCTCTTGGAAAAGATATTCTGCGTGACGAAGATGATAGTCGCTAAAAGAGCGTATACGAGTCCTGTAATTTCTCCTTTGAAGGTGTGGTTCGACGAGCAGGCAAGCATCACACCCAGAGTAAGTGGTATCAAGGAAAGGTATGTAGCTCTTGGGTATCGAATATCGAAAATAAATCGGTAGGCAAAAACGGTGAACAGCGGCGAAAGTCCCTTTACTGTATGTACCATAGATACCGGGATCTTAGAGGTTGCCGTAGAACTTAGTAGGTGACCACCGATCTGAAATCCAGCCAGGGGGAGCGTTGTCATAATGACATCTCGCGATGGGTATCGTATAGGGTTCTTCAACGCCGGGACCGAACTTCGTATGGTAGGAAATACACTGGCCAACCACGACAAGGTCAGGCAGTAAAAGGCGACCAAGAAGAATTGGATCATAGTCAAGGTGGCAGGTTTGTTGAAAGCGTTAAGAATGGATTTCGAAGATGTGTTTGTCAAGGCAGATGACATATACCACATCATACAGAGAGCCTATACAAGCGTGCATATTACGTCAGTAAATGTCGGACTGAGTGGCCGTGATATTTATTTGACATACAATGAGTTTGGGAGATATGGGTGCCCGTAGCGCATCTGCTAATTCATGGGCATTCTGGCTAACGCTGCCGTTTCTATCCCTGATGGTACGAAAGGCTTCACTAATACTCTTCTGTCGTCCGTGGCTTCGAGGGATGCCTGCTGAAGGACCTAACGGGGAGCCAAATCTCACGCCTCTTGATGCAGAGAGGTCCCGTCGAGGTTGCCAACGATCTCCATTTAAGTGAGCTCCTCCACTCAACCCAATACCATATGCATTAAGTCCGGCAGGGCTCATAGACCTTGCACCATTGGCGCGCATCGCCGGAGAGTCAATGTGATCTGGGAACTTCTCCAAACCGGTATCGCTATCTGGGTCGTCCGAGTGCTTGGCATTGGATCGGGGTATTGAGGAGTCTCGGGCATAAGAGCCCGAGCTCGTAGAATGAGGCATCGAGGTAAACGGAGTTTGCGGTGCAGGTTGGTGAAGTTATAACGAGTGACGATAAAGCAACGCGCAATTACTCGAATGGGAGAGATTGATTCATACGATCATTGCTTCGGACCTAATGCAAAGCTTGATGCGATATGGATTATATTGCGAATTTCGAATTGCGCTGACCGGTTTATTAAGGATATCGGTTTGGTTGTACGGTATCGAGTTCATCCATGAATAGGATATCGACTGATTATCTCCGTATAGATAGGTAGGTATGTAATAAGATAGTAAGAACTACATGTAAGGAGGGTCTGACTTCTGCCGCGTGGCGACCCCTGTTGAAATGACTGGCTGACCGACGCGATTGAAAAATGGAAGAATTTCGTAACGAAAATGCCAAGAATCCCCCCAAAGTACCAAAGTGTTGGTTTAAATTAAGCAAAACGCTAGGACGTGCCAAGTACCTGAGTTACCGTAGCTAAATTTGGCCAGATCTGACGTATCGATATGCATTGATAAAATGCACGGTTGAAATTTGCGCCACTTAGATAAGACTCGACATTTTCCAAGTTGCTATCCAATGAAAAAATGTGGCTTTACGCATGTACTTACATGTATCAATGTAACATTGAACTTTAGGTCGTGGCTGGGGAGAAGCTCTAAGCTAGACTTCACTTTTCAAAGTCGCGTGTTTGAAATTATTAAGACGGCCTTATCAACGGATAACTTCATCCCGAATATTACCATTTACTGCGTTCTACTGTCAAGTTGAACTTAGTTAATCATTATTCCTTGATAATCCGAAACCTTGGATACTTCTGACTCCTTCGTCGAGGAGGGAAGTAAGGCCGTCGCGCCTGAGCTGTCGCATAGATTTTCAATAAAAAGAGGCGCGAGCCTAAACAGATTATCACGATGGCGCCTCCAAAGATGACGAAGAACCAGAAGCGCCGCGCGAAGAAGAAGGCAGAAAAGCAAACGAAGACAGAGGTATATCATCGCAATTCAATCTCAAATAAAATCTGTTGATGCTAATATGTAAGCAGGAAATAACCAAAGCCGATGACAATACTCCAGAGGTTCAATCCGACGAGGTAAAATCCGAGCCGGTAAAGGATGCGCCCAATGATAGTAACACAACAGAGCTCGAAGTTAAGAAGGAGCCTACTTCTTCAGATAAGGTTGTTGCCGATGGACCTGCTGAACCCGTCGAAGAATTCGATTTCGATCACGAAGATCCTGCTTTTTCCATGTACAAAGATATATTTACCAAGTTTGGTGCCACGAGAGAGGAGGATGACATCGCAAAAGAAGCAAATGCCGGTAACCAGGGAGAGGTCTACTTCGACGATGACAACGATTTACCCGACGAAGAAGACGAAAGGAATACGCAGCCTAAACTCTCCAAGAAGAAACGCAAGATGCTCAATAAGCTTTCTATTGCAGAGCTAAAAGCGCTAGTAAAGAAACCTGAAGTTGTGGAATGGCACGATACATCATCCTCAGACCCTCGAATGCTAGTACAGATCAAGGCGCAACGAAACGTGGTTCCGGTACCTTCTCACTGGTCACTGAAACGTGAATATCTTTCATCCAAGAGAGGTATCGAGAAGCCCGCCTTCAAGTTGCCCAAATTTATTGCGGATACAGGCATTGCAGAGATGAGAGATGCTGTGTTAGAGAAGCAAGCCGAGCAAACCTTGAAGCAGAAGCAGCGCGAAAGAGTACAACCGAAAATGGGAAAACTGGATATCGACTACCAGAAGCTCTACGATGCTTTCTTCAGATTCCAAAGTAAACCCCCATTAACACGCTTCGGTGAAGTCTATTACGAGGGTAAAGAATACGAAACAGACCTGCGGCATCTTCGGCCCGGAGAGCTGAGCGATACCTTGAAAGAGGCACTCAGTATCCCTCCAGGGGCTCCCCCGCCATGGCTCATCCATCAACAAAGATTTGGCCCGCCCCCATCCTATCCCTCTCTTCGAATTCCTGGGCTCAATGCCCCTATCCCGCCAGGCGCTCAATGGGGTTTCAACCCGGGATGTTATGGCAAGCCTCCCGTTGATGAATACAACAGGCCGTTGTATGGAGGAGATATCTTCGGTATCATGCAACCATCCCAAGCCGCACCCCCTCCTGGTGAACCCATTGAGCGTACATTATGGGGTGAGCTCCAAGAACCTGAAGAAGAGTCCGAAGAAGAGGAAGAGGAAGACGAGGAGGAGGAAGAAGATGAGGAAGACGTTGGTGCAGGGTTGCAGACTCCTTCTGGCATGGAGACACCTGGCGGTTTGGCTAGCAGTGTGCCAACAGAATATGGTACGACGACCGAGTCTGTGGCCGGAGAGTTGGATCTACGGAAATCCCGCCGTGGTTATGAGACCGAGGATAGTACGCATCCTCGCGCGGCTTACACAGTCATTCAAGAGAAACAGGCTCGAGCGGAAGGCTTCTTCGGTAGTGAACGTGTCTACGATCTCAAGAACGCTGGCGGGGATATGCGTGTTCTCGGCCAGGATGATGACAGTAGCCGAAAACGGAAGAAGCCTGGCGACGTAGACGTATCTTTCGATCCGGACGCATTAGCAGATGGCATTAGCAAGGACGAAATGCGGAAGAAATTTGAAGAAGGTCGGCGCGACGAAGGCATTGGTGCTAATTGGAGGAGAGAAGAGGGCCTCGAAGAGATGATTGCCAATGAAAGCCGCAAGAGGCTGAAGCGCGACGAAGAAAAGAGAGACGAGAAAAAGAAATATAGGTTCTAGGTCGGCTCGCTTCCTAGAACAGGACTAATAATAAATTGATCTGTACTTATTAGTGTATAGCATTGGGATGAATGAGCGCTCTGCAAGTTTCTATTACCAGGCATATATTAATTGAACCAAGCGTGACATGCCTCAAAGTAGGAAATGGATAATAAATATTCTTTTACGTGTTTAAGATAACTTAATATATTTTCATTTATTTAAATAACGCAATTATTATTATTCCAGCTTATACATAGTTAATTAAAATTTTTTAAACTTTTTTTTTTTTTTTTTAATTTTCCAATTCCGGTTTAACATTATGAGTTTTTTAATATTTTAGTTTTCCGTATTTTTAGGAAAATATTAGAAAATTTATAATGTTAAATTTTTATTTCCGGAAAAAAAAAAAAAAAATTTAAAAAATTTTTTTTCGCGGAAAATTTAATTTTATTAAAATATATGATTTATTTTTATTTTAACAAATTTAAACCACATTTTGTGTTTGATTTTTTGTATTTCATTTATTATAAATATTTTTAATTAATTAAATATTTTAAAAAAAATAAAAAAATTAAATATATATATGGTTTAAAATTAAATTACGCGATATTAATTTTTTTTTTATTAAAAAATAATTAATATTAATTAAATTAATTAAATTTATTAAATAAAATATTATAATAAATAAATGATATATTAGAATAGTTATTAATGTTTGAAAAAGATATTACGTGGTAATTTTTTTTTTTATGTTGAAATAACGGCGTTTACGATTACGTTTTAAAAAATTACGCGTTTTAAAAATAATTACATTTTTAGCGAAAAATTATAATTTTTTAAAATTTATTATTTAATAATGTAAAGTTTTATAAAATTTGAAAAAAATTAAAAATAATAATAAATTATTATTTTATTTTATAATAATAAAATATTAATAATTTTCAAATATATTT